>JAKSZU010000013.1:100971048-101328548 GCA_026018925.1 Tupaia tana
CAGATTAAGGGATAGAAAAGTTAATGGATTTGGAAACCTAAAGAGAAATTGATTAAATCTGAAGTTTGTATTATGTGCCTGCTGTGCCTCGGGTTCTGTGAATAGGAAATACAATATTGATTAAGGGTAATTGTTGGCCTATGGAATCCTCAGAAGTAAAACTGACGTGTCCCAAAGGGAACCTGTGCAGGAGTGGGAACTAATGTATTGGGAAGGTTTTTTTTTTTTTTTTTGGAGAGGTTTTTCGCTATAGGGTGCGTGCGCTCGCCAGACAGACAGAGACATAGAGACAGAAAGCGAGAAATCACCCCCCAGGGGGGATGGTCACGCCGCAATCCCTTCTCCTCCATTCTCCTCTCGGGATCTTGGGCACGCACGCACATGCGCCCGGCGTGAGTTGTAAGCCACCGGGTCCGAGACGCGAACCACGGTCGACTACGTGGGAGTCCAGCGACATAGCCATTACGCTAACTGCTGGTTCCTGGGAAGGTTTGTTTTTTAAAGAATTATTTTATTTAACTTTATTTATTTATTTAAATTTGACCAGAGAGGGATGGAGTGAGCGGGAGGGAGAGGGAGAGAAGGAGAGGGTGAGAGAAAGCGAGAAAGCAAGCTGCCAGGTCTGGGACTCAAACTGCTGTCAGCCGTGTGGGAGTACAGCGCCTTTAACTATCACGCCACCAGCCGGCCTCCACGTATTGGAATGTTTAAGAACAGCCTCGGTCCTGCCTGTGTTGCTTGTGCTCTGCACTGTGTACCTCGTGGCATGTGCTGGGGCTCTCATGATGGCCAGGTGAGAACATCGGGAACTTAGATCTCTGAATAAAACATAATCAAATCACGGTCATGCTTCTCTCTTCCAGAGTCACCCTCATGGCTTAAATCATGGCTGGCGCTGGTTGGCACAGATCTTAAACATGGAGCCCCTGTCTGACGTGACAGCCACCCTGCTCTTTGACTTCTTGGAGGTGTGTATTTCACTTCTCACATGAGAGAAAGCCAGCGGTGAGGCAGCCTTGGGCGAAGGAGTGACACGAGTGGGGAAGCCACACAGAGCAGCCTGATGGCGAGCAGCCCTGGGTCCCAGTGTCATTAATTTCTCCCGAGCCTTAAGACAGACCTGGCCTTCGTGCTTTCTTCCCACTGTTCTTACTGCCTCTGTGTAGATGTGCTTTCATCATGAAAAATGGGAACGTGTACATCCTAGCATAAGTGGGAAAGGAGTATGTTTTAGGGATATAGAAGCTATCCCACAGTCAGGAGCAGGAAGTGCAGTTGGATTCATGAGAGCCTGGAACCAGGAACTAAAGTATCTCCAGGTACCAAGACCATCTCCGTGGGGCCATGGACGGGCCTCTAGTCTTCCATAGGTCTCCTCCTGCAAGTTGTCTCCTTTTTGCTTTGTAGGCCAGTTTGCTCTGGATGCTCTAAAGAAGGTGGTTATTGGGACCAGCAGTTAGCGTAATGGCTATGTCGCTGAACTCCCATGTAGCTGACTGCGGTTCGAGTTCCGGACCTGGTGGCTTAAACTCACACCGGGCGCGTGTGCGTGCGTGCCCAAGATCCCGAGAGACGAATGGAGAAGGGATTGCAGCGTGGCCATCCCCCCTGGGGGGTAATTTCTCGCTTTCTATCTCTCTGTCTTTCTCTGTCTTTTTGGCGAGCGCACGCGCCCTATAGCAAAAACCTTTCCAAAAATAAAAAAAAGAAGGTGGCTATTTTAGGCTATGTCGCTCAGTCTTAGCAGTGACCCAGTATGTTGGGACCAGTATCTCACTGTTCTGATTTCTAATTCCCAGAAGAGAAAAATGTGATTCTCTGATTAAGTATCTACCTTTTCTAGAAGGCCCATATAGGGGCAAGCAGGTGGCGTGGTGGTTGAGGGCACTGGGTTTCCACATGGCCGACTGCAATTTGAGTCCTGGACCTGGCGACTTGCTTTCTCCCTTTCCCTTTCTCTCTGTCTCTATCTGCTCAAATTAAAAAAAAATAATAGTAATGGGCCAGCAGGTGGCATTGGTAGTTAAGGCGCTGGACATTCCCACATGGCCAACCATGGTTCGATTCCCGGACATGGTGGCTTGCTTTCTCACTTTCCTTCTTTCTGTGTGTCTGTCTTTTTCTGATCAAATTAAAATAAATGAATGAATAAATAAATTATATAAATAATTCTTAAAAAATAATAATAATAAATGGAATTAAATAATTTTTTTAAAGGCCTGTGTAGTTCTGTCTGCCTATAAAGGTCTACCACTATTGAGTGAGGGTGAGGTTTTCTGTAGAAAGGAGATATTTCTGAAAAGAGAAAGGTTTGGAGGCACGTGCCATTACAGACCTGGGACCATCTGGCCTCTGCACCAGTAGTTACCAGTCACCGTAATAGCTCCTGAAAGCCTAGGACCTGAACAGTGATCCTGAGTCGTCGAGGATGCCTGAGGTCTTCTATTAATACATCGTCTCGGGGCCGGCAGGTGGCATGGTAGTCTCACTTTCCCTCTCTCCGTTTCTCTCTTACTCTGTGCCTCTCTGGCACAAGTACATTTTGGGGACCAGCAGGTGGTGTGGTGGTTAAGGCACTGGGCACTCTAAACTGGTCAACCACGGTTGGAGTCCTGGACCTGGTTGCTTGCTTTCTCACTTTCTCTTTATCTCTGTCTCTATCTCTATCTGTGTGTCTCTCTCTGATCAAATTAAAATAAGTGAATGAATAAATAAAATAAATAATTCTTTAAAAATAAAATAAATTTTTTAAAAAGTTGAAAATAAAATAATTCTCTAAAAAAATACATCCTCTGCTTTCTAAGGTGGGAGGTGCACTTCTTTAGGAGGGCTTCCTTTCAATAGAGTAAGTGAAGAAGAGTCCTCTGAAACCTGGCCATCTGGTTAAATGGAGGTATTGCCATGTGTAGGCAAGTGCTTTAGGAGAAAGTTGGCTATTTCTGTTCACTCCCTTGGCAGCTAGGTCCAGGGCATGGTGTTTAAACTTTCTTATAGTGTTGAAAGGCAGAGGGCTGATATGCTTTCTGGACTTCTCCTGTGCATGCGATACTTTGCTCTCTCCTCTGATAGTGCCTGTCTTTCCTGCAGGTGTGTGGGAATGCCCTCATGAAGCAGTACCAGGTGCAGTTCTGGAAGATGTTACTGCTCATCAAAGAGGACTACTTCCCCAGGTATCAGGACACCTGAGTGGGGGCGGGGGTCACTTAGTATATCAAATTCCTGAACCAATGATCAGCAGGTGGCATGGTGGTTAATGTGCTGGACACTCCCACACTCCCACATGGCCGACCATGGTTCAAGTACTGGACCTGGTGGCTTGCTTTCACACTCCCCCACCCCTGTCTCTCTCGCTGATCAAATTAAAATAAGTGAATGAATAAATACAGTTAAATAAATGATTCTTTAATAAGCAAAAGAAAGCTCCTGAACCAGACATCAGATGCTTTGGGATGTTATTGCATGCTACTTTTTTTTTTTTTTTTTTTGAGAGGTTTTTGCTATAGGGTGCTTGTGCTTGCCAGACAGAGACAGAGAGACAGAAAGCGAGAAATCACCCTCGGAGGATGGCTACGCCGCAATCCCTTCTCCTCCATTCTCCTCTCGGGATCTTGGGCACACATGCACATGCGCCTGGCGTGAGTTTAAGCCACTGGGTCTGGGACTCCAACCGTGGTTGACTACATGGGAGTCCAACGACAGCTATTATGCCAACTGCTGGTCCCCATGCTACTTTTTTTTTGGAGAGGTTTATGCTATAGGGCACATGCGCTCACCAGACAGAGAGAGACAGACAGAAAGCGAGAAATCACCCCCCAGGGGGGATGGCCACGCCACAATCCCTTCTCCTTCATTCTCTTCTCGGGATCCTGGGCACGCATGCACACGCACCCGGCGTGAGTTTTAAGCCACTGGGTCCGGGACGCGAACCGCGGTTGACTACATGGGAGTCCAGCAACATAGCCATTACGCTAACTGCTGGCCCCCCCCATGCTGCTTTTGATTCTGGTTATAAAAACCTACATTGGGTCAGCCAGGTGGATTGGTAGTAAAAGCAGCTGAATCCCACGTGGCCAACTGTGCAGTTCAACTGCTGGACCCGGCAACATGAAAAACACGCTGTGCACATGTCATGACCAAAATTCTAAGAGGAGAATGGAAGAGGGATTGCAGTTTGCAGTGTGGTCATCTCCCCCTAGGGGGATGCTCTCTCACTTTTTCTCTCTCCAGTGAGTACATGCGCCCTATAGCAAATTCAAATAAATAAATAGGAACAGGAGTAAAGTAGGAAAAGTAGATTGAAATGTTTAAATAAAAATTTTTAAAAACAAAAGACTACACCTGTGTTAAGTGCGACATCTTCCTATCATGCTCTTCTCTTTGATGTCTGAATAAATGCTTTTCAGCTCTTATGAGACAGTCTTTTATTCAATATTATCGTTTAAACAAAAACAAAAATTAAGTTCTTGAATTGAGATGTCTGGGAGTTTTGAATCATTTTTTTCTAAACTCTCCCAGATAATCTGGGATGTTGATTAGATATAGTCATAATTAAACCAGAGTCACGTCCTGTCAGTAAGCCAGGCAGAGGAACTGTCTGCTTGACTGTGATGTGGCATCCACCTCTGAGTACCCTGTTTCCTCTCAACTCACTGGCATTTCGAGTTGGGGGACAGTCCTGGCAAAACCCCCAGAATTTTCTTTCTTTTTTTTTTAAATAATTATTTTATTTATCTTTATTTATTATAATTATTTCCCAGTTTGATCAGACAGAGAGAGTGAGAAAGCAAGCCACCAGGTCTAGGATTTGAGTTGCGTTTGGCCATGTGGGAGTCCAGTGCCTTTAATCACTACACCACCTGCTGCCACCGCCCCCCCCCCCCCTTTCCTTTCTTTAAGGGAGATTTTCGCTGTAGGGTTCATGTACTCAACAGAGACAGAAAGCGAGAAGTCACCTCCCAGGGGGCATGGCCACGCTGTAGTCCCTTCTCCATTCTTTTCTCAGGATTTTGGGCATGCACACACATGTACCTAGTGTGAGTTTTAAGCCTCTAGGGTCCGGGACTTAAACCGCAGTCGACTATGTGGGAGTCCAGCGGCATAACCAGTACACCGTCTGCTGGTCCCGTGAATGATTCGATCTACTCTCTCCACTCCGGATCAACATTGTATCTAATATTGCTCCAAAAAAATAGGTGTTTATCATAGTTGTGTCTTCTTTCTCTCTGAAGAATTGAAGCCATCACAAGCTCAGGACAGATGGGTTCTTTCATACGCCTCAAGCAGTTCTTGGAGGTAAGATGACGTTAGTCTAGCACGTCCCAGTGTTGGCCTGGGATGCATCCATATCTGATGAATCATGAATCTTTTAAATTTTTTTTGGAGAGGTTTTTGCTATAGGGCTCATGCGCTTGCCAAAAAGACAGAGAGACAGAAAGTGAGAAATCACCCCCCCTGGGGGTGATGGCCACACCGCAATCCCTTCTCCTCCATTCTCCTCTCGAGATCTTGGGTGTGTATGCACATGCGTCTGACATGAGTTAAGCCACCAGGTCTGGGACTTGAACCATGGTTGACTACATGGGAGTCCACTGACTTAGCCATTACGCCAACTGCTGGTCCCCATATCTGATGAATCTTGAAGCTCCAGACGCTCTGATTGCAGTCTCTTAGTTTTCTAAACCTTACTTTTGGTTTATAATCCCCCCTTGGCCTTTGGATTAAGAGCTGCCATTTTGTCATCTTCCTGTGTATCACTTGCCTGTGAGGAAGCTATCCTAAGAGATGAATAAAATGTGTTTAGTGAATCTTCTCTCATCAATACATATTGTGCATGTTGGCCAAGGTCCTTTTCTTACTCTCAGCTCTGAGGCACTGGTAAGTATGGTCACTTTCTCCATGAGAACAAACTGCACTTTCCCCTGGACTCTTCCCTTATTCCTCAGCACCAAGAAATTTTAAGAGGTTCATTTTGACAAATAATTTGGACCTTTGAAGTAGGTCTGCCAAAATAGTCTGCTGACTCTCGGCCTCTAGGGGTTCGCTTGGGGAAATGATGATGGTGAAAACTGAGGCCAGGCCTTAGAGGGACAAGGGTGGGACAGGCTGACTAACCGTGTTTCATTTGTTCTGTGCTGTAGTTTGTGCAGAAGTGGGTTTCACACAGAACTGTCAGTCTTCTTGGCTTTTTCCCTTTTTTTTTTGTCCACTGTTCCATAGCACTTAAACTAACTGTCCATTAAAATTTCTTTCAGCTAATTTTTTTTTTTTTTTTGAGAGGTTTTTGTTATAGGGCATGTGTGCTCACCAGAAAGACAGACAGAAAGCGAGAAATCACCCTCCAGCAGGGATGACCATGCCGCAATCCCTTCTCGTCCATTCTCCCGAGATCTTGGGCATGCACACACACGTGCCCAGTGTGAGTATAAGCCACCGGGTCCGGGATTCAAACCACAGTGGACTACATAGGAGTTCAGTGACATAGCCATTACACCAACTGCTAGTCCTATCTTTCAGCTATTAAGTGTTAGAAGTAATGCTATCAGAAACTCATTCTGTTTTCTTCATCTTTCCTCTAACCAGAAATGTTTGCAACACAAGGAGATTCCTGTCCCCAAGGGCTTTCTGACTTCCTCTTTTTGGCGCTCTTGATGTCACTTCGTCACCACCATCACTACTGTTTTGCAGAGAGGCTGTAATAAAACAACTGAAGACGGCTATATCTGAGAGCAGTCATGTCAAACTGAGGAATTAGTCAATTTGTATTTTTATTTCTCTGTACCTTGTGGCTGGAAGAGGAGATTTTCATGGGTCACAGAATCTTGGTCTCTTGGTGGATCTGGTAGTTCGTAAAACACCCACATGATAGAGTAAATTGAATCGGCCATTCTTAGTTCTGTAGAAGTTATGAGAAGAGGTATTTAGTACGTGGTCTTGTTCTATATGTCCTTAGTTTCTCAGAGCTTTCAGAAAGTGGTTAACTGAGTCAGAGCGAGCCCACTAGTTTTATTGTCTCCCATCTACCTGCCTCCATTCAGATGAATTCCCAGAAACAGCAAAGGCTCATAAGGTCCCCTTTAAAGTACTGTTTAATAGTCGAGGCCTAAATGCCTAAATGCAAGTCTCGGTTATAGTTTTGTGTGTCTCAGGCTGTGAACAATTCTCTTCGTTTTTAGAGGAAATGTATGATGTAGACGTAGGCTGAGTCCCAGATTTCCGTCAGAGATAGCTGACTATCTGGGATTAGGGATGGGAACAAGATTAATGTTGAACTAAGGAGCACTCTTTGTCCTCTTTAATTTGGCATTTGCACCTTCAGTGGTTGGGTATGCATGAACCAGAGCAGGTGCCTTTTTTGTTTTTCATTTGGAACTAAGGTGACCCTGAGCCAGCCAGTGGCATGGTTAAGGAAGCTGGATCCCACCGACGGTGCTGTTCAACTCAGCCTGGGTGACCTGAAAAACGCAGCAGGCACATGCACATGTGTGCCCAGAATCCTGAAAAGAGGGAGGAGGTGGAGGAGAAGGGATTGCAGCATGACCATACCCCTTGGGGGGAGGTGATTTCTCACTCCTGCCTGCCCCTCTAGCAAGCACATGTGTCCACTGGAAAATGATTGAAAAAACAAACAGGAAACGTAGATGTGCTGAGATGGGTCTCTCGATATTATACATAAGGCTGCGCATCTAAAACCGGATCAGGGTTAAATAAAGGTGTTGGAAAGGAATTGAGACGTTTTATAATTTGTTGCATGTTCTGAACAATGAATGATGACAAATTTGACTAAGGCCATGCAGAAAACCCAGAGCTTGGCTATTCAAGTAAGAGCCGAGATTTATCTTATGAAAGGACTCATTCTAATTAGGCTACAGAGACAGTGGCCGTGGATCCATTCCTCGATGTTGAATATCTTGTGAGGGTATGTGTTCTGGGGGGCCAAGGGGTGTTTATTGACACTCTTGAGTGACTGGAGTGACCCATTCTGTGAGTTGTTGTTGACTATGGTGCAAAAATAAGTAATAAAGCTTGATTTTTAAAAAAAACCACTGCTGATACTTAGTTGGTTCAATACCATCCATTTCCTGTACCTTGTGCTATGTAAAGAAAACAGTAGGTTGGGCCAGCTGGTTGCTTGGTGGTTAAGGTGGCTGGATCCTACACTGCCAATGTATAGTTCTAGTCCCAGACCTGGTGGCTTGAAAATAAAAAAAAAAAACTCTGGGTGCATATGCATGCATGCCAAAATACCGGGAGGAGAATTGAGTAGAAGGGATTGTGGTGTGGCCACTCTCCCTAGAAGGTGCTTTCTTACTTTTTCTCCCTTCAGTGAGTGTTCACACTCGTTTGGAAATTTTTTAAAAAAAGAAACAGGAGCATGGTAGGTATAGAGTGATATACATATCTTTTTTTTTGTCTTACTGACTGTAATCTTGGGAAAATTGCTTCTTTTTTCTGTCGTTTTTTTTGGAGAGGTTTTTGCTATAGGGCACGTACGCTCATCAGAAAGAGAGAGACAGAAAGCGAGAAATCACCCCCCGGGGGGATGGCCATGCTGCAATCCCTTCTCCTCCATTCTCCTCTCGGGATCTTGGGCATGCACACACATGCGCCCGGTGTGAGTTTAAGCCACTGGGTCCAGGACTCGAACCGTGGTTGACCACGTGGGAGTTCAGCGACATAGCCATTACACTAACTACTGGTCCCGATGCCACTCATATTTTACACAACCATTAAGAGGGCCCTACCGGAGCTCAGGCACCTCTCTGCCACAGCATTTTGCTTTATGTGCTATACTATAGATAGGTAGGTAGGTAGAATGTGTATGTATGTGTATGTATGTGTATATATATATGTTATATATAATACATGTGTATATATTATATATTTGTATATATAAAATATATGTGTGTGTGTGTATATATATGATTATATATGGAAAAATTACTCTGTCAAAAATGAAATGTGAAAAATATAGACAGGATAATGTACATGTAAGGTATCTTCCACTTGTACTACTCTACAGAGAATACTTCTCAGAGTTGAGAAGTGGCACAGTGGTAGAACCCAGTGTTCTACAGGGCAATCCTACGTGGGAGGGTTGCCCAGATAGAGCTGGAGACTACCCTGAGTACTCCAGGCCCAAGTGTGCCTATGATCTGGGCTGGCTAAGGTTGGGGGTCTTTATGTCTTCCTGTCTCACTCATGGGATGTGGGAGGCTGCACACTAACGAATATCGCCGTTTCTCAGAGAGCAAACAATTACATGATGACAAAGGCCACAATTGGCTCCCCTTCAAAACCTCACCTTCAAAACTGTACTCTGATTGGCCACTTCCCATAGCAAATCGGTGAGCTTAGAATCCCTCAGATTTGCATATCTGGCACCTCATTATTGGTCCACAAAAGCAACCAATCATAACCCCACCTTTTACCATCCTTCATTCAACCAATTACTGCCCATCTACATGTATATAACCACGGTCCCTGGCCCACAATCGCCAGACAACCCTGAAGAGCTGTGACACCGCGTCGTCTCCAGACGACCCTGAAGAGTTATAACACTGCGTGTCATCTTCAGGCGACCCCGAAGAGTTGTAGCACGGTGTCGTCTCCGTGCTGCCCACAATAAACAGACGACCCTGAAGAGTTGTAACACTGCGTCGTTCGTCCCCTCTCTCACTCCTTCCCTCAGGAAACCTGTTCGACTGTCCCCCAGGCTGGGACAATGGGATAAGTAAATTTAAAAAATTTTAAGATATCTGGGGGCTGGCAGGTGGCATGGTGGTTAAGGGTGCTGGACTCCCACATGGCTGACTGCAGTTCAAGTCCTGGACCTGGTGGCTTACTTTCTCACTTTCCCTTTCTCTCTCACTCTGTCCCTCTCTGGTCAAATATAAATAAATAAATAAATAAAGTTTTTTTTTTTTTTTTTAAAGATATCTGAATATTCTTTCTGTAGACATGGTTAACAGTCTTGCATATGTCATTCGATGCTGGAATTCCTGATGGATTGTCAACGGTAAGCCAAGAACAGAGCACTGGGGAGCCAGGTTTTAAGTTCTGATGGAGATAATGACTGCGGGCCAGTAGCTGCGGCTCCTGACGGGTAGCAGCATCGGATTCATTACAGTATGATGCTAAGAACTGCATTCGGGTTTCAGTTCAAGTACTCGTCTGCTTGCTTCCTTTCAAGCTTGACCTAATTTCTGAGGCTGAATGCCCATGTTTTTGTCCTATCATTGTTCTGTATCATCTTAAAGCAAATTTGATGATGAATTGAAAATCCCAAGAGGGCATAACCCCTACACTTTGCTTGTATAGAAGAATGGAGTTTTTCTGGGAATTTCCCACCCGGATACTGGGAGCTCTCTCCTCCCCCTCAAGAGTCTTTGGATGATACCAGTAACATAATTAGGTTTGGACATTGACAGTCTCGGTGCAAGAACAACCAAAAGCTCTGTAAGAGCCTCAGAGCTTCTTTCAGATGCCATGCCATTCTCTTCCCTTTCCTCCATTATGCCTGACATAGTTCTGATACTCGATTCTTTATAGACTTGCAGAACTTATAGAGGAGAGCTGTGGTCTTCCAGCTGCGTGATGTGTATACGAGAACACCTTATTGTAATGGAATTTTTCCTCTAGTTTACTACCAGTCTCCATTTAAAAATATTTCATTTTTTTTATTTTTGAGAGAGTTGCTATAGGGTATGTGCGCTCACCAGAGAGAGACAGAGAGACAGTCGGTGAGAAATCACTCCCCAGGGGAGATGGCCACACCACAATCCCTTCTCCATTCTCCTCTCAGGGTTTTGGGTACTCACGCACATGTGCCTGGCATGAGTTTCAAGCCACCAGGTTCAGGACTCCAACCACAGCCAACTATGTGGTAGTCCTCTACCACTGCTATTTAAATAAACAAATAAATATTTAAAATATATGTAAATTCTGGAGAGTACTTCAGAAGTGGTCAATTTTGCTTTATTTTCTAGTTGCAGTAAAATACATATAACATAGAAGCTTAACTATTGTTAAGTACACAGTTGAGGGACATTCAGTATGCTCACAGTGTTACACAACCATCACTACCATCCATCTTCAGAACTTTCGTCTTTCAGATATACTTATTGGTTTATACAGGTTAACGTGTTCAAGGAAACTTTTCCCTCTAGCTTCTCAGGGTATTTACAGTAAAGACAGTAGATGAGCCTGGATTAGAATCACAAGCAGGAGAGAAAAAGACTTTTCTGTGTTTGGTTTTTGCTGTAAAGGACATTGGATCAATTGGCAAAACTTGAATAAGATCTAGATTATTAGATGATAGTTTTATTCTACTTTTATTTCTTGACTTTGATGATTATACTGGTTTTATGAAGATAAATGCCCTTGTTCTTAGGAAATAACATTGAAATAAGCGGGCATGGTGTCAGCAACTTATTCCCGATGTGCTTTTGGGTACGTCTGTGTGTGTGTGTGTGTGTGTGTGTGTGTGTGTGAGTGTGTACACATATATATGTGTACACACAGAATAATAAAGTAGATGTGGCAAGAGGTCAACTAATTCATGGAATTTCCACAAAAAAGGCCTACCTTTTTGGTGGATTTGAAATTATTTCAAAATTGAAAGGTACCCTACTTCTTCCCTCACCTCCCCCAAAAAAACATGCCTACAGTTTTTAGGTGACAAAATTGAGCTCTAGAACCTACAATACTGAATGCAGAACCCTGGTACTTAAGGTTATCTTGAAGCCTTCAGCCTGGTCAAGGATGGAATGTTGACTCTAAATAGGTTCTCCCAAATGTTTACTACTTCAGGCAGAATAGTTGACATGGGGATAGAAGTTCAGTCCAATGAGAATGTGAGTTACGTATTCGAGTGCTTGATGATGTTTTGAGCTGAATGTCATATGACCAGAGAAAATGAGTTTATTTACCTAGGGCAGATTTTCTGCAGTGTCCTAGAAAAGGGGCTTGGCAATCAAGTAAGATTGGGAAATATCATAAAGGTAAACGAGGTAAGTAGTAGGTGCAATAAGAATAGTGGCCAACAGGTGGCTGGACTCCCACATAACTGACTATGGTTTGAATCCTGGACCCGGCCACTAGAAAATCATGTCGGGTGCACGTATGTGCATGCTCAAAATCCCAGGAGGAGAAAGGACTGTGACATGGCCACCCTCCAACAAAGAAAGAAAGACAATGTTGGTAAGTGTTAACTGTGACGGGCATTTAGAGGTTCATTGAATTAGAGCTCCCTGGAGAAACAACCAATAGGATAAATGCGAGGAGACTTCAAAAAGTTCATGGAAAACGGAATTAAAGTACAAGTTTGTCTTGGTGGAAAAAATTATGAAATTCGTATGTAGTTTTTTTTTTTTTTTTTTAAAGAATTATTTTATTTAACTTTATTTATTATTATTATCATTATTATTTTCCAGTTTGATCAGAGACACACAGAGAGAGAGAGAGAGAGAGAGAGAGAGAGAGAGGAAGTGAGAAAGCAAGCCACCAGGTCCGAGACTTGAACCATGGTCGGCCATGTGGGAGTCCAGCGCCTTTAACCACCATGCCACTTGCCGGCCCCCGTATGTAGTTTTTCATAATATGTATTGTCCATCTTTTTGAAGTCTCCTCAAAGTTAAGAATATATAAATGGGAGCCATCTGGTGGCATAGTGGTTAAGGTGCTGGGCTCCCACATGGCCGGCTGCAGTTCACGTCCTAGACGTGACGCCTTGAGAGTCACATCAGGCACGTGCGTGAGCATAGCCAGAATCCTGAGAGGAAAATGGGGGGAAGGGGATTGCGTGTGGCCACCCCAGGGGGTGGATTCCACACTTTCCCTCTATCTCTTAGGGGAGCACATGTGCCTCATGGCAAAAACCTTTTGAAAAAAATACAGAAAGAGGGGCCAGCAGGTGGTGTGGTGGTTAAGGCGCTGGATGCTCCCACATGGCTGACCATGGTTCAAATCCTGGACCTGGTGGCTTGCTTTCTCTCTCTCTCTCTCTCTCTCTCTCTCTCTCTCTCTCTCTGTTCAAATTAAAAATGAATGAATGATGGGGCTGGCAAGTGGCATGGTGGTTAAAGGCCCTGGACTCCCACATGGCCGACCATGGTTCAAGTCTTGGACCTGGTGACTTGCTTTCTCATTTCCTCTCTCTCTGTCTCTGATCAAACTGGAAAATAATAATAATAATAATAAAGTTAAATAAAATAATTCTTTAAAAAATGAATGAATGAATAAATAAAGTTAAATAAAATTTTAAAGAATGAATAAAGTTAAATAATTTTTAAAAATACAGAAAGAGTTATGAGAAATTGGCTCATGCAGTGGTGGAGGCTGAGATGCACAGATGCACGTATGTGCATGCCCAAATCTGCTGTCTTTGAGCTGGAGACTGGAAAGCTAGTGATAAAAATCCATTCTGAGTCCGAAGACCTGAGATCTGCTGAACTGAGGGCATAAATCCATCGCAAGGAGAAAAGACTGGAGTTCTGGCTCAGCAGGAAGCTGGAAGCAAAAGGGGCACCTTCCTTCTCCCACCTTTTCGTTCTGTTGAGGTCCACAACAAATCAAGAATGCCCACGCTGGGGCCAGCAGGTGGTGTGGTGGTTAAGGTGCTGGACTTCCACATGGCTGACCACGGTTCGAGTCCCCGGACCTGGTGGCTTGCTTTCTCACTTTCTCTCTCTCTCTCCCTCTCTAGTCAAATTTAAATAAATAAGTATTTCTTAAAAAAAAAAAAAAGAATGCCCACTCACACTGGGAGTTTACTGAGTTCACAAATTCAGATGCTCATCTCATCCAGAAAAACCCTCACCGGACACACAAGTGTTGTTTACTCTGGGCGCCCCTTTTGGCCCACTCAAATCGACAGAATTCACCATCACATTCACTGTACTGAGTTCATCTTCGAAATCTCCCATAATGAGAAGTTTAGTGATTTAAGGAAGGAAAAAGAGTTATTTTCCTTGCAAGGCCTTAACTATGCTACTTTGAATTGTTTACCTCCGGGAATTTGCAGCATGTACCTAACTCACCATGGCGCTTCAGGGCTTCTCTTTCGACTAGTGTTTCTGAGAATACGCTTTTTGAAATGTTTCCTTAGGGGTTAGGGTCAAGGAAGTATTTTGGAGACACAAACACACCATCATTCTGTCTTGGCTTGTGATGCCCTCTGCTGTGTTATTCATCAGCAAGAAGACCCTTGCCAGGCACCCTTGGAAGAATCTGAGAGGAGCATGCTAAAAAAAAGCCTGCATGCTGGAGAGTGCTCAGAAGGTTCAGAAGCAGTCATTTGAGTTTTGCTTTTATTTTCTGATTGTGGCAAAATACATATAACATAGAAGTTTACTGTGAAGTGCACAGTTCAGTAACATTCATTACATACACAGCATTGTATAACTGTCACTACCGTCCATCTCCAGAACTTTCCATCATCTCAGAGATCATCTGTACTCAATAGCTACCTTTCCTCCCTCCCCCAGTGCCTGGTATCCCCTATTCTGCTTTCTGACTCTGTAGATCTGACAACTATAGGTACCTTATATAAGTGGAGACATACAGTATTTGTCCTGTGTCTGGCTTATCTTGCTTAGCATACTGTCCTACATAATGTTCATCCATTTGCTGCACTTTAAGGGTCTGTGCTATTTCTTGCCAACTCATACTACAGAAGATCATTTGGGACGAAGTACAGTTCACTTGCCAGCATGACTTTTCCCAATCAGCTCCCTTTTAGGGAGGAGAAATAGAGAAAATGCTTGCCTATTAATTTTCCAAGGGGTCAGGTGGAATTAAGGGGGGGCTTTCTCCAAGGGAGAGTGGGCAAGTGACTGTCTCTGTCTGGAATATGTGAAGCATTATTACGATTAGTGTCTTTCCCACAGTTGATCTTTTGTACAATTTGAAAAGGTATTGGCACTACCTGGATGCTTAAGCTTATGGTTACACATCAGACCTTCTACAACTAGAAATAGGAGCTTAGAATTCAGTCATGCCCTCTGCTTTTCAGGAGGCCAGGAGGGATGTGGCCAAAAACATGGAGGTGATTACAGAGCTACTACACTGTCCTGTGCCTTTTTTTAAAAAAAAGAATTATTTTATTTATTCATTTATTTTAATTTGACTAGCGATAGATACAGAGAGGGAGAGAGAGAGGGAAAGTGAGAAAGCAAGCCACCTGGTCCAGGACTCGAACCATGGTTGGCCATGTGGGAACATCCAGGGGCAATGGCCACGGGATTACCATGCCACAACCCCTTCTCCTCCATTCTCCTCTCAGAATTCTGGACATGCATGCACATGCACCTGGTGTGATTTTTTTTTTCTTTTTTTTTTTTAGAAAGGTTTTTGCTATAGGACGCGTGCGCCCGCTAGAAAGAGACAGAGAGACAGAAAGCGAGAAATCACCCCCCAGGGGGGATGGCCACGCCACAATCCCTTCTCCATTCTCCTCTCGGGATCTTGGGTGGGCACGCACACGCGCCCGGCGTGAGTTTAAGCTACGGGTCCGGGACTCAAACTGCGGTTGGCTACATGGGAGTTCAGCGACAGCCATTACGTTAACGCTAACTGCTGGTCCCTGGTGTAATTTTTCAAGCCGCTGGGACTCAAACCACAATTGGCCATGTGAGAGTCTAGTGCCTTAACCATCACACCACCTACTAGCCCCTGTGTTTTGTTTTGTTCTGAATGGGTTTCTCTTAAAAAACAAAGAGGGTCATTATTGGCTTTATCCTCTCCTCCCCCATACCTAGTTGAGTGTTAGGCATATGGTGAAATTGGTGGTAGGCCAGGTAGGCAGACAATAGAGCACATGAAGAATGGCTTTTTACAGGTCTCATTTCTAGTGCCAAGTGCAGATGTGGGGGTGAGTGGAGGTGGAGAGGGCTGAGGTACTGGTTCTTGGCCAAGTCTCAGGCAAAGGACCAGCAAATAAAATGTTCTGTACCCATACAGAGTGGGCTCTCTAGGTCTCCACAGTTTGTTTTGAATCTGGCAAAAGCAGCAAATCCCCCACTTCACTCTGGGGCTAGGACTATTCAAAAGAAAAAAACCTTCCCTTTTTAATAGTTTTTGCCCATGGCCCTACGTCCCATTCTTTGCTGATGTAGGTGGTCTTGGAAATTTTGGAGAACTAGGATCCTATTAGTCGTTGCGTGCCCTGAATTGACTACCTGATTAAACATGTTGCTGCTACTGGCTGGAGAAGAGGCCTCGGACACACCATCAGTGGTTTGAAATGCACACCCCAGGGAGGAGTTTCCCACCCTGTTTTCTCTACCTAGAACATTGCAGGAAATGCCTCTCAGCTCCTACGTTTTTCCTCCAGATTCTGTAAAACTGCTTCTGGGGTGTGGCCACTCTTTTCCTCTCTACTCCCACGGAGTGAGAGAATAGGTTTTTTCTCATTATCCTGGCTACAGACAGGGCCGTTTAGAACCAGATTGAAGATCCCAGGCACAGGGGAAGAAGCCAGACTGCAGAGGACCAGCAAGCTCAGGATTGGGCTGGGCCCAAGTTCTGGTGCAGTGCCCAGGGCCTTCATATTTATTTAAAGAGGCGGCTGCTTGGTAACCAGGAAGCTGACGCCTTGATGAGCTGCAGCACTCCCTGTCTGCCTGACTGCACAGGAATGATCTGGGTGTTACTCCCAGTGGCTGTGGCCCAGCTGTCACCAGAACAGGAGTAGGAAGAGGGCTTGGAATGGAGGGCTTCTGCCACCAGGGTTGAGAGCCAAGCCCTTGAACTGCTAGGACTGTAAGGAACAGCAATTCCAGGAATCTATTTTTCCCCCTCTTCTTAGCATCTCAGCATCCACTTGCATCAAAACGCCTCTCTTCCTTACTAAATATATAGTAAACAGTTTTCATGGAGGAAGTTCTGACTGCTTGGATTCAAAACCTAGCTTTCTCGATTGCCAGCTGCCTGACCTGGGCCAAGAGATCTAGCTCCTATGTCAGGATACTTATCTGTAAAACGAGATAAAAAATTACTGCAAAGATTAAAAGAAAAAAATGCACAGCATAGTGTCTGGTAAAGAGGCAAGTTCAGCTAATTGCAGCAGACAGAATCTTAGTGTCCGATTTATGAAACATAACCAGTGCCTTCTAGTTCATCCGCCAACTGTGAAAAGGCTCCTGCTGTTAAGAATATAAGAAACTATTATCGGGACCAGCAGTTAGCGTAATGGCTATGTCACTGGACTCCCACATAGTCGACCGCGGTTCGAGTCCCGGACCCGGTGGCTTAAACTCACGCCGGGCACGTGTGCGTGCGTGCCCAAGATCCCGAGAGGAGAATGGAGGAGAAGGGATTGCAGCATGGCCATCCCCCCTGGGGGGTGATTTCCTGCTTTCTGTCTCTCTATCTCTGTCTGTCTGGCGAGCGCACGCGCCCTATAGCAAAAACCTCTCCAAAAAAAAAAAAAAAGAAAAGAAACTATTATCTCTCCAAGACCCGGAATGATACACTCATGTCCCAAATAAGTCGACTTTATTTTTTTGGACGTGGATTTGACCTTCTCTTTTCGCTTTCTGGAACACGGGGTCCCAACTCATCCTAGTTTGCTTGACTTCATCCCCTGCCAGGGTAGGCTGACTTGGGTTCCAGCCTCTCCTCGGGAAAGTGAGCAGGAAGAAGCAGCATTCTGGTGACCTCACCCTTTGGGACTGGGCGTTTTTCCGGCCGGGGCGAGCAGCATCCCTAGCCAGACTGCAGCGACAGCCTCTGCCCCGCCCTTTGCTGCAGTCCTGGAAGGGTTCCCAGGGGCGGAGGGGTACGGTGCAGAAGCTTCTCTGCAGGGCAGGCAGGATTGGAGGACCCAAGATGCGGTGAGGGAGGTGCGGCTGAAGAATCTCGACGCGCCCGGGCGGAGGCAGTGATTCCACTGCACCATCACCCCCACCCACTGCGCGCGCCCTACTTCCCGATCCTCCCGCGGCCCCCGCCCTCGCTCGCCTCTTCCCCCGCACCGTCCCTTCGGCTCCTTTCGGGACCTCTCGGCTCTTTCCGCCGGGCAGTCGGGCGGCGAACCGGCAGGAGCTCCGCCCCCTTCGCTCCGCCAGCGCGCTCCCCCGCCCCTCGCGCCTCGCTGAGGCACTTCCCCCGCGCTCGCGCCCGTCCGCCGCGGGAGCGCGCGGAGACATCTATAAAAGGGGCGGGGCGCGCGCGTCTCCGCCACTACCCGCTGCGGAGCGAACGGCGCGGAGCCGAGGCCGCAAGAAGCGCGTCGGTCCCTCAGCACCCCTCAACCCGGCGCACCTACACCCCTCACCCCACAGCAGCCGGTGAGAAGGGCCGCAGGGCAGCCCGGGGCGGGAGCGGGGCCCAGAGCTGCCGACCCCTGAGCGAGAGCCGGGTGGCCCCCGGGGCGGGGCGGAGCCAGCGCGCGGACAGGTGAGCCGGGCCGGCCTCGCAGCTCCCTCCCGTCGGCCGAGGAGCCGGCTGAACCGGCCGCCACCGCCTTTGTGGCGCGTGGGCTGCGGGGGAGCCGCCTGGCCGAGCCTGGGCGCCGGCCGCTGGAATGTCATTGACGGGGGGAGGGGGCGAGGTCTCCGGGTCCCTGGGTCCCTCCCCGCCGCCCACCGCCAGCCTGGCTGCGGCGCCGCCCTGCTCATCCGTCCCCAGCAGGTGGGTGGGGGCGCCCTCGTCGGGCTCTTCGCCACCCCCCTCCCTGCGGAGTGCTCCCGGCTCGCCCCCAGCCCTTCCTCAGTGGGGCGCGACTTCTGCTGCTCGTTTTCCCGAATCACCCACTTGGAGCAGTGCCGGCCGCCCCTGGAGGAGCAGGATCCAGAGCACAGAGTATAGGGCTCTCTGACCTTAATTTCATCCTCCATGGCGATTCTTGGCCTCTCTAGACGCAAGAAGGTCCAAGACTGGCCGTCTCCTTTCCTTTCCTTGTAATAAACATTTTTTTTTCCTCCCCTATTGTGATTTGCTTGTAAATTACAGGTAGACACGATGCTTGTTTGGGATGAGACCTAAATCAAATAACTCAATAGCTTAGAGCCCTTTTTTTTTCTGAGACAGTCTTTCCAGTAGAGGACAGTAAATTTGTCAGAAATTCTGCAGCCACCCCAGTGGTGAATGATAGAGCAGTCTTTTGTTTGAAAGCCATCCCTGCGAATTTGACTTCCTGCAGAATATTGCTTTTAAAAGTCTCTTTCATGTAGTGGAATGGAATATATTTTAAATAAGGGACTTGTCAGAGTGAAGGGTTGAATACGTTTTAGACAAAAAGCCTGAATGGCTCAGGAATCTGGTTTGAGATGATGCTGGAACTGCTGCCGCTCCTCGATATCTTTTATATAATCGATCCTAAAATATTTAGGCCTTTGTTCTGTCTTCATCGTGGTATTTTAGAAAAACTTACCATCATGTCTATCCTGGAAGAAAGAAGAGAGACCATGTGAAATATTTTCCTGAAGTGTTGAGAAATTGCGTCGTCATAGCAATTGGACTTAAGTAAAACAGAATGTATCAAAGATGGAGGGATGGGGGTGTCTTGCAACCAGGATACAAAAAATCTTAAGAATAGCAGCAGAACACTGGGTTGTATGAAGCCTTTGAGTCAATGTTCCAGCTTCTTTAGTCATTTATTTTTCCTTCTATTGCAGCTTAGAATTTGAAAGGTCAAATTGAAGTCAAAGTTTAAAAAATGTGCTGCATGAAAAAAAAATGCACTGCAGTAGGAGAGTCTGTGCAGGAAATTAACAATAAGCCTTTTTTAGAAACTGGGCCAATAATTACTCAAAGGGACCCTCCAAGTGTGTTAACTGTTACCCAGGGACCTAGATGGAGATTAGACAGGAGGATCTGCTCTGTGCTAGATGAGTGCGAAGCAGTTCTTGGGGTGAACAGTCAGCTTAGTGCATATTCTCCAAAGTCAATATATTTTCAGTCTCAGCAGTGTGTTCCATAGTCATCTAACAATTGGAGAAATCGATATATCCCAGGCTCCAGGGTGTAAGCCTGTCAAACAATCCAATGAACAGGTTTAGGTGGGGAGAGTGGTTTAAAGTGTATATTTTGGGTTAGAATTTTCTCCACTTTTCCTTACCTGCTTTCATCCAGTAGGGTGGGGCTGGCTGCAGATCCTGAGGAGTGATCTCAGGAATAGTCCCCCCATCAGAGCTGGATGCGGCTGTCTCTGTAACCAGCCCTGTGAGCTATGTGAACGCTACACTAGATGCTCTTGGGCCTGCTGCAGCAGATCATCTGTGGCCATGCAGGACAAGAACGCAGTGCCCTGGCAGCAAATGCTGGCTCCAGGAATGCAGAGGATGGGGCCAGTTGACTTGCAGCAGCTGTGCTGCGAACCACCTCCCTGCCACCTTTTCTGAATATTCTGCTTGTATCAGTTTTGAACAGGAAATAGTATTTTGTAAAAGGAAGTGTACTCGTAAACTAAGCCCAGGCCAGATCTTTGTGACTTGAGTTCTTTCTTCTTCCTGATGATTTCATGAAATCATACTCCGCTATTACCAAATGAAAAGGGACTTAGGAATTTTCTAGAGCTGGGATTCTCAGGGCATGTTTAGCTTTTAAAAGCAGATTCAG
Organism: Tupaia tana; assembly: GCA_026018925.1. Taxonomy (NCBI): domain Eukaryota; kingdom Metazoa; phylum Chordata; class Mammalia; order Scandentia; family Tupaiidae; genus Tupaia; species Tupaia tana. The sequence goes on from JAKSZU010000013.1 coordinate 100,991,608, forward strand.
GGAGCCAGCAGATGGCATAGTGGTTGCCACTGGACTCCCACATGGCTGACTACAGTTCGATTCCTGGACTCAGTAGCTTGAAACTCATGCTCAGTGGGTGTGCGTGTATGCCCAAGATCCCAGGAAGAGAATGAAGGAGAGGAAATACTGGTGGCCATCCTCCCTGGGGGGGCGATTTCTCACTTTCCCTCTCTCTGTCTGTCTCTGCGGGCTTGTTTGCTCTCAGTGAGTACATGTGCCCTAAGGCAGAAACCTCTACCGGAAAAAAAAAAGGCCTATTCAGTTTTATTATTTTGACATGGGGAAGAATGAGGCCGAAAAGGTATGATTCAGTCACGGCAACACGTCTAGGAAGGCAATAACTGCCTAGACCTGGGAACCTCAGTTCTTCCACATTTTAAGTCCCCAGTGGAATTTAGGCACTTTACAGAATGTCAAAGAATGCTGGAAAAATATCTGAAATTTGATTTTTGCCCGTATTCATATACTTTTTAAGATCTGTTCTTCATTTTGAAATGATTTTTGTTGGGTTTGCCCTTAGAAGCTTGTTATCTTGCTCTCCCCCTCCCTCTTTAGACTTCACATTCCTCCACCATGTTGTCATCGTTTCGTAAGCGCAGAGTCCAGGTATTTGACCAGCATGCACAAAATGCGTTGCCTTTCGATTTTGCCTGCCTTGCAGTGAAGACACATTTGTGTCAAAGAGGTTGAATGATCAAAAGAGGGGGGTGAAACCCTGCCTGCATGACCTTTTTGTTAAGCAGATTGGTTAGGGTTTGTTTGGTTTAGTTTTTTTTTTTTTTTTTTAATGTGTTATATATCAGAAGTCTTAGTAACTTTACTCCAAAATTTCTAAAGCCTCTGTTTTTTACCTTCCTCTCTCTTTTAAAGGCATGAATATATTAATTTCTCATCACCATCCTGGTATTTGCATGTAGTGTTTGCTGACTTTTTATTGATGGCTACTTGGTTCCTAAGAACCAAGGGAATAAACAGATTATCCTAGATATTTGGGGAAAAAAATAGTAATCTGGAAATACAGTAAAAGTAGTATTTTTTTAATTGGCAGATATTGTGAACTTGGGTTTGTTTCCTGTTCTGTTGACATGCTTGTGTCACAGTCCCTATCGTGAATGGAACTTAAGTGTTCGACACAAAAAGCTCTCTATATGTGTGTTTTATTTGGGTCCAGTTTTTGAGCGTGTGCTGAATTGGACCTTTTTCATAAAGGAAAAATACTTAATATCTTGATACTTCAAAATGAGGCATATAAACTATGGAAATTTGTAGTGATTACAGGTGATAAATCCAAGGCAGGCCCTTTTATAAATCAAACCACTTAATTATTCAAATAAGGTTTATAAAAATGGGCCACATTGTAATCTTTTCCTATTTTGCATCATAGTAACAATATATTGCACTTAAATACCTCTCATCTGAATTTTGCAGGTTAAAAGGTAAGTCCCGGCAAGATAGTATTTGAGAAGCATTCGGAAGTAAGTTTTCTCAGTGTTGCTCTGCATTTCTGGATTTTGATGCAATGCAGTATGAATCTTTGGCTTTCTTAAAGCTCAAGTCCCTGCTCACCTCTGCAGAATTGCGCTAATGAGTTGAAATGAATTAATCAATTTGAGCTGACTTGCAGATCCACAATCCTGACTAGAATGTGGTTTAAGCAAAAGTATTTGTTGTTTTTTATTCATGGTGTTGAAAGTTTTACGTTATGTATTATTTACCTCTCTGCTTACCATCAGATCTGCCACTAAAACCTGCAGCTAAGCTGGTTTTGAGTTGATTTGTTTGATCTCAGAATCTACTAGTAACCAATTCTCTGCTGGGTTGTTCTCCGGGGAGCCCTTCCGTGTCTGTGGATGTAGGTCTCTTTGCAAATCTAAAATTTTGTGATAGGCAGGCTGTCTAAGCCATAGGAAAAAAGGTATTGTCAGTTCTGCACATTTGGGCCCTGACTAAGCAACAAAAACAAAACTGATGAATGGTTTCTGTGACCTTGTGCTTTGGGCGATGTTTGTGAACTTTTCCATAGAGCCAAAAGACCTGTTCAAATCTCTTGCAAAACAGTTTCCTGCCTGAAAATTGGAATTTATTTTGTAGTATTTCGAATGCCTCTTACACCCAACACATTCAGCTTCCAAAAGAATGTCAGTCCCAGTGCTTTGTTTTTAAAAGAGGTTCCTTTTATCTTCACTGTAATTTCTTTCCTCTTTTGGAGTTCCATAGAGAAACTGCTGGATCCTTCCACTCTGAGATCCACGTGAGGGTGTTCTGAACCAGGCACTGCAGGTGCCCAGTTGCAGAGGCCAGAGCGGTTGACCTTTCCGCTTGCCAGTGTTTGTGTCTGCAGTCCTTTGTACCGCGTCACAGTTTTCTTCCCAACTGCTGTCCGTCCCTTCCCGCCCCCCCGCCCCCCCCCCCCAGATAGTGTATCCCCCTGTGTGATGGCCTCTGCTTCCTTAGTTAGGTTACCGATTTCCTCAGTACCCAGGCCTGCCTCAAGCAGCTGTCTCGACATTTGTCAGAACCCAGAGATATTCCTGTCTAGCCTCTTTTGTAGAAAGCCATTTTCAGTTGATAATGTGTAAAAGTTTATGTTGGATATGATGAGTCATTCTTGGGTCTTTGGGTTAAATTAAAATTTCTAGCCAGGATCCATATTTTTTGTCCCCAGCCCCTCTCCTTCCCAGAGACCTGACAGTATTGAAAGATCACTGACAAGTCCTTTTTATTTATCACAATAGAGGATGGTGTTCTAATTCCTGTTTTATCCCCCTGAGATCAATTCACATTGGTTGCTGAATGGTGCAGCTAACATTTTGACTGCTGCATTGCAGCATTTATAAATAGCCTGCATCTCCAGTCCTCTCTATTAGTATTTGCAAAACTGACCCTTTTCAGCTGCCTTAAGTGAGACGCTGACTTAAACATGTAGAGTATGTATTTAGCACTACACTCCTCTCATTCTCTGTGCACGGACTTGATTGGCAAAATCAGAGTTGATCGACTGCTCTGAGATAGGCAGCCAGTTGATTGCAGTCCTAGGAAGTGGGTTGTCTCCAAGCAGATTTTAGGCAGTTGTGGTATAGACAGATAGGCCTGTAAGATCGGAGATTGTTTTGAATGGCACATTTCCCAGATTCTTCCTTCCTAGGCTCTCGGAAGGTGTTAATCCCTTAAGGCTGGGAACAGCCAGGGAGTCCACCTTATCAGCCTGCTGCATATTGCAGGCAGGGCCCAGGCTTTGTAGGCTGCTGCCTGGGGCTTGGGAGGAGTGTGGTGTGCACACACAGTCTTAGAGACTTCAGCCACTCTCCAACATAGTTTTGAGTGAGATGTTGTAGCACCTTTGGGTAGCAGTGGTTTTTGTTGATACTTGTAAACATTTTCCCGTGTTTAATGTAGCCTTGGAAATTATCCTTTTAGGAGCAAAAAGAAACTGGAACTCATATAGGTAAACTAGAGACAGTTCCTACCAGGTGAAGGCAGGGGTGCTCTTACTAACTTTTAGTCTATGTTGTTGTCTCCTATAATCACACAAGTGAAAATTGTGCCTGCCGCCTTGCAGTGGGAGTGCGTTGGTGACTTTCAGATGCCCAGCTCCTCAGAGACAGCCAGTCTTGGCTTGGCAGAGCTCCCACCTACTGACGTCAGCTGATCTACTGCAGGAAAGAAAAGTCCATTATTGCCTGACCAAAGCACTTGGTATAGAATTGACTTGTTCTACTTCACTGGGGCGACAAAGAGGGCCTTTTAGGTTGGTTAATTTCAGCAGGGCCTCGCTGGACCAGCTCCCTGGATTGGTAGGGTCAAGTCAGCAAGCAGGGCCCAAGCAGGGAGACATGCTCAAGTGGAACCTTTGCAGCATTATAATGGAGGGTCTTGTTTTCCATTGTAAGGGCTGCTCCCAAATGTGATTTCTTAAACATTTTTAGAAATATGGTGACATCTATAGTAAGAAGCAGGGCAAAAGCTATATACAGTGTAATTCTGAAGACTTAGACGCCTTTCAGAAGCTTGAACGCAGTGTAGTTGTTATTCAGTACATACTGTTACCTCCCTTGGAAAATACTTCAACAAAAAAATGTTGTATGCAAGCAAATTAGATACATAATTTTCCAGCATTTTTCTGTTTTAATTGTTCCCTTAGAAATGAGAACAAAGGGGAGAACCAGCAGTTGGCATAATGGCTATGTCGCTGGACTCCCATGTAGTCAACCATGGTTCGTATCCCGGACCCACTGGCTTAAAACTCACGCCGGGCGCATGTGCGTGCGTGCCCAAGATCCTGAGAGGAGAGTGGAGGAGAAGGGATTGCGGCGTGGCCATCCCCCCTGGGGGGTGATTTCTCGCTTTCTGTCTCTATGTCTCTCTCTGTCTGTCTGGCGAGCGCACGCACCCTATAGCGAAAACCTCTCCAAAAAAAAAAAAAGAAATGAGAACAAAGGAAGTATATAAATAAGTTATCCTAGCCCTAATTGTTTGCTAACTTAAGAAGATGTGGGACAAGAGATGGCATAGCAGTTATGTCACTGGACTGCCACATGGCTGACCACAGTTCAAGTCCTGGACCCAGTGCCTTGAAACTCATGCCAGGTGTGTGTGTGTGTGTGTGTGTGTGTGTGTGCCCAAGATCTCTGGAGGACAAGGGATTGTGGCATGGCCACCCCCCCACGGGGGGCGGGGTGATGTCTCACTTTCTGTCTCACTATCTTTGTTTGTCTCTCTCCCCAGTGAGTACACAGTCCCTAAGGCAAAAACTTCTACAGAAAAATAAAGAGTATGGAATCTTTTAAATTTGCTATGAGGTGCATGCACTTGCTGTAGATAGAGAAAAAGGGAGAGTGAGAAAGCACCCTTGAGGGGCGTGATGGCCACGCCTCAGTCACTTCTCTGTTCTCCTCTTGGTATTGTGGGCATGCATACACATATGTCTGGTATATTTTTCTAGCTGCCAGGTCCAGGACTCAAACAAAGGAGTTGACCACATGGGACCCAGCTGCCCCAATCAGTATGCCACCTAACTGTCTCAAGAAGATGAACACTTAACAATTAAAATAATTTTGATTTTTTAAAAATATACTGGAGGTTGGGACCAGCAGTTAGCGTAATGGCTATGTCGCTGGACTCCCACGTGGTCGACCGCGGTTCGAGTCCCGGACCCGGCGGCTTAAACTCACGCCGGGCGCGTGTGCGTGCGTGCCCAGGATCCCGGGAGGAGAATGGAGGAGAAGGGATTGCGGCGTGGCCATCCCCCCTGGGGGGTGATTTCCTGCTTTCTGTCTCTCTGTCTCTCTCTGTCTGTCTGGCGAGCGCACACGCCCTATAGCAAAAACCTCTCCAAAAAAAAGAAAAAAAAAAAAAATATACTGGAGGTGAGGCCAACAGGTGGTGGTTAGGGTGCTGGATCCCACATGGCACATGACTTACACTGTACAATTTAAGTCCTAGTCCTGGTGGCTTAAGAAGTCATGCTCACGGGACCAGCAGTTAGCATAATGGCTGTGTCGCTGAACTCCCATGTAGTCGACTGCGGTTCGAGTCCCAGACCCAGCAGCTTAAACTCACGCCAGGCACGTGTGTGTGCCCAAGATCCTGAGAGGAGAATGGAGGAGAAGGGATTGTGGCGTGGCCATCCCCCCTGGGGGGTGATTTCTCGCTTTCTGTCTCTCTTTTTTTTTTTAAAGAATTATTTATTTTATTTTATTCATTCATTCACTTAATTTGAGAGAGAGACATAGAGAGAGATAAAGTGAGAAAGGAAGCCACCAGGTCCAGCACTCGAACTGTGGTCGTCCATATGGGAGTGTCCAGAACTTAACCACCACGCCACCAGCTGGTCCCTTTCTGGCAAGTGCACGGGCCCTATAGCAAAAACCTCTCCAAAAAAAAGTCATGCTCACAAGTGTGCCGAGAATCCCTAGAAGAGAATGAAGGCGAAAGGATTGCTGTGTGACCATTGCTGGGTGATTTCTCACTTTCTCTCTCTCTCTCTCTGTACATACACTGTAAAGAATAGATAGCTTTGGGACCAGCAGATGGTGTAATGGTTACATCGCTGGCCTCCCATGTAGTCTACTGTGGTTCGAGTCCTGGACCTGGTGGCTTGAAACTCATGCAGGCACATGCACATGTGTGCCCAAGATCCCGAGAGAAGAATGGAGGAGAAGGGATTTCGGCATGACCATCCCCCCAGGGGTGATTTCTCGCTTTCTCTCTCTCTCTGTTTCACTAGTGAGCACATGCATCCTATAGCAAAAATCTCTCTTAAAAAAGAAAAGATTTTTTTTAAAAAAGAATTATTTATTTAATATTATATATTTTTCAGTTTGACCAGAGAGAGAAAAGGAAAGGGAGAAAGCAAGCCTCCAGGTCCGGGACTTGAACCATGGTCGGCCATATAAGAGTCCACCACCCTAACCATGTGCCATCTGCTGGCCTAAGAATAGATAGCTTTTCACTGTATGCATGCTCTGAAAAAATAATATTGTACCTCACAAACATGTATGATTATCTGTAAACCAGAAAACACAATAAAATTACTCATGGATTTAAAAAATAAAAAGAATAGACAGTTTTTTAAAAATACAATTATGTGACATTATTTATTACTATTATTGTTTTTAAATTTGCTATAGGGCATGTGTAGTCACCAGAGAGAGAAAGAAGAGAGGATGAAAAAGCAAGCCATCAGGTCCGGGACTCAAACCACAGTTCACCACGTGGAAGTCCAGCACCTTAATCACCATTCCACCTACTGGTTCCAACAACTTCTTTTTTTTAAAGCACAGCTATTGGGTTACCTCCATAGAGCAGTGGAAATGCAGTGCTCAATGAGAAGCCAGATCCCTTATGGCAGCTGTGGTTTTAGTTCTTGGCCTAGCCTGCCAGCTGGACCCATGTTCAGAATCCGACCGGGAGCAAGGAGTGGAGGAAAGAAGGATCAGCATGCCTCTCTCTGTTTCTCACTGCCATGTGCACATCATGCATGTGGTCTATCATGAATAAAGAAAGATAAACACGTCTATTTACCGAGGATACGCTGTGCCTTGACCTCCGTTTCCCTGGGGTCCCACCTTACTGTAGTGAAAAGGGCAGCTACTTCTCAGTGTCTGCTGATTTGTGGCCAGTTCAAGATTAGTAATAAAGTTTATTCATAATTAAAATAATACAAAAAAAATTAAAAAATAAAGTTTATTCATTAGGTTGACACATACCAAGTAACTTTATCAGCACATTCTTGTTTTCTATTCTTGTCAGGAATGCATTTTCTTAGATAGAATTCCAGTCTTACAGTGTGGGAATGAAATATTCCGTATGGAGTTCTTCCCCGCCCCTTGGAAAGGAATTCAGGGCTTTGCATGGCAGCTACAGCACTCCTAGTGGTGGTCACTTCTTCACCAGGCATTTCTTAATGTCTCCAGTATGTTAGCAATTAGGGACCCAAAGCTTGGGTGCTCAGTGTAATCGTACCATGGGAAGTACATATCAGTGCTTTGTAGACCTCAGAAAAGTGGGATTATATCTTAGAAGGAGGGAAGGAAGGAGCATTGACTACCATTTAGTAAGGAGGCATGGTCCTGCAGTTTATTCATTTGAGCTGGGCAAGAGCTGCGACTAGTAGTTATCTAGGCAGAGAAGAAATCCCAGCCATTCTAGGCAAAGGAAGCTGTGCAATGACTGGGAGTTTTAAAGAGAATCATGCATTTTGGAAAAGAAAGAATATTTCTATATGCCAAGAGGGTCAATGGTGTGGGTGAGAGATGTGGGGCCAGATCGTGAAGGTCCTGCTTAGGAGGATTCTTCCCTCTCTCAGAAGGGTACAGTAAGGGAGCTGGGGAGGACATGGCAAGGGTTTTTTTTTAAATTATTTATTTAATTTCATTTGTCATTATTTTATTATTTTTTAACTTAAGAGAGACACACACAGAGAAAGGGAAAGTGAGAAAGTAAGCCACCAGGTCTGGGACTTGAACCATGGTCAGCCATGTGGGAGTTCAGCACCTAACCATCACGCCACCTACTGGCCCCAATAATGTTTTTTTTAATACTTAAAAAAAAATGAGACTACATGTAAAAACAGTAATACAACAAAAATAACTGGTTGAGGGACCAGCAGTTAGCGTAATGGCTATGTCGCTGGACTCCCACGTAGTCGACCGTGGTTCGAGTCCCGGACCCGGCGGCTTAAACTCACGGCGGGTGCGTGTGTGTGCATGCCCAAGATCCCGAGAGGAGAATGGAGGAGAAGGGATTGCGGCGTGGCCATCCCCCCTGGGGGGTGATTTCCTGCTTTCTATCTCTCTGTCTCTCTCTGTCTGTCTGGCGAGCGCACGCGCCCTATAGCAAAAACCTCTCCAAAAAAAAGAAAAAAAAAAAAAAAAAAAACTGGTTGAGAGGTGGAGAGTAATTTGGAAGGAGTGGTGACCTCTTCTCTAGAAAGGTAGTCCCTTCATAGGAAGATGGTGTTCAGAGCTAATCCCTGGAGGGCTGGAATGTGAACTGCAAACTTTAACCTCACCCAGGTCTCAAGGTGTTCACCTCCCAGCTGAGCGTGCGGGAGCACCTTCACTTCCAGTCCCAATCTTTGGCCTGTTTGCCCTTCTCTGTTAGCTGGGCAGGGGATAGGCTTGCCTGGGTAACACTTTTTGTTCCTCTTCATTTCATGGAACAAAAGCTGGAAGGAACCATAAAACTTATCTTGTCTGCTTCCTTACCAAATCCAGCATCCCCTCTGTAGACCATGACTTAAAAGTCAGAAGGGAGGGACCAGCAGTTAGCGTAATGGCTATGTCACTGGACTCCACGTAGTCGACTGTGGTTTGCGTCCCGGACCCGGTGGCTTAAAACTCAAGCTGGGCACGTGTGCGTGCGTGCCCAAGATCCCGAGAGGAGAACGGAGAAGGGATTGCGGTGTGGCCATCCCCCCTGGGGGGTGATTTCTCGCTTTTTATCTCTCTTTGTCTGTCTGGCGAGCGCACGCGCCCTGTAGTGAAAACCTCTCCAAAAAAAAAAAAAAAGAAAAAAAAAAGTCAGAAGGGACATGAGACTGTGGTTTCCACCTGTCATTTTTAGTCACTCCAAGTGAGAGAGGTGTGGAGAGGGAAGGGGGCTGGTGAAGAGCACGTTTACTGACAAGCCCAACAGCTTTTTTTTTTTTTTTTTTGAGAGGTTTTCGCTATAGGGCGCGTGCGCTCGCCAGACAGACAGAGAGAGACATAGAGACAGAAAGCGAGAAATCACCCTCCAGGGGGGATGGTCACGCTGCAATCCCTTCTCCTCCATTCTCCCCTCTGGATCTTGGGCATGCACGCACTCGCACCCGGCGTGAGTTTTAAGCCACCGGGTCTGGGACGCGAACCGCGGTCGACTACGTGAGAGCCCAGCGACATAGCCATTGCGCTAACTGCTGGTTCCCAGCAGCTTTTCATTATTAGTCTTCCTACCTATTTCCTTCTGTGGCCTTTACATTGACGTGAGGATAAAGTGTATTATACCTGATAAAATCAAGTATCACATTCTGGGTTTTTCATATGTGTATAGGTCAAGTTCTCTTCATGATGTTAAAATGTGGTGGAACTGGCCAGAAATCTGAGGGTCCAAAGTTGGAGGACTGAGTCTGCATTTGTGGTTAACTTGACTGATGCTGGCCTTAGGGAGTTTCTTTGCCTTCCAGAATAACAGGTAGAAATACAAGAGAGTAACTCTTTCACAACACTTTTCTCTTTTTCCAAGATGCACCATGATTTTTTTTTTTTTTAATTGTGTATATTCAGATGAAACTAAGCCTGGTCCTTGCCCAGGCACTGATAGTCTGATGAAGACTTGTAGGGTTGGCATGTCGGAGTAGCTGAGAAGTCAGCCTTTTCAGCTAGGTTAGTTCTATTGGTTGTTTCTATTAAGTACTCGGCTATTTTATAATCGTTCCCTTCATTGAGTCAGAGGTCCAGCTCTGGAAAGACAGAAAAGCTATACATGATGAATTGCAGAGACCAGATGAGAAGTCTTTTGATTGGCTTTATCAGTTCTTTGCATTACCAAAGTTGGTATTTCCTTTGAATCCTTAGAGCCCTTGTAGAACTGACCGTATAAATCATAGTTCTCCCCCCTTGCTTTTGTTGCCATGTTGGTTGACATCCCCTGAGGGACTCATGTAGGTAGGTGTTGTGGGGAAATAGATAGCCATTTCTTAGAAAAAGAAATGGGCTTCGTTGTCACATCCTTAGAAGGGGCTACCTTCTCACTTCGTTGGTCTGCTAGGGCAGTCTGATCGTTCTTTCCTTCAGAGAGGCTGATTCCATCGAATCTCTGTTGTTGTCTGTGGTGCTGATCTCAGGGCATGCTATCTTTTCAGAAAATGGACCCAAGCGGGGTCAAAGTGCTGGAGACGGCAGAGGACATTCAGGAGAGGCGGCAGCAGGTCCTGGACCGATACCACCGCTTCAAAGAACTGTCAACCCTTAGGCGTCAGAAGTTGGAAGATTCCTATCGATTCCAGTTTTTCCAAAGAGATGCGGAGGAGCTGGAGAAGTGGATTCAGGAGAAACTTCAGATTGCATCTGATGAGAATTATAAAGACCCAACCAACTTGCAGGTATGTGTGATCTCCCTGAGATTCTTGCCAAAATTTAAGAGCCCAAATGTTCTTCCCCAAAATCAGACAAAGAAAGTTATTTATTTATTTTTTGGGGGGAGAGATTTTTTTTGTTATAGGGCGTGTGCACTTGCCAGACAGACAGAGACATAGAGACAGAAAGCGAGAAATCACCCCCCAGGGGGGATGGTCACGCCGCAATCCCTTCTCCTCCATTCTCCTCTCGGGATCTTGGGCACGCACGCACATGTGCCCGGCGTGAGTTTTAAGCCACCGGGTCCGGGACGTGAACCGCGGTCGACTACATGGGAGTCCAGTGACATAGCCATTACGCTAACTGCTGGTTCCCCAAAGAAAGTTATTTAACATGACCTTGAAAGATTAAGCAGCAAGAAGAATATAGGTCAGACATAAGGAAGGACCTGTTCTGAATGGCCCTAGTGTATTAGGGTGAACGTAGACTCTTGCAGGTATTCATTTATGTTTTCTGATGCTTTCAACTGATGGTTCTCATTTTAAAAATTTGCTAGAGGGTTTGTATGCTCGCAGGAGAGAGAGAGAGGGAAAGTGAAGAAGCACCCCCCTATGGGAGACTGTCATGCCACAATCCCTTCTCCATTTCTCCCTCTTTTTGTGTTTTTGGGCATGTATGTTCATGTGCTTGGCATGGTTTTCAAGCCTCCATGTCTGGGTCTTGAACCAGGGTCATCCATGCAAGATCAGGCTGCCTTAACCACCAGGCCTTAGAGCCGGCCCAGTGAACAACTTGTTAAAACTATTTTGGTAGTAAGTGGAACAGTGGTTGTGCTCTTGGGTTCTCTTAGTACACCAAGATAGTCTTAAAAGAGAGAATAATGAAGAACAATGGTTTAGCTCCAGTCTCTTTTCAGCTGGCCCCTGCGCATCTCAGTACTTGATGAAAAAGGGGTATTGAGAAATGGAATGTAGACAGGATCAGAGAAAGTGGCCTCTAAAGCAAGTGAAATAAAGTGTCATGTTGCAAGTACAGATGGGTTATCAGGGCGTGCTAAGAGGACATCAGGATGGTTCTGTGTTTCTAGAAGGGATAAGCTGTCTACATAAAAGCTGTTTTTCTGATAGACAGTAGAATTAGGATATTTTGTAGCATGTTCCGTCTACAAAGTTGATCTTCCTTGGCCACATCTTCAGAGGACCAGTGGAGATGCAGTCAGATTATTTGGGTAATTGGCAGCTAGAGAATGGGCAGGCTACTCAGTCACCTCCATGACTAGGGAAGATGGGACTGATCAGGGAGGGGGCCAAGTGATGAGTGCTGCCTGTTGCATCTGTGGCTCACTTCATGGTCCCCTGCAGGGAAAGCTGCAGAAGCATCAAGCCTTTGAAGCGGAGGTGCAGGCCAACTCGGGAGCCATTGTTAAGCTGGATGAAACTGGCAACCTGATGATCTCAGAAGGGCATTTCGCATCTGAAACCATACGGGTGAGTATGAACACTCATCGTGGTGGAGGAATGTGGCTTCACATTTACATGTCCATTGTGTTCCCCAAAAGTAGACTTGTCTGTCTTCTGAACTGGTGAAATCTTCTAAGGGAGTTACCCAAATCCTACCTTTATAATATGATTCAGCATGACTATAAGCAAGTACTTGTGTACTCAAATTAATACTCTCTTTATAGAACAAATTTGAAGGTGATTATACTTTAAATGAGTGTGTAAATTCGTGTATTTTCAGATGCTAATTAGGTGGGAGAGTTTATTATCGAAGTGGGTGAATTTAAGGATTAGGACATAAAGATAAATAAAAACAATCAGAGACACTGTAAAGAAAGTTCTCTGTTACAAAGCTTGCCATTTGGCAGGGCTGGCAGTTGGCGTGGTGGTTGGGGGCGTTAAACTCCCACATGGCTGACCGTAGTTTGAGTCTTGGACCTGGTGGCTTGCTTTCTCACTTTCTCTCTCTCTCACTCTGTCCCTTTCTGCTCAAATTAAAATAAATAAATAAATGGATAAATAAAGTTAAGTATTGGGAACCAGCAGTTAGCGTAATGGCTATGTCACTGGACTCCCACGTAGTCAACTGCGGTTCGTGTCCCGGACCCGGTGGCTTAAAACTCACGCCGGGTGCGTGTGCGTGCATGCCCAAGATCCCGAGAGGGGAATGGAAGAGAAGGGATTGTGGCGTGACCATCCCCCCTGGGGGGTGATTTCTCGCTTTCTGTCTCTCTGTCTCTCTCTGTCTGTCTGGTGAGTGCACGCGCCCTATAGTGAAAATCTCTCTCAAAAAAAAAAAAAAAAAAAAAAGTTAAGTATTTTAAAAAAAGAAAGAAAGTTTGCTATTTGGGACCATCCTGTGGCTTGGTGGTTAAGGTAGCTAGATTCAACATGGCTAACTGTGTGGTTCGAGTCCTGGACCCAGCAGCTTGAAAAAAAAGCCAGTCATGTTTGCATGTGTGCCCAGAATCCCAAAAGGAGACATGGAGGAGAAGGAACTGCAGTGCGGCCGTCCCTTCGGGAGGTGCTCTCTCACTTTTCCTCTTTTTCTTTCTTTCCTTCTTTTTTTTTTTTTTGGATAGGTTTTTCCTGTAGGGTGCGTGCACTCCTCAGAAAGACAGAGAGACAGAAAGTGAGAAATCATTCCCCGGGGGGATGACCATGCCACAATTCCTTCTCCTCCATTCTCATCTCGGGATCTTGAACACGCACGCACACGCACCTGGTGTGAGTTTAAGCCATCGGATCCAGGACTTGAACCACTGTCGACTACATAGGAGTCCAGTGACATAGCCATTACACCATCTGCTGGTCCTGTCTTTATTTTATTTTTTTAAGAGTTATTTTATTTAACTTTATCTATTTATTAATTTTTAATTTGGTCAGAGAGGGAAAGTGAGATACAAGCTGCCCGGTCCTGGACTTGAACCGTGGTCGGCCATGTGGGAGTCCAGTACCTTTAACCACCATATCTCTGCGGTTTCCTCCTTTTTCTTTCTCTATCTTTCCCCAGTGAGCACACACACTCTCTAGCAAAGTATAAAATAAATAAATAAAGCTTGCTGTCTGAATCTTTTTTTTTTTTCTTGTAGAGAGAGATTTTTGCTATAGGGCATGTGCTTGCTGGAGAGGCAGAGACAGACAAAGACAGAAAGCAAGAAATCACCCCCTGGGAGGATGGCCATGCTGCAGTCCCTTCTCCATTTTCCTCTCGGGATTTTAGGCATGCGTACACATGTGCCCAGCGTGAGTTTCAAGCCACCGGGTCTGGGACTTGAACAGTGGTCGACTACATGGGAGTCCAGCGACATAACCATTACACCACCTGCTGGTCCCCCGTCTAAATCTTTGTGGCTCGCCCCAGGAGCAGTTGTCTAGGCAGCAAACCAGTTTCAGGTCCAGCTCTCAGTAGTGACTTGTGACACCTGTTGGTCAGTGACTCTAGGACTGACAATGAAGTAGGAGTCCTCCAACTCTGGTCTGGCTTGTTTTGGTGCCAGTTCACTGGGGTTGGGGTGATCATTGCTATTTCGCTGCTTTGTTCACATTTCTAGTACCAAGATTTTAAGGGGAAAACCAAGCTCTTCATGATGAGGCGTGCCCATTGAGTTTCTTAGAACCAGATGCTCTTACCTGTCGTTACCCCACATCTGCCTGTGTGTTTTGTTTGGGTCATCCAAAACCACATTGCCTTGAAGGCCCAGCCTTTTCCAGTCAAAGCAGTCCTAAAGATTCAGAGGAAAGTTGTGTTTGTTAAGCTCAGTTAGAAATTTTAACTCCGTGCTCTTCCCCCTTCACCATTTTGGATGTTTCATCCTTATAGGATGCAGTTTGATGGTTTTCAACTGTTACCATTTGGTGTCTCACATTTGCTCTGCTGTACTCTGTAGTCTCGTGTTAAAGACTGACAATTAGCCCTGAGCTTTTGATTAATCATTATTAACTATTGCCAGTGATGATTATAAACAGGAAATGAAAGTCAGTTCCAAATGCCATACGACCAACTGTTCCATTGCATTCAGCCCGTCTGGACCGATGTGATATGAGTTTCTGCAGTTACTTTTTTATGCGCCCATCTTCCCACTGGTTTGTATCCTCTCGAATAGCCAATGGAGGCAGCATGCCCTGTTATTTCCTTGGTAGAAGTTGCTTTGCCAGAAAGAAAGGACTGCTCTGTAGTAGTGTGATCAGGTTACAGATGGGGACAACTAGAAATCAAGAAATCAATCAACTGTTTGGCTTGGACAACTAATCACTTCACTCACATCTGTCAGCACCTTTTGCCCTATTTAGAGGTGTTTTACTAAAGTAACATTAGAAGTACTGAAAGTGGGCCAGCCACATAGCGAGGAGTTTGGTAGTATAGAGGGGGCTGGTTTCCACGTGACTGACTGCAGTTCATATCCCAGTCCCAGTTTGAAAATCATGCCTGGCACATGCCTAAGATCCTGATAGGATAGAAAAATGGCGGAAAAAAGGATTGTCGCTCGACCACACTCCATTGGGGTGGCTGAGTGCTTTCTCCCTCTCCTCCCTCCTTGTGCATGCACCCTCAGGAAAAAAAAAGAATTTTTTAATTAAAAAAAAAGAAAGTCGGAGCCGGCAGGTGGCATGGTAGTTAAGGGCGCTAGACTCCCACATTTCCATCACGATTCGAGTTCCAGACGTGGAGGCTTGATTTCTCACTTTCTCTCTCTTTCTCTCTGTCCTTCTCTGGTCAAATTAAAATAAATAAAGTTAAATAAAATAATTCTTTTTTTTTTTCCTTAGATATTTAACAGAAACATGTTTATTTCTTTTTATTTTTTGGAGAGGGTTTTTTTTTGCTATAGGGCGCATGCGCTCGCCAGACAGACAGAGACAGAGAGACAGAAAGTGAGAAATCACTGCCAGGGGGGATAGCCACACCGCAATCCCTTCTCCTCCATTCTCCTCTCGGGATCTTGGGCGCGCATGCACACATGCCCGGCGTGAGCTTAAGCCACCGGGTCCGGGACACGAATCGTGGTCAACTACGTGGGAGTCCAGCGACATAGCCATTACGCTAACTGCTGGTCCCAATAAAATAATTCTTAAAATAAGTTTAAAGAAAAAAAAAAGTGGGGGTCCAGCAGATGGCTTGGTGGTTAAGGCGCTGGACACTCCCAGATGGCTGACCACGGTTCGTGTCCTGGACCTGGCAGCTTGCTTTCTCACTTCTTCTCTCTCTCTCTCTCTGTCTCTCTCTTGTCAAATTAAAGTAAATGAATGAATAAATAAAGTAAAATAAATAATTCTTTAAAACAAAAAAGTATGTTTAAAAAAAAATAACGAAAAGGTGGGCCAGTAGGTCACAGAGTGGTTAAAGCACTGAATTCCACATGGCCCACTGCACAATTTGAGTCCGGACCCAGTGGCTTGAAAAATACACTGTATGTGTGCGTGCATGTCCAAAATCTTTTTTTGAAAAAAGGAATTATTTTATTTCACTTTATTATTATTGTTGTTGTTATTATTTTCCAGTTTGATCAGGAAGTCAGAAAGCAAGTTACTAGGTTCAAGATTTGAACCTTGGTTGGCCATGGTCCAGCTCCTTTAACCACCACGCCTCCTCTGGCCCCGCATGTCCTAAATCTTAAGAGGAGATTGGAGAAGAGGTTACTGTGTGGCCATCCCTGCCCCAGGGTGGGCGGGGGGTGATTTCTCACTTTCTCTCTCTTTTTTTTCTGTCTCTCTCTCATGAGTGCATGCACCCCATAGCAAAAATCTAAAAAGACGAAGAAGTGTGATAGGCTAGCTGTGTTGGCTCATGCCTGTATTTCCATTTACTTGGGAGGCATGAGTTGGAGGCAAGATTCTGTCTCTAAAAATAAATAAGTCATAAATTTAAAAAATACTGTCAACTCAGAAAGAGAAAAAGTAACAACAATAAAAAAATACCACTAACTGCCATTTGTTCATAGCTATTGGTAGCTGTTTACGTGCAGACATGTCGCTGATCTCTGGGCCCCACACAGGCTTACAAGGTGGCTGCCACTGTCTCCATGTTTTAGAAGGGTGGAAACTGAGGCCCGGGGAATTTTTAGCGACTTGCCCAAAGTCACACAGATAGTACATGACAGAAGTGGAGTTTCAGTCTGCTCCTTTTTCCTCCAGTCACAATGATTTGCTTTATTGTTTTTCAACTTGTATTTTTTTCCTGTTACCTGCCCTCCGTTTTTATGCCACCTGCTTCTCTGGACGCTCCTGCTGCTTGCACATGCCCTCGTTGAGCAATCTGCCTGAGTCAGACCTGGGATGTCTCCTCCACCCAGTCCGCTTTCAGTGTCTCTGAAGTGCACCTGCCTCCCTGCCCACTCACACTCCCAGGCTGTACTAAGCCTGGGAAACTGGACTCGAACCTGCAATTTTTACAAGAACAGTCACACCAGGAATGGGAAAGTTATTCTAGAACTGGGACAGGCCTTGCTCTAGATCTTTACTCATATATGGAATGACATTTGTGAGACTGACCGTTGACTTGAATGTAGAGATTTTCCCTAGTCTCTTATGTGGCCTCATTTTTAATTTGAGCAGGGAGTTCTCCTTTAATCTTTTCTTTCACGCTCAGGGTTCCTAAGGCGATCCCGGCTCAGTAGTTTGCTCGGTCCCATGGCTCATGGCTTAGTTGGGCAGGTAGCGTTCACAGGAGGTGGGTGGCATGCAGAGGCTGTAACTGTGTCTTGGATAACCTGTTTGTCACTCGTTTAGACTTTCACACCGTACCGGACGGCGTGGCGCCCCATAGTCACCGCCACCCACATTGGGTCCCACATCCGAGTAGGTGGAGTGTTGGCGTGCTGCTGGTTGCTTCTCCCGTTGCCTTGGAAGGCATTTCACTTCCTTCCCGGCGTGAATGACAGCGCTAGCTGAGGCGGTGGAAGTGAACTGTGCGAGCATTTATTTCCCTCCTGCTCTCTCCTTCCAAGTGAAACGTCTGCACTTGTTTCTCAGGGTATCCACCCATCTTGACTGTCCAGAATGGGTCCCTCGTTTTATTTTGCAGGGAGTGGTGTCTCAACGATGGGTGGACCCTAGACTTCTTTGTTAGTGTTTGAACCTTTTGGTTTGTGTCTTTTGTCTGTCAGTGTTTCACAGAAACTCCCAGTATCTTGGGTAGCTGTAATCAAGGTATTGATGTTGAATTGGAATAGTGGGGTACATCGCCTAAGCATGAGTTCATGATCAGTTTACCCCAGTTCTTGACAAGTCCTTACTGGCTGTGCCGCGAGAACCCAAAGATGCTGGGAAGTGAGCGTGTTTGGCCCTGTGGCTGGCACTGGGTGGGATTCGAGGCAAGCCTGACTCAAGGTGCCTCGAACCACAAACTGCCGTTTCACAGAGCTGCGGAACGCCTCCTCCAAGTATCCTCTGATAACGGAGTCCACTGCAGGACCCGTTGTCCCCACTGTGTACTGAGGTTTCCCTGTGGTGCCTCACCGTTTGCCCATTTGGGATGTCTATAGGACCCCTGCTTCGTCCTCTTCCTCCTCTGTGAATTCAGAGAATACCCTCTCGTACTTCCCGCTCTGTGCTCATTCATCTTTCCTTCCTCACTAGTCTTTTGACCCACTACAACAATTTAATAATTATTAATGTTAATATTATAATATAGTTATTAATAATTTAAATAAATTAAAATACATCTGCCTACAAAAGGTCAATTATAAAATTTTAAGGCCTACCAAACCACTATGAAGTATTTTTTCCTACTCCAGTTAATAAACACTTTCCTCTCAGTTTAAAGATGATCTTTTTTTAAAAAACAAATCTACATTCAGAGCTCCACGAGGTTTCTGACATGTCAACACTGTGGAAGAGCCCTAGCCACAGTGCCATGCCCCTGTGGTCCCAGCTCGCTGGGAGGCTGAGATAGGAGGAGTGTGAGAGCACATGACACTGTCAGAAATGCTCACCTGCTTATCTATATTTCTCGCTCCCTCTCTCTAGAAAGAATTCTATGGAAGAGTGTGACCCCATAGAGCCAATGGTAATTTGATTTAAAAATCTGACTTTCAATTTCCAGACTCGTTTAATGGAGCTGCACCGCCAGTGGGAATTACTGTTGGAGAAAATGCGGGAGAAAGGGATCAAGCTGCTGCAGGCGCAGAAGCTGGTGCAGTATCTACGAGAATGTGAGGATGTGCTGGACTGGATCAACGACAAGGTGTGTTTGGGGAAGGAGGGCTCACCAAGCCTTACCCTAGGAAAGGGGAGATGCCACATGATGTGCAGCTGGGAGCCCGTGGTAGTGCAGGTGTGGCCAGCTTACAGGAAGGGGTGGGCGCAGAAGTGCCGTATTTCCAGCCGCTCTCTAGGTGCGTTCTGTCCTGTAACTGCAGCTTGGAGTCTCTGACCTAGAAGTGCTGTGAGTGCGACCTCTTAACTGTCGGGAAGTAAAATGAAAAAGCCACACAGAAAACTGCACCCATTAAAGCCCACATGGCCCTATCCCAATGTGTCTGTTCCATGGTAAGTTTCTGCGAGCCAGCATACCACGTATTGCTTGGTGACACTGGCTCTGTTACGGTCCCTACCAGGAAGCAATTGTGACCTCTGAGGAGCTCGGCCAGGACCTGGAGCATGTGGAGGTGTTACAGAAGAAATTTGAAGAGTTTCAAACAGATATGGCTGCTCATGAAGAAAGGGTTAATGAAGTGAACCAATTCGCTGCCAAACTCACTCAGGTACATTTCTCACGACAAGCCTGTGTTAACTTTCTAGAAGGAAATTTTGGTGATTGGTTCCCTAATTTCTGTGAGTAGATTTTTATAAGCATGCCTGAGTTTTGTTCAGATGGAAGTAAGGCAAAATACTGATTCCTCCTAATTTAGAAAATGCTTTTAACTTGTTGCCCCAGGCAGGAAGGGCAGAGTTCATCTGATCTGTCATCTCCACCCACTTTCAGTGGGACTGGGTGAAGCTTTTATTGGGCTCCTGAAACCAAGTTTCAGGGTTGCTCAGAGAAGGGTGTGGTGAACAATGCTTGCCTGGTATTGGCAGACATCCACCAACGTCCTTCTGCTCTTCCTTTCCTTTTTTTTCTTTTCCTTTTCTTTTTTTGGAGATGTTTTTGCTATAGGGCGTGTGCTGCTGGTACCCTTCCCTTCCTTTTCGATTGGAGCATCCACAGGCTCTCTCAGGAGCCTGGGGGAGCTCTGTAATGAGTGGGCTCACCCCCACAGCTCTGGAGCCCCGTGAGACGGGAGCAACAGCCTTTTCCTGTGCAGTTCTGTGACCTACTCGTGACCTGCTTCTTTACTCTCCCATTCGACTACGGAGCTCACCATGCTCCAAAGATACCACGTAATAGGAACCGCAGAGTTTTTGCTGTTAGAAAAACTGGATTTGGGTGGTACAAATTTCACATTTCCAGTTTAGGGCTGCTAAATTTTCCCTTTTCAGAATAGCCAGCCTTCCTCAGAAATACCTCACCTTCCACATTGGTGGATGGGATGCCACCCTGAGTCCTGACCCACCCATTCCATCATCTTGCAAATGTCTCTAAGAATCTGGACATGCTTTACCTGATTGCTTATTGGTTTTAATGAAAAGGACAAACCAAAATGTGGCTGGTAGGGAAGGATACCGCTAAAGAACGGCCTCCACTCTGAAGTTAGGAACAATCTCTTCAGCCCTAAAAATCCTGTGTAGGGGAACCAGCAGTTAGTGTAATGGCTATGTCACTGGACTCCCATGTAGTTGATCGTGGTTCACGTCCCGGACCCGGTAGCTTGTGTGTGTGCGTGCCCAAGATCCCGAGAGGAGAATGGAGGAGAAGGGATTGCGGCGTGACCATCCCCCCTGGGGGGTGATTTCTCGCTTTCTGTCTCAATGTCTCTCTCTGTCTGTCTGGCGAGCACACACGCCCTATAACGAAAACTCTCCAAAAAAAAAAAAATCTGTGTAGAAGTGGGCATGCACTTGGACCAGCAGTTAGCGTAATGGCTATGTCTCTGGACTCCCATGTAGTCGACCGCAGTTCGCGTCCTGGACCCCGTGGCTTAAACTCACTCCGGGCACGTGTGTGTGTGTGTGTGTGCCTAAGATCCCAAGAGGAGAATAGAGGAGAAGGGATTGTGGCATGGCCTTCCCCCCAGGGGGTGATATCTCCCTTTCTGTCTCTGTCTTTCTGGCAAGTGCACGCGCCCTATAGCAACAACCTCTCAGAAAAAGAAAGGAAAAGAAGTGGACATGCTTAGTGGCTCGGTGAACACCGGAAATACCACCCACTCACGCAGCAGGACAGGTGCTGCACTGAAGAAGCAGCCGCAGGGTGGCGGACAGTGTTGAGCAGCAAAGGTTCATAGCCATGCCACTCCAAGGGATAGAGGATGGTCTCCCCTCTGTGTAGAAGGAGTGAAAGGAGCCCCTCCTAGTTCTAGGTCACTTCATTTCACACAGAAGACTGGTACTACTTCCATTAGGGTTTCTCTCAGTGTGATGGAGATCTGCTAAGCAATAGCCAACCTCTGGGGAACTAGTTGGAGGAGCCAGAGGTTAGAACCAAATCCGGTCTCTACTCTTCCTTACTTAGGAGCAGCACCCTGAAGAGGAACTGATCAAGACCAAGCAGGATGAAGTGAATGCAGCCTGGCAGCGGCTAAAAGGACTGGCCCTTCAGAGACAGGGGAAGCTCTTTGGGGCAGCTGAGGTTCAGCGCTTTAACAGGTACCAAGCCAGCCTGGGCATCAACTTGCAGGGGCTGTGGAAGGTCCGTGGCCCGTGCTCATCAGTTCCGAGCCAGCCAGTTCTTGGCCATGGTTGGCATTCCTGATTCTCCTAGACAGTCGTCAGCTCTGGACTAACTTGTGCCTCCAATCTGCAGGGATGTGGACGAGACTATCAGCTGGATCAAGGAAAAGGAGCAGTTAATGGCCTCTGACGACTTTGGGCGAGACCTGGCAAGCGTTCAGGCTCTGCTGCGGAAGCATGAGGGTCTGGAGAGAGATCTTGCTGCTCTAGAGGACAAGGTAGGTTTTGAAAGCAGCTAGTGCTCTAAAAATAGGTTAGCAAGGACAAGGAACACAGTCCTGACGGGTGTGTTTCTAGGTCAAGGCCCTGTGTGCCGAGGCCGACCGCCTGCAGCAGTCCCACCCTCTGAGCGCTACTCAGATTCAAGTGAAACGGGAGGAGCTGATCGCCAACTGGGAGCAGATCCGCACTCTGGCAGCCGAGAGACACGCACGACTCAATGATTCCTACAGGTGGGAGCCCTCCCGGGGCTTAGCAGCCAGTCCCTCCCAGAGAGGAGGGAAAGGCAGAGTTAGGGGTCAGTTCTGTTCTCTGAGTTACCGAGTTCCTGCATGCTATACCAGGTATCACCTTCTAAGAAAACATGGATCACTTTTTCTTACTTAGGTTTGTTTAGAGACTGGCAGCTTTAGTGTGTGTGGTAGATACGTAGCATTTATCACCTTATACATTCTTCCATCCTGTACTACTACACTATGGCTGATAGCAACAGAAATGTCCTTTTAGCTCTGTGAGTAGCATGGGAAATAGCTTGTTAAGTTGGAGTAAATTGAAGATGGAAAGGAAAAGAACACTTCTTACTAACCAGGGGTTGAACCTGGCAACAAGGAAGTTGAAATATGGGACAAAATTGGGGCCCTCTAGTGATGGACAGAACCTATGTTCTCTTTTTTTTTTTTTTTTTTTTTTTTTTTTTTTTTTAAGAATTATATATTTATATTATTATTTTAATTTGACCAGAGAGAGAGAGAGGGAAAGTGAGAAATCAAGGTGCCAGGTCCAGGACTCAAATCGCAGTTGACCATGTGGGACTCTAGCACCTTAACCACCACACTGCCTGCCAGCCCCCAGAACCTATATATTTTTTTGTTTTAAAGGTTTTTGCCTTAGGATGCTTGCACTCACCAGAGAGACAGACAGACACAGTGAGAGAGAAAGTGAAAAGCCACTCCCAGGAAGATGGCCATGCCGCAAGCCCTTCTCCTGGGACCTTTGGCATGCACGCACATGCACACACATGTGTGATTATTAAGGCAGCGGGTCTGAGACTTAAATCGTGGTCAGCCATGTGGGAGTCTAGCGACGTAACTGCTACTTTATCTGCTGGTCTCAGAACCTATGTTTTATTTATGGTTGAGACGGAATTCTCTGTTTCTCCGGGCCAGCAGGTGGTATGATGGTTAAGAGCCCTGGACTCCCACATGGCCAACTGCAGTTCGAGTCCTGGACCTGGCATCTTGCTTTCTCATTTTCTCTGTCTCTCTCTGGCTGAATTAAAATAAATAATAAAAAGGAATCTTTAAAAAAAAAAAAAAGAAAAAAATTCTGTTTCCCAGGACTAGAGTTTGTGTGGTTTGTCAGACTTTCAGGAATGAGGATTCAGAGCGTTCGGAGGCAATTTAGTACCCTTGGACGACCATGGAAGCATACTGACTTGCTTTTTGCTTTCCCTAGGCTTCAGCGCTTCCTCGCTGACTTCCGAGACCTCACCAGCTGGGTGACCGAGATGAAAGCCCTCATTAACGCGGACGAGCTCGCCAATGACGTCGCTGGGGCTGAAGCCCTTCTGGATCGGCACCAGGAGCATAAGGTAATGTCTCCAGGCTCTCCTGGAAGGACAGGCATTGGTGAGGCCTAGTGCCACAGCTAGTGTGATTCCCGGCACCTGCCATCAGGGCTGCTGTTGGTTTGCCTTTGGGGACCTCCTCTACCTGCGGCTAATGGTGGGTAAACTGATTAACTGGCAGGAGGTTAACCGTGATCCACAAAAGCAGAGAGGAGCTCTGGCAAGTGCTGGGCTCTGCTCACCTGTTCTGTGCCCTCTTTAAAAGGTCTTTGGTTAGGCCACTAGATCCCACATTACCAGCTGCGCAGTTTGAGTCCAAGACCTAACAGCTTAAAAAAATGCTGGTGGGGCCAGCAGGTGGCGTGCTAGTTAAGAGCGCCATACTCCCACATGATCAACCATGGTTCAAGTCCCAGACCTAGTAGCTTGTTTTCTCACTCTCACTCTCTCTCTCTTTCTCTCTGGTCTAATTAAAATAAATACATGAAGTTAAATAAAATAATTCTTAAAACAAAACAAAACAAAACAAAACATGTTGGGTGCGTGTACATATGTGCCCGGCACCCTGAGGAGAAAATGGAGAAGGGGTTGTGAGCATGGCCACCTCCCTGGAAGGGCTTTCTCACCTTCTCTCTGTCTCTGTCACTCTCCAACAAGCATAGACACCCTATAGTAAAATTTTTAAAAGTCTTCAATCAAATGATGAATTTCATCATTGGTTTGAGTAAATCAAAATGTCTTATTCTGGCATTTCCCCAAAATATATTCCATGGAAAACTAGTTACATGAAGTCTTAATTGACTTTATCATGAAAAGAAATTTTTTTTCCTTTTTTTGGGGGGCAGGGGGAAAGGTTTTTGCTATAGAACATGTGTGCTTGCCAGAAAGACAGAGACAGTGAGACAGAAAGCTAGAAAACACCCCCCAAGGGGATGGCCATGCTGCAATCCCTTTTCCTCCATTCTCCTCTCGGGATCTTGGGCACACATGCACACATACCCGATGTGAGTTTAAGCCACCGGGTCCAGGACTCGAACCGCAGTCGACCACATGGGATTCCAGCAACATAGCCATTATGCCAACTGCTGGTCCCAAAAAGAAATTATTTACTTCCTAAAAAATTTTGGAAAAATACTGTTATAGAGGAGCTGTAAAATTATTATTTTTACTATTAAGCTTTTTTTTTAATAATTATTTGTTTTATTTATTCATTCATTTATTTTAATTTGACCAGAGAGAGACAGAGAGAGAGAAAGAGTGAGAAAGCAAGCTGCCAGGTCCAGGACTCGAACCATGGTCAGCCATGTGGGAGTGTCCAGCACCTTAACCACCATGCCACCTGCTGGTCCCGTCTATTAAGCTTTTTAAGAGACTTTTTTATAAATATTTTTTAGGGACTAGCAGACAGCATAATTGTTATGTTACTGGACTCCCATGTAGTTGGCTGTGGTTCAAGTCCCAGAACCAGCAGCTTAAAACTCATGTTGGGTGCATGTACATGCATAGCCAAAATCTAGAGAAGGAAATGGAGGGGAAGGGATTAAGGCATGGCCATCCTCCCTAGGGGGGTAATTTCTCGCCTTCTGTCTGTGTCTGTCTCTACTGCAAGTACACACACCCTATAGCAAAAATCTCTATCTCAATAAAAATATTTTAAAAAAATAATTATTAATTTACTTTTATTTATTCTTCTTCTTCTTCTTCAGTTTGATCAGAGAGACAGAGAAAGCAAGCTGCAAGGACTCAAACCACAGTTAGCCATATGGAAGTCCCATGCCCTAACCACCATGCCACTTGCCGACCCCTCTACGAGGCTTTCATGAGCTATTATAGAATCAGTATACAGGGCCAGTGGTGGTGTGGTAGTTAGGCGCTGGACTCCCATATGGCCAACTGTGGTTTGGTCCCAGACCTGGCAGCTTGCTTTCTCAGTTTCCCTCTATCTTTTCTCTCTCACTGTCTTTACGGTGAGTGCACATGCCCTAATGCAAATTAAAAAATCATAATAATAATAAAATATTTTTAAAAGAATCAATATACAAAAGTCAGACATGTGCCTCTGTGCTAACAGAAACATAATTTTATAAATACCACTTCAAGTTACAGCAAAAATTTAAGGTACTTGGAAATAAATCTAACAAATTGATGTAAGACATTTGTGGAAAAAGCTATAAAACACTGATTAAAGACTCTAAAGAAAAACTGAATAGATGGAATGACTTAGCTAGTGCAGGGGTAGAATGATGTTTTGTAAAGGTCTGAATTCTCCCACAATATATGCATTCAGTGCAACCTCAGTTAAAAGCCAAGTGGGTACGCATCTGTTTTTTGGAACGAGATAAACTGATTTTATCTTTGATTTGAAAAAAAAGTACCCCAAAATAGCTGAGACAGTTTGGAGA
This sequence comes from Tupaia tana, assembly GCA_026018925.1. NCBI lineage: Eukaryota > Metazoa > Chordata > Mammalia > Scandentia > Tupaiidae > Tupaia > Tupaia tana. Next base: position 101,017,148 of record JAKSZU010000013.1, read on the forward strand.
CTGGTGGAGCCAGGGGCAGGACTCACCCTACCAGGTACTGTAAAGTCTTAGTAAGTAAATCCAGTCAGCACATGGAAGACAGATGGGTCAGAGGAGTACAAGAGAGAGCTCAGACCGTGGGAAAGTGGAAGACTGTCGGATGGCAGAGCTGGCCCCACAGGCCAGGAGTGACGCCCAGTGCCTCAGGACCTAGGCTTATTATTCGGACACTAGACTTGCTCTTTCGTTCTTCATTTTAGTTGTGATAGCCTGACTGGTAATGATTACTTGAGATTCAGCAGCTTACTTTTTTTTATAAGATGTCAGGCATAAATTGTACCTCTCTTCCCTTCCAGGGTGAAATTGATGCTCATGAAGATAGCTTTAAATCTGCAGACGAGTCAGGACAGGCACTGCTTGCTGCTGGCCATTATGCTTCAGATGAAGTGAGGGAGAAGGTAAGAGGGGGAAAGGGAGCATTTGAAGAGGAAATTGAGTTCTTATCCTTAGTCTCTGAAAGCTCGTATTCATCTTTAGATACTCAGACATTGCATCCCCCAGGGGTGTGTGAGAAAACTTAGCCAGAGGTTTAAGAAGATGATGTCCGTGCCGTGTGCCGATCGGTCTAAGGGGCAGTCCCTGCATGTGAGAGGTGGAGGACACATTCCCTACTTAGGGCGACGCAGGGAGCTGAGTCCTGCAGGAGTGGCTGGAGCAAAGAGGAAGCATTTTTATGAAGTGGTAATATCCGTGTGAGTTAGTTTCAAGAATATTTGAGTATATAATTGCCTAAGAAACATGAGGTGGGTAATGAGAGACACATTTTCACATTACACAGCCTGAGAGGAAACACTTCGAAGACAGTCTGTCATCAGCAACTCAGTCTGGCATTGCATCTAGGGCCTTTGTGAATTCATTTCATGTGGCTTTGATGCATCCACTCAGTTGACATTTCTCTGTTGAGTGTCTCCACCTGTGGTGCCCCACTTTTAGATAGAGGCCTTGTCCCTTCTACCTAGAAGTTTACTTAACATTTTTATCTAAAGTCATCAGCGTTAATGTGGCCAGAAATTAATTCCAGGTCAGTTAGAACCGAGCCATCCTTCTGTATTTAACATACACATGCAGGCTGCTTAACGTGTGTATGTCTCATGACGTTGCTCAGGCATATAAGTGAGTGTTACTCGTTCCCTTTTCCAAATCAGAAGGCCTACAGATTAGCGTTAGGCCTAGGAGTCCCAGGGCAGCCTGGGTGGCTGGCAGGCACTGGGCTGATGGAGTTTCCTGTCTTTCCAAGCTGACCGTCCTCTCTGAGGAAAGAGCAGCCCTGCTGGAGCTGTGGGAGCTGCGCCGGCAGCAGTACGAGCAGTGCATGGACCTGCAGCTCTTCTACCGAGACACCGAGCAGGTGGACAACTGGATGAGCAAACAGGAGGTGACTGAGCTAAGCCTTTCGGGCAAGTGAGGAGGAAGTCGGGTTTCATCTACTTCTCCAGTGTTTGCTTATTTTGTTTAAGGATATCCATGCCACTTCGGTTCTGAATCAGTTGGGGTCGGGGGGAACTTAACAAGCTGCCCTCAGCTCAGCCAGCATTTCTCCCTGCTAAGATCACAAGGCCCTCAGAAAAGGTCCCCATTTTTTCAGATTAATGTGCTACAATTTTTCTTTAAAGATTAGTTATTTATTAGAATTTAGAATTATGTGCAACATAAATCTAATAGGAGCAGCACATGCTATTGGAAAGTGTTTCAGCAGAATGTGGATGCAGGATTTCGTGATGTTGCTGAATTGATTTTCTTTGACCCTAAAGGACTTTAGACTGTCTCAAAGATATCTTAGAAGTTTAGTGGCCATGGAATCTGCTTTGTTCTTTTTATATTTTGGCCACAATGTCCTTCACTTTCCAATCTGAGAAGAGAAGTGCAGGGCTTATTCTGAACACTGTGTTTCCTTTTGCAAGGCATTCCTGTTGAATGAAGACTTGGGAGACTCCTTGGATAGTGTGGAAGCGCTTCTCAAGAAGCATGAGGACTTTGAGAAATCCCTCAGTGCTCAGGAGGAGAAGATTACAGTAAGACTCCTGTTTATTTTCAGTGCCTTCAAATGATCTTTAGAACAAGCCGGAAGTCTCCTTTTCTTTTAAGAGTTTTATTTATTTGTTTGTTTTATTAGAGAGAAACAGATAGGTACCCCCAGGAGAGTCCTCATACTACAATCCACCCATCCCAATTGGCCCAGATAACGAGGACACTTGGTGTGCTTAAGTAAGGCCTGGGACTCAAACTTAGCAGTTTCCCATGTGGGTTCTGTTGCCTTCCCACTGTGCCACCACATGGTCCCAGATACCTCTTCTTTTCCTAAAAAGGTTTCTAGATAGACCTGATGAAGAATCTGGTGCAGGGCACTCCCGTGGGTCCTCACAGTCTCAGGACGAGGACGTTCCATCTTGTTGGGGCGTAACATGACTTTGAAGAGTGAAATCATTTAATTGATGGAGACCTCCAAAGTGAGATTTCACTGAAATTAGTGCAGGGTTAATAGAAGAGGTATTCTTGTCGAAAACATGTCTTAGAAGTAAGATTTCCAGGACCAGCTGATGGCATAATGGTTACGCTGCTAGACTCCCAGGTAGTCGACCGTGGTTTGAGTCCCGGATCCAGCAGCTTAAAACTTCTGCTTGGTGCATGGGTGTGCGTGCCCGAAATCCCAAGAGGAGAATGGAGGGAAAGGGAATGCAGCAAGGGCATCCCTGCTGGGGGGTGGTTTCTTGCTTCCTGTCTCTCTAGTGAGCACATGCACCCTATAGCAAAAATTTATCTTTAAAAAAAAAAGAAGTAGTAGTAGTAAGATTTCCGAGGCTGTGAGTATCTGAGGGGTAGGAGGTCAAGTTGCGGCTGAAGTCTGCCATCTGGGATGGAGCAATTGCAATCTTGTTCTCGTCTGTTGGCGTCAGCACAGACTCCAGCTGTGTGGTTGTCTTCGCCAACCTAGGGGAAAGTTGTTGAGCTGTGTTGATGTTTGGAGTAGTTTCTGACCTGTTCAGCAATGACTTTTCTCTAGAGGCCAAGCTAGGGTACAGTGTGCTCCCCAGTGAAGAACTCTTGTCTTCCTTCCTAGGCCTTAGATGAATTTGCAACCAAGTTAATCCAGAACAATCACTATGCGATGGAAGACGTGGCTACCCGCCGAGATGCTGTAAGTTTCTAGGTCCTTTCTTTCTACACATGGATCTCTCTCCTAAGACAGCTGTTGTGGTTAAATCTCTCGAGCTAGAAGTCTTCCTAGGAATAAGAACTAGTGGTTCACAGGGATCCTTACCTTACAGCTGTTGAGCCGCCGCAATGCCCTTCACGAGAGAGCCATGTATCGCCGAGCCCAGCTGGCTGATTCCTTCCACTTGCAGCAGTTTTTCCGTGATTCTGATGAACTCAAGAGTTGGGTCAATGAGAAGATGAAAACTGCCACAGATGAAGCATACAAAGTAATGTACTGTTAGCATTGCTGCATAGCACTTATTTAGTAAGCTAGACCCAGCCTCCCAAACAAATCGTAGTTCAGAAAAAAACAGAGGACTCTGACAACCATGCTATTTAATGTCAGCTGACTGTTTGTCACTTCCCCCAAGAAAAGATAAGTGTAGTGGTAATGCCAGGTAACCCGACAGGTTTAACCTCCCTCCTTTCTTTCACTGGCAGGACCCATCCAACCTACAAGGAAAAGTACAGAAGCATCAGGCTTTTGAGGCTGAGCTCTCAGCCAATCAGAGCCGCATTGATGCCCTGGAGAAGGCAGGGCAAAAACTGATTGACGTCAACCACTATGCCAAGGATGAGGTAGCAGTGCGGATGAATGAGGTCATCAGTTTGTGGAAGAAACTGCTGGAGGCCACTGAACTGAAAGGTAGGAGAAAGTGTTACACCGAATTGCAATAGGGATATTTGGGGAACTAAGTATTTCTTCCTAATTAGATCATTTTAGGGGCTTATACCATCTGAGTAAGGTAAGGTGGATGAATCTGGAATTAGGAGTAGGGGTTACTTGACCTGGGTTCTGGGTGCTTTGCAGTGTGACTGAGTGTGCTGGTTGTAGGAATGCCTGAGAAAAGGGAGCGAATTGGGCCTCATTGTTGGAAAACCACAGCTGAGCCACCAGCCAAGGGCATCTAATAATTCCCTAGTGTCCTTATCTTGTGGAGATCAGCATAATTTTCAGATAACGTCCAATTCCCCTTCCAGAAGGTAGTGCAGATGTGCTGTTTGTCTTATCTCCTTTGTGACAAAATGAAGCAGTAACTAAAATTCTGACCCATAGTCCTTCACTGAAACAGTGTGGTTTATGAGTGATGTTGGTAAGAGGACAATGTATTAACCAGCAGTCGTTCCTGCCTCTCTTGATAGGAATAAAGCTTCGTGAAGCTAACCAGCAGCAGCAGTTTAATCGCAACGTCGAGGATATTGAACTGTGGCTGTATGAAGTAGAAGGTCACTTGGCTTCAGATGACTATGGCAAAGACCTTACAAACGTCCAGAACCTCCAGAAGAAGCATGCCCTGCTGGAAGCAGATGTGGCTGCTCACCAGGTAGAGCATGACTTGGGCCTGTAACTGGGCCAGTGAGTACAGAAACAGCAAGAAGGAAGGAGACCAAGGAAGGTGCAGGGAATGGACCATGTTAATTTTTTTAGATGATGATAAAATCACACCCAGAGTGGGACCAGCAGTTAGCGTAATGGCTATGTCGCTGGACTCCCACATAGTCGACCGCGGTTCACATCCCGGACCCGGTGGCTTAAACTCACGCCGGGCGTGTGTGCGTGCGTGCCCAAGATCCCGAGAAGAGAATGGAGGAGAAGGGATTGCAGCGTGACCATCCCCACTGGGGGGGGTGATTTCTCGCTTTCTATCTCTCTGTCTGTCTGGCGAGCACACGCGCCCTATAGCAAAAGCCTCTCCAAAAAAAAAAAAAAAATCACACCCAGAGTAATAACGTCAGCTTAGAAATGTCCAGACATTAGTCATTCAACACTGTCCCAACTCTCAAGACTCTGCCCTCCCCCATTCCCAGGATCGAATCGATGGCATCACCATTCAGGCCCGCCAGTTCCAGGATGCTGGCCATTTTGATGCCGAGAACATCAAGAAGAAGCAAGAGGCCCTTGTGGCTCGCTATGAGGCTCTCAAGGAGCCCATGATCGCCCGAAAGCAGAAGCTGGCCGACTCTCTGCGTTTGCAGCAGCTGTTCCGCGACGTTGAGGATGAGGAGACGTGGATCCGAGAGAAGGAGCCCATTGCTGCATCTACCAACAGAGGTAGGTTGCCTCCGTCAGATGGGAAAGGGCCGTGCCATTGTAGCACCCGTAATGAGCAAGGTCAGGTTTAAATTATTCAGCTAGGACCGTGGTGGCAGCCCAAGTGACAGGACAGTGCTGACTTTTCACAGATGACTAGGGTGTGGTTTCCACTTACAGGCAAGGATTTGATTGGAGTTCAGAATCTGCTGAAGAAACATCAAGCCTTACAAGCAGAAATTGCTGGACACGAGCCCCGCATCAAAGCAGTTACCCAGAAGGGGCATGCCATGGTGGAGGAAGGTGAGTGGTCAGCTCTGCTCTTCAGGTCTCTCTGCCCTCTGTAGGTGACGCTCCTGGACAAGGCAGAGCAGCCTGGGCTACGGGGCCATCCCCATTCCTCCTGGCCATGCAGCCTTGTATACCTTACCCCCTGAGCCTGAATGTCTTGTCTGTGAACCCGAGAGTACAGCACCTCCTCCTGATGTAGGTGTGCAGGCTAGGTGAGATCGAGTGGGTAAAGAGTCAACTAGAGGGCCAGCAGGTGGCGTGGTGATTAAGGCATTGGAATCCCACGTGGTCAACCAGGTTCAAGTCCTGGACTCACCGGCTTGAAATTCATGCTGGGTACATCTGCCCGCATGCCCAAAATCCCAGGAGGAGAGGGGATGCTGTGTGGCCATCTCCCCAGGGAGATGATTTCTTATTTCCCTCTCCTTAATTCAGTGAGTGCATGCACCCCAGGGCAGCACCCTACAAGACAAAAGAGAGAGCAAGAGAAAGCTAAAGTGTCTATGAGTTGGTCTCAGCAGCGCAGACCAACAGCAGTGTCAATGTTTTTATTATTTCTCCATAATAACATCATTAATGCCACTTTGGAAGATGTGCTGCTTCAAGTCTAGACAGAGGTCCTGGCTTGAGGAGGCCAAGAATGAGAGGATCTGTTAAACATCGGAACGCAAACTCTTAGAAAATTTGGAATTAGGCAGGACTTGGCCTTGCAAAAAATATAGAAACAAGTGCTGTGAGCACACAGAATGCTTCTTCCTCCCAAAGAGTTATTTACTTAATTTGATCTATTTATTCATTCATTTATTTTAATTTGACCAGAGAGAGACACAAAGAGAGAAGGAAAGTGAGAAAGCAAGGTGCCAGGTCTGGAACACGAACTGTCCAGCGCCTTCACCACCTCACCACTGCTGGTCCCGAGCACACAGAATGTTTTGTAGACAGTTTCCAAGAGAGTCTCTTCTCTGACGAGTCTGTACTTTCTATTTCCTGCCCACCCCCTCCCCCTCCAGGCCATTTTGCTGCAGAGGATGTGAAGGCCAAGCTTAACGAGCTGAACCAGAAGTGGGAGGCACTGAAAGCCAAGGCCTCCCAGCGCCGACAGGACCTGGAGGACTCGCTGCAGGCTCAGCAGTACTTTGCTGATGCCAACGAGGCTGAGTCCTGGATGCGGGAGAAGGAGCCCATCGTGGGCAGCACCGACTACGGAAAGGACGAGGACTCTGCTGAGGTAACCGCCATCTTGGGAGGAGGGGAGGACACTGGGGAGCCGGACCAGGGCTCACACTGGGAAGCAGGTTAGGAGAAGGGCGACACTCGGAAAGCACACGTTAACGCGGTTAGTTTGTACAATGTATTGGAATCTGTTTTTTATTATTATTATTTTTTTAACTAACTTCCTCCCTCCCTCCCTCCCTCCCTCCCTCCCTCCCTCCCTCCCTCCCTCCCTCCCTCTTTCTTTCTTTCTTTCTTTCTTTCTTTCTTTCTTTCTTTCTTTCTTTCTTTCTTTCTTTCTTTCTTTCTTTCTTTCTTTCTTCTTGAGAGACAGAAGGGAAAAATCACCCCCCAGGGGGGTTGGCCATTCCGCAGTCCCTTCTCCTTCATTCTCCTCTCAGGATTTTGGACACACATGCATACATGCCCGACATGCATTTTAAGTCAACCAGGTCTGGGACTCAAACTGCGGTCACCTACATGAGAGTTCAGTGACATAACCATTACTCCATCTGCTGGTTCCTAGAGTGTATTCATTTGTGTCTTCCATGAGCAAAACAGGCACCCCAGACAGACTGGAGTGTACCCCCCAGTCTAAGCCGGCCAAGATTGCAGGCACATTCATGTGTGCCTGGTGTGCCCAGCACACCAACTCGGGACCTAACAGTCCACTTGCGTTTCTGTTAGGCCGCCACCTAGCCCTAAAGGTTTTTTTAAAAACATTCATCTATCTGTTGTGATTTTGAGCAGCCAGGTGCAGGACTTGAACTGTGGTTGGCTACGTGGGAGTCCAACATTTCAACCACCACGCTATTTGCTGGCCCCTGGCTGTTCCGTTTTTATTCTTACTATGGAAATTAAACACACCTAAAGGACAGAGAAGGCTGCCCCTCAACCATCTTTAGCTGTTTACTTTGGTCATGTTTCATGTGTTTTCTCCACTGTCTACACCTGTACGTACATATATACATACAAACATGCACACCAACATAATATAAACTCACCAGCATGCACACATACACGCCAGTGTACCAGTACACCCAAACGTACATACATACTTTTTTGCTAGTCATCTGGTTTTTGTTTATTTTTAGAAATAAGGTCTTGTTATGTTGCCCTTGCTGACATCAAACTTGCAGTCTTCCTGCCACAGCCTCCAGAGAGCTGGGATTACAGGCATTGCCACCTCACCCCACTTGGTCTTTTGTTTTTGTTTTTGTTTGTTTTGTTTTTTGAAGAGAGGTTTTTACTATAGGGCATGTGCACTCGCTGGAAAGACAGAGAGAGAGACAGAAAGTGAGAAATCACTCCCCAGGGGGATGACCACCCACAGTCCCTTCTCTCCATTCTCCTCCCGGGATCTTGGGCATGCACACACACGTGCCTGGCGTGAGTTTAAGCCGCCAGGTCCGGACTCTAACCGCAGTCACCTACGTGGGAGTCCAGCAACATGGCCATTACACCATCTGCTGGTCCTGGTCATCTGGGGTTTTTTTGTTTGTTTGTTTGTTTTTTTGTTTTTTTGATCAGAACTTTTCATAAAGGTCTCACTGTAGTCCCTGTTCCTACCTCCCTTTTTTTTGCCAGTCTTCACAAAAAACACCAAGAGTTGAATATTAGTATAAGCTACATGAGAGTCTCCCAAAAGATGGGAGACTGGAAGACTTTGAAAATGACACTTGTACGGGGACCAGCAATTGGTATAATGACTACGTCGCTGGACTTCCGTATAGTCGACTGCGGTTCGAGTCCCGGACACGGTGGCTTAAACTCACGCCAGGCACATACCCAAGATCCCAAGAGGAGAATGTAGGAGAAGGGATTGCGGTGTGGTCATTCCCCCTATGGGAGTGATTTCTCGCTTTCTGTCTCTCTCTTTTTGGCGAGTACATGCACCCTATAGCAAAAATCTCTTAAAAAAAAAAAATGACACTTGTGGGAAATGATATAGCACTAGATATGGAGAAGGAAGGGGCGGTATATATAGCCAGCTTTAACTTCCTGGAAATGTTCCATTTCTTTTTATTTATTTTTTTTTTTTGGAGAAGTTTTTGCTGTAGGGCACGTGCACTTGCCAGAAAGACAGAGAGAGACAGAGAGATAGAAAGTGAGAAATCACCTCCCAGGGAGACATGCATGCACACGTGCCTGGCATGAGTTTAAGCCACCGGGTCCAGGACTGGAACCATGGTCGACTACATGGGAGTGCAGCAACGTAACCATTAGCCATCTTCTGGGCCCAGAAAACATTCCGTTTCTAAGATGAGTAGTACGGCATTATGTGATGGTGTTCTTTATGACTCACTGTATATTTAAGTTATAATTGAGTATGTAAAAGAGCAAAAAGATAATACTCTAGGGGCTGGTCATGTAGCCTAATGGCTACAGGAATTAGGTCCCACACTGCATGTGTGGTTCAAATCTTGGCCCTGGTGGCTAGGAAAAAATACTGGGTGTGTGTGCACGTATGTGCCCCCCAAATCCTAACATGATGGAGAAGTGGAGGAGGAGGGATTACTGCATGACCACTCCCTTTCTGTTTATGTCTCTCTCTGGTGAGTGCGTGTGCCCTCTGGCAATTAAAAAAAAAAGATAATACCATAAGTCCACAGCTAATTTCTCCTAAATTAAATGTTCATTTTTCAAAAGGAGGAAAGAATCAAGGGAGGACGATCGCAGGGTGGTGTAGAGGGGATAGCCTTCTGGGGGGAGGGAGTTGGGGAGGTGCTGCAGGCGGGAGCTGGCGCCTCAGGCAGAACTCCGTGTGTGATTTGTTTCAGGCTCTGCTAAAGAAACACGAAGCACTGATGTCGGATCTCAGCGCCTACGGCAGTAGCATCCAGGCTTTACGAGAGCAGGCTCAGTCATGCCGGGTAAGCTGGGCTTGGGTTTCATCGTCCGTGGATAACTCGGGGTGGTGGAGAGGAGAGAGGAAACTGAGGGACCCAGGTACTGCCAGGAGGTGTTACGGGCATAAGCAACACTTGTCACTTCACTAACTCGAGTGACACCAAGGTTTACAGTCAGCTTAAGATGAGATATTTAAAAATACACCAAACAGCAGAAGTTCTTGAATCAGATTTTATTGATCACTTCAGTGAAGAATGCTCATGAAAGGGCATCTGGTCAATTTAGTGCAGCCGTGGAAGTTGGGCTTGGCTGACACATCACCAACAGCCTTTAACCACATTTGCCACCTTTGGGTTTTTAGCAACAAGTGGCCCCCATGGATGATGAGACCGGCAAGGAGCTGGTCTTGGCCCTCTATGACTATCAGGAGAAGAGCCCTCGCGAGGTCACCATGAAGAAAGGAGATGTTCTCACCTTACTGAACAGCACCAACAAGGCAAGGCGCAGAGAGTGGGCGTGTGTGTTTCCACAGCCCCTCCGAGCTTGCAGCTTGCTCCGTGGGTGGTTTCGTCTCTCCAGAATGAAGCTGGTTTGGAATTCAGAGAGAGACCTCGAGTTTCCTTGTCAGTCTCTCACTTCACGTGCACGTATCCGTTACTGCTCGTGATCCAGGTCGGTTGGACCCGTCTTGTGCACATCGTGTGGAGAATCACGATCGAGCCCTCTGGGTGGGCTTCTTTCCCTTTGATCCCCGGTCTGCTTCTCTGTGACGTGTACCTGTCGGTTCTTCAACTAGGCTGCACAGCTACACCTCAGGCCAGCAGACAGGTGACGATGTCATCCCACAGACTCTGTCTTCTCAAAGTCAAATACTACTGGCTTGATTGGCCTTTCTTCCTTGACACGATCTGGGTGGACAGTAGCCTTCACAGACCGTCTGACTATCCCGGAGGATCCTGCCTGGCATCTTGGTTAGGGCAAACACTCTTGGCCATTGTTAAGAGCCTCCTGTGGGCCGGCAGGTGGCATGGTGGTGAGAGTACTGGACTCCCACATGACTGTGGTTTGAGTCCCAGACTTGACAGTTTGCTTTTTTATTTTCTCTTCCTTCTTTCTCCATCTCTTTCTGATCAAATTAAAAAGTAATAATAATAAATAAATAATTTTTTAAAGTTATTTTATCTAACTTTATTTATTCTTATTTATCTATTATTTGCTTTAATTTGACCAGAGAGGGACAGAGAGAGCGACAGAGAGGGAAAGTGAGAAAGCAAGCCACCAGATGCAGGACTTGAACCCCAGTTGGGTATGTGGGAATCCAGCACCCTTAACCACCACGCCACCTGCTGGCCCCTAAATAAATAACTTTTAAAAATTACTTATTGTATTTTATTTTATTTTGTTATTATTTATTTATTAAATTTGATCAAAGAGACAGAGGGAGAGCGAAAGGGAAAATGAGAAAGCAAGCCACCAGGTACAGGACTCGAACCATGGTTGGCCATGTGGCCTTAACCACTATGTCACCCAGCAGCCCCTAAATAAATCATTTTTAAAAAAATAAAAGAGCCTCTTGTTCCCGTGTGTGCAGTGCACACAAGGGCCTCTTTGGATTCTCTCTTTTGCTCAGGGAGGTAATTGGCTCTCAGTCACCTTCCTTTGTTTTCCTTAGGACTGGTGGAAAGTGGAAGTGAACGATCGTCAGGGATTTGTGCCAGCTGCGTATGTGAAGAAGTTGGACCCGGCCCAGTCGGCCTCTCGGGAGAACCTCCTGGAGGAGCAAGGCAGCATAGCTCTGCGGCAAGAGCAGATTGACAATCAGTAAGGGCCACACTGGCGGCCGCGGGGGCCGGGGTCAGGTGGAACCTGAGGCTTCTGGGACTCGTCTGTACCCTTCCTGTTCTCTCTCAGCACTCTGAACCCACACACCTGCTGTCTGAGCCAGGCACTGGCTGACCCGTTTCCTTTATTTGGTTTTCTCCACACTCACCCCAAGTGAGTTTCTTTTCCTTAGCATTTTTCTAATCATAGCCATTCTTTCTTGTCTTCGGGTTGAGCTGCTTTTTGAAATTGGCTTTTCAGGTGTCGCACAGTCCTACAGCCCTCCTCTCAGGCTGCTCTGAGGGCTGCACTCTGTGTGGCCTTGAGCTATCCTTTATGGGACGGCTCTCCTCTGCTGTAACTCAGCCCTGTGCTACCCTGTGTCTTCACCATTAGGGCATTTTATGCCATGGATGAAATCCACAGCTTTGGGCATTTAGGAATACCCTGAAAATACACTCCAGAGTTTAGAGTGGTGGAATTTTCAGGACCCTTGTGATCCATGAGAGGACTAGTGTGTCTACACTTCCAAACTTGGTTACTGTTGAGACAAAAGGGAGAGGTTTCCATTTGAGTTCTTTCCAGTGGCCTGGGTTTTCAGTATGGGACGAGAAAGGTCAGATGTATGACCAAGTAGTACTCAGTACAGTTTTGTTCCAAGGTCCCTTTTATCCCGGGCCTTGCTCTGTGGTGTTCCTGGTGTTTCTAGTACAGGAAGATCTGCCTTCCGCCTGGCAGACTTGCCAGGAAAAAGAAGGTGAACTAACCCTCTAACCGAATTGTCCTGCTGTTTCTTTACTATGATTTCATTCATGGCCTGGACTGCATCTAAGAGCTTTGAATGATTCCGTAATTTTCCCCAGTTAAGCATCCACTTCATGACGCCGTCGGAGCTTCCGCTTTTCATTTCCACGGATTAATCCCACTAATTTGCGCATGCCTTTGCTGTGCCCCTCTGTGCAGGACACGCATAACTAAGGAGGCCGGCAGTGTATCTCTGCGTATGAAACAGGTGGAAGAACTGTGAGTAGGCTGAGAGCCTTGCTGAGCACCCCATGTCATTGCTGCCCCGTCCATCCTCCCTCACTGCTTCTCTCGAAGGCCCTGTCCATTCTCAAACATGAGGTGGTGGGAAGACCTGCGTGTTCGTCAGCAGCTCTCGCTCACCAGGGGCAAGGTTTCGGTGGCGCTGTCAGTTGATAACTGCTTACCTCCTGGTTGCTCCGTGTGTAGCTGTGTGTTCAGAGTCTTGACGGTTTTCTGGTGACCAGCTGCTGTCGGCAAACCTGCAGGCTGATTTCCTTCGTAGAAAGGAAATCGAATGCCTCTTTAAAGTGTTCTGATTCTTCGTAACTTGCTTTTTTATTTCAGCTTGTGATGGTGATTTTAGGGTTTTTCACTTAGTTTTTTTATTAACTTTGTCATTTTTGAAGACAGCCTGTTGTATTTTAGTCCCCAAAAGTTAGAATATTCTTTGATTCTTCTTATGAAATATTCCAGATATGGGACCAACAGTTGGTGTAAGGCTATGTCGCTGGACTCCCATCTAGTCGACTGTGGTTTGAGTCCTGGTGACCTGGTAGCTTAAAACTCACGCTGGGTGCATGTGTGTGCGTGCCTAAGATCCCGAGAGGAGAATGGAGGAGAAGGGATTGCGGTGTGGCCATCCCCCCTGGGGGGTGATTTCTCGCTTTCTGTCTCTCTCTGTCTTTCTGGTCAGTGCATGCATCCTATAGCAAAAAAAAAATTCCAGATAACAAAATGGTACAGATACTCTGTACTTTGCCTGATTTTCTTCCTGAAATTGCCAAAACACCCTAAGAAATAAATGTATTGTTTCAGAAATGCCCTCCCAGTACAGATTCACAAACATCCTCTTAGACGGTTTGAAAGCTCACTGTGCCTTCCCCCACCTCATCTCCCCATCTAGGGGCTGCTCAGGGAATTAGAAAAGACATGAGGAAAAACCCCTCTGTACGTTGTGCCCAGCAAACTCATCTCATCTCAGCTGTAGTCGCATGAACCCGTGTTACTGTGCTAAACGCTTGGTTTCGGTCCTTTGTGGTTGTGATGTCACAAGTACAAAAGTGGCCTGGGGATGAGTGGGCCTGGCTGTTCCAGGCGCCCAGTTGTGAACAGCATAGCGTGTGCTTCTCCTGCCGCTGTAGAGTGGGTGCGTAGGCTCTTCATCTCCATCTGCGGTCTGGGACTCGGTCACCAGGCGGTGTCGTCATGAGCTCACAGCCTTGGATCCACGTTGCGGAGACGCCTGGTGGTTGTTTACGTTAGTGCCCATGGGAAGCTAACTGCCTCCCTGCCCCTCTTGTCACCCTCTCAAATCACACCAGATACCATTCTCTGTTGGAGCTGGGTGAGAAGCGCAAAGGCATGTTGGAGAAGAGCTGTAAGAAGTTCATGCTGTTCCGCGAAGCGAATGAGCTGCAGCAGTGGATCAATGAGAAGGAAGCTGCTCTGACAAGCGAGGAAGTCGGCGCAGACTTGGAGCAGGTCGAGGTGCTACAGAAGAAGTTCGATGACTTCCAGAAGGTATGGGGAGTCGTGTAACAGAGCTGGACAATTATTTAAAGACTTTGCTATCTTGATTTCTGACTCCAGAGTACTAGAATGAAAAGATGATATTCCACCGTCTGTATAGATTACAATCCACCATGTGTAGCTATTTTCAGATTATTTTAATGGAAACGTTTCTTCAATCATCTTGTTGAGAAATGTGCCATTTTCTCTATATGTCAGCAATATTAAGGCCTTTTATAATACCAGAAGTTAAAAAAGGTGTCAAAGTATTCTTTATTTTTCGATTGGGATAAAATCCGCATACCAGAGTTAACCATTTGAAAGCATTGAATTCAGTGGCATGTAGCGCATCATGTTGTGCCACTGTCACCCCTTCCTGGTTCCGAAATCCTTTGATCAGCCTCAGGGAAACCACATGCCCGTTAAGTGGTCACTTGCCATTCTCCCTGGTCCCAGCAACCTGCAGTCTGTTGTGTCTGGACTGACCTGTTCTGGACATGGCGCGTCCAGGGAATCCTGTAATAGATGCCAGGCTGCTTTGGTTTAGCATAATATTTTCAAGGCCTGTCCTTGGGGCATCATCAGCCTGCCATTCTTTTCCATTGCTGAATACTGATGTCCAGTGTGCCCGGACCACATGTTTTACCCACTCCTCAGGTTAAAAGTATTCATCCAGTCTTCTATAGCTATGCATTAAAATTTCATCACAAATTTAAAACATTGTTTCTTCTGGCCACCACCCCCCGCCCCCCGAAAAAGGTTTTGTAAAAAGTCTTTATTTAGCCAGAATAATGGTTTGTACCTATAGGTAATGAGGTACGTTTCCAGACTGCATTTATATTCTTCGGTGGTGGCAGTTAGGATTTCTGAGCTAGATCACCGTGGAGGAGCAGAGGCAGAGTTTGTAAATACCTGCTGAGCAGAGTTACAGGTTAAGCCGTAGTGCGTGATTATCTGTCACCCTGCTCTTTAGCTTTCCTTGCGGGTTTTAGTCACTATGGCTTCTGCTTTAAAGGATCTGAAAGCCAATGAGTCACGGTTGAAGGACATTAACAAGGTGGCTGAAGACCTGGAGTCTGAAGGTCTGATGGCAGAGGAGGTGCAGGCCGTGCAGCAGCAGGTAGGTGTCTCCATTTGGGAGCGAGGCTCTGCTACCCTGCGCAAGGAGCTCGATTCCTTGCCGAGTCCTTCATGGCCAACAAGCAGCCTGTCACAGTGCAGGACTGGGGCCCCCCTCTAGGTCAGGTCCTCTCTGTGGTGTGAACTATTGTGTTTAAATTTCTGGGGCCAGTGTCCACTTCATGCATAGCTGGGGATTCCTGTCTTCTCCATTAAATGCTGTGAAAGGTGTTTAATGTTTGTGTAGCCCCTAACTATGGCAATTCCTTAGCTAAATAAAAAGATTTTTCATATAAACACTTGATTTTAGGAAGTTCTGCTGGTTGGGGCCAGCAAGTGGCATGGTAGTTAAAGCTCTGGATTCCCGCATAGCTAACTGCAGTTCAAGTCCCAGACGTAGCATCTTGAAAATCATTCTGGGCACATGTGCATGCATGCCCCAAATCCCAAGAGGAGAATAAAAGAGAAGAGATTGGCATGGCCATTCCCCCTGGTGGGTGATTTCTCACTTTCCCTCTCCCTGTCTGTCTCTGGCAAGTGCATGCACTCTATGGTCAAAAAAAAAGTTGTTTTGGGGGCCAGCAGGTGGTGTGGTAGTTAAGGTAGCTGGACTCCGACATAGCTGACCGCAGTTTAAGTCCCAGACCTGGCAGCGTGGTTTCTCACTTCCCTTCTGTCTCTTTCTGGTCAACTTAAAAATAAAATCAAATAATGACAATGTATAAAATTAAATAAAATAATTCTTTTTTTTCTTTTTTTTTTTTTTTGGTGGGGAGAGGTTTTTGTTATAGGGCGCATGCATTTACCAGAAAGACAGAGACAGAGAGACCAAAAGCAAGAAATCACCCCCCAGCGGGGATGGCCACACCACAGTCTCTTCTCCGTTCTCCTCTAGGGATCTTGGGCATGCACGCACACGCACTTGGCGTGAGTTTAAGCCACTGGGTCCAGGACTCGAACTGCGGTGGATTACATGGGAGTCCAGCGACATAGCCATTACACCAACTGCTGGTCCCAATAAAATAATTTAAAAACAAAAAAGTAGTAGTAGTAGTTCTGGTCAGGTAGGCTAGCATTCCTAAGAGGTGTGTGTTTTTCAAATAATAAAACTGATTTTTCCTCTCCCGTTGCAGGAGGTGTATGGCATGATGCCCAGGGTAAGTCCCAGGAGTTCCGTGTATGTGAGAAGTGTTTAGATCTTGGGAAGAGTGTAAAGTCAAAAGGGTTTTTTCTGCTCCTGAACCTCAAGAGGATGCCTTTGTTTTTTTCTCCTGGTATAAAACTTGTGGAAAAGAAATGTCAGAAATTCACTAATATTTGAGATCTTCAAATGACCAAAAAAAGTTTTTCTTGCTGAAATTCTCTAAACCTTTTATGAATATGACATAAAGAAAAGTTGATCATTTTATTATTTAATTTCTTCATTCTCTCCATTTATTCTACTGGGAAAAAAGGGACCAGCAGAAAGTGTAATAGCTACATCGCTGGACTCCCATGTAATCGACACTGTGGTTTGAGTCCTGGACCTGGTGGCTTAAACTCACACTGGGTGCGTGTGTGCGTGCATGCCCAAGATCCCTAGAGGAGAATGGAGGAGAAGGGATTGCGGCATGGCCATCCCCCCGGGGGGTGATTTCTCGCTTTTTATCTCTCTGTCTCTGTCTTTCTGGTGAGCCCACGCTCCCTGTAGCAAAAACCTCTCAAAAAGGTAAAGAAAAAAATGGGAAATTTATTTCCTTTTTTTCTTTGCTTACTTTTTCTCAACCAGCCTTGCAGATTATTACCAGCCAATAATACACACTAAGTTAGAGAAGGGAAATGCTGTTTTGTTAACTATGTCCTGGAGTCATTAAAGGGGGGGGAGGTCAGGTGCTGAGTTGCCTTGTGCTCTGTTGCGCGATTCCTTAAATGCCTCCTTCTTCAAACAGGATGAAACCGACTCCAAGACAGCCTCCCCGTGGAAGGTAAGAACTCCTTGCACATTCTTGGTTTCCAGGGCTCAGCAGGAGCGCACCGCTTTGGTGTCGTGTTGCCTTGTTCCGAATGCTCAGCTTGTCTTGAGCCTTTGGTCATTGCAGGACTTGTTAGCGCTGGCTTCTTTCTGACCTGGGCATTCTAGTCTTTAAATCTGTTATCTCCTGAAATGTGATATCTAATGTACAGAAGCAGCATGTTCACATGCAAACGAACATGGTTAGATTGCATTTATCACACATCGATGCCAGAACGTACCTGACAGGGAGGCACTGCGTCCTTGCGTGTAGTCCCACCGACAGGATTGCAGTCCAGAAAGAAAGACGTACACTTCAAAAGGGCTGAGAGTGTAAAGAAGACAAACCTTCCATTCCTCGTCTGCCTAACTCGTGGCCTGAGGAAAGCCTCCCAGAGGATCCACACCCAGGGAGAGGTTGTACCGAGAGAAACACGAGATGTTCTCTGACCACAGTAGGCATCGTTCCAGGAGTACGGGAGAGGTTTTTAAATGGTGTATTGACAGCTGTGATTCATGGCACTAGTTGCCTGCATCTAGGGTCTAGCATCTTCCCTGCTGGGAATACATGACTTGAATTATAGGCAAGTTATCAGGTTTCTACTTTACAGAAGTACATCTTCCTAAAACATGAAGGAAGCATAAAC
The DNA here is from genome assembly GCA_026018925.1 of Tupaia tana. Classification (NCBI taxonomy): domain Eukaryota; kingdom Metazoa; phylum Chordata; class Mammalia; order Scandentia; family Tupaiidae; genus Tupaia; species Tupaia tana. Next base: position 101,034,879 of record JAKSZU010000013.1, read on the forward strand.
TCTTGTCACCAAACCACCTCCCTCCCCTAGCCCATCTGTATTCCCCTCTTCCCCGCTTAGCCATCTTGAGTGGCCTGGCACTGAGGGTCTGGGCTGGGAAGGCTTTGTTCTCACCCCTTCACTGGTTCTCACAGTCCCGCTCATTGAATCGGCTCCAAATTAGAGGGGTGGTGTTAGGACACATACCTCTTTGACGTAACCTTCTTTTTCATTCTGTTTAATTTTTCTCTTTGGTAGTGACATGAATGGGCAATGGCCTTACTTATCTGACCTCTCAGTAGAGTTTCTCTGGCAATATCAAGTCTTCTTTCATAAATTATCAGCTTTTAAAAAATATATATGTAATTATTTTATTTAACTTTATATATGTATGTATGTATTTAAATTTTGACCAGAGAGGGACAGAGTTGGGGCAGGGGGAGTGAGAAATCAAGGTGCCAGGTCTGGGACTCAAACCATGGTCGGCCATGTGGGAATCCAGTGTCCTTAACCACCCCACCACCTGCTGGCCCCAGAAATTATCAGCTTTATAAACACCAGTACCTCCTGTTTCTTCAAGGGATTGGAGTTAGGGGTCTGCCATATCTTCCACACTCCCACTGATTGAAAATGTCACCTGGGATTCACAGAAACATCTGTTGTGTTCTGCTTCCCTGCGTCTAAGCATAGCCCCCCTCCCTTCCTTGATATCCTGAAAGGATGGGCCAAAGGGAGTGTCTTTCAGCTAAATGGGAAGGGCCCTAAGATCCCAAGGGACATGACATTTTTAGAAGTAGTGTCTACATTGTAGAGAAGAAAACTAATTACTGGTTTGTTTTTCTTTATCCTCTGGCAAAGTTGTTACCCTGCAAAGACACTGTTAAAAAGAACAGCAGCTCAGAGTCTTAACTAGAAATGAAATCAATTATTTGTGCACTTAACTGTGTAAATCAACAAGCTGAGCTGCCAGCACTTGTTACTGTTTTCTGGAGTATTCTCCTGTAGTATGATTAAGAAAGAGCCACTAATCCTTAGTCTTGGAGCTGGTTTTTGTTTTTTATCCTGATCAGCCAGCCATTATCATTGCGATCTTTACCATTCTCTTTTCACTCTGTATTGGGTAAAATTGATCATTGAGCTGGATCTAAGTATGTACTTTGGGTTTTTTGGTGACTTTCCAGTGGTTGAAAGTTCCATTATCGCCTCTCAGAATGTTGACAGTCCCCTCGAAGGTAGTTTGGTGGCCACCGGGACCTAATCCGTGGCTGGGGCAGCTCAGGTCCCTATCTTTGGTAGACTCTTGATTACTTTTGCCTTTCTGCTTCCTTCCTTTATAGTCTGCTCGTCTGATGGTTCACACGGTGGCCACCTTTAATTCTATCAAGGTAAGAAGTGGTACCCGCCCATGGCCCCCCTGGCTCTCCTCACTGTGTTCGTCCATCCTTCCCTGTCTCTGGGGAGCGCTCATCTTTGCCAGTCGGTGGGCTGGAGCACGCCTCTCTCCTGAGTGGGCATCAGTGTCCTCGTGGCCATGGTGGCTGGGCTGGCTTTCCTGGTCGGGAGCTCACCTGCCTTCACAGTGCAGTGAGGCTTCCTTTCGGTCTCGTCAGACGGGCACGTTCTCCAGGGAGCGCCCTCCTTTCCACCCATGCCAGGTCCTGCAGCTCCGGCTTCCCAGGCCTGCTTCGGCCTGAGGCTACAGCTGGGTGTACTTCGGGGGGGCAGGAGAGTGGGGCAGTTGTTTATGAGGCAGCTACCAGACAGGGCTGGGGGTGAACGGGCCAGCGGGTGGTGTGGTTAAGGTGCCGGATGGTTTGAGTCCCAGACCCGGCGGCCGGCGGCTTAACATGCTGGGCACATGCACACCCCTAGTCCCAGGAGGAGCATGGAAGAGAAGGGATTGCAGCATGCTCTTCCCCCTGGCGGTGATTTCTCATTTCCCTCTCATTGGCTCTCTCTGGTGAACACATGTGCCCTATGAAAGAAAAAAGAAAAACTTGGAAAGAGACCAGCAGATCATGTCATGGTTAGGTCGCTGGACTCCCACATAGTAGACCGCAGTTTGAGTCCCAGACCTGGTGGCTTGACACTCAGGTGAGCACATGTGTGTGCGTGCCCAAAATCCCAAGAGAAGAGTGGAGGAGAAGGGATTACAGTGTGGCCATCCCCCAGGGGATGGCTTCTCGTTTTTTGTCTCTCTTTCCCTCTCAGTCTTTCCAGTAAGCCCATGTGCCACATAGCAAAAATCTCTCTTGGGGGGAAAAAAAGAACAACAATAACTTGGGGGGGAGATAGAAATTGAGGACAGAACAGCTGCATCTCTCCTGCTGCATCCAAGGAGATTCCTGTCAGCTGTGTGGTGGACATTCAAGTCATCAGATATGACCGATTTTGCTTGGTTCTGATGTGTTGTCATTTACTGACTCAGTCAGTGAGGAGTGGAGGGGTGGACATCCTCTGTGCTCAGCATGTCCTCAGGCAGGGCCCTTTTTCCCAAGTCCGGCTGTGGGCATGAGAGTGGCAGGGGCGCTATGGAACTGACACCTTGCTGTCCTGCAGGAGCTGAATGAACGGTGGAGGTCCCTGCAGCAGCTGGCGGAGGAGCGGAGCCAGCTCCTGGGCAGCGCCCATGAAGTGCAGCGGTTCCACAGGTGAGGGGCCGCCCTCAGGCCTCACTCCTCCTGTGTGAAGTGTCAGGCGAGCCACTGGGTCTTGTTGCTGGGTAGCCAGGACCAGGCCTGACAGGGTGGACGGTCAGATGCTAAGTCAAACACTGGTGTGCTTGCGCTTTTTAGAGCTGTGGCGGCAGCCACTGAGGAGTGTAGAAGTGCCAGCTGAATCCATTTTTTCTGCTTGCCTTATAATCAAGGTGACAAAACTCAGCATTTACTAACCCACCTCGCCTTACAGAGATGCCGATGAAACCAAAGAATGGATAGAGGAGAAGAATCAAGCTCTAAACACAGACAATTATGGCCATGATCTGGCCAGCGTCCAGGCCCTACAGCGCAAGCACGAGGGCTTTGAGAGGGACCTCGCTGCTCTTGGGGACAAGGTAAGCATGTGCAAGGTCATCACTGCTGTGTTGGCCCAGGGCAGAGCAGACCCTCACCTCATGCTTTCTCCTCGTAGGTGAATTCCCTTGGGGAGACAGCAGAGCGCCTGATCCAGTCCCACCCTGAGTCAGCAGAGGACCTAAAGGAGAAATGCACCGAGCTAAACCAGGCCTGGAACAGCTTGGGGAAGCGCGCAGACCAGCGCAAGGCAAAGCTGGGTGACTCCCACGACCTGCAGCGTTTCCTCAGTGATTTTCGGTAAAAAGCAATGTGTTCCCTGAGAGCTCAGAGCCTGTAACCTTCTATATAGTGGTCATCTTTGTTATGAAAGCAATGCAGACTCAGTGTAAACCGTTCTAACTACAGACGGCCGCAAAGGGAGAGACGAGGCTCTTCCCCCCATCTCGGTCCCAGCGCAGGCATGTGTGCGCTCGTGGTCCAGCTCCCTGCCAGACAGTTCCGGGCTTTCCCTTACGTCCACATTCAGTTGTCTCAAGTGTATGTTTCAGAACTTGGGCTTATTGTTTGATCTGGGTGCGATCAAGGCTTATTACACTTCCTAGTCTTGTCTCTTAAATCTAGAAGTATCCCTTGTCCTTTGTTTTTCATGACAGTGACTTTATTTAATAATTTCAATGTGTCAAAGAGTGCATGCACTTAATAAAGACAGACAGAGACAAATGGCGATAGGGAGAGGGGGAAATAACCCCCAGCAGGGTATGGTCACGCCATAATCCCATGTCTGTTTCTCCATCCTGTCGAGATTTGAGGCATGTATGCACACACACCACCTGGCGTGTCTTTCAGGCTGCCAGGGCTGAGATCTGAGCTATGGGGTCAGCCATGTGGGATCCAGCTCCCTTAACCACCTGGCCGAGAGCCACCTTAACACTGACATGTTTGAAGAGTCTAGGACAGTTATCTTGCAGTTTATTTATTGCTTGATTAATTGACAGACAGGGTCTTACTGTGTCGAGGTCCTCCTGTCGCAGCCTTTCAGCCAGAACTGCAGGTGCACGTCACAACCCCCAGCTCTTTTTCAGACAGTCTCACTGTATTACTTAGGCCAGTCTCAAGATCTTTTATTGTTTTAAGTTTATTTCTTCCTTCCGGGAGAGAGACAGACAGGCACCCCCAACAGAGCCGTCATGCCCCAATCCGCCCCCAGTCTCGGCTGGCTCAGAGCACAGGCACCTGCTCAAGTACACAGGGAGGACCTGGGACCTGGACGTGGACCTGGACCTGGACCTAAGACCGTTTCCATGAGGCTCCATTCGCGTTACTGCAGCACCGCCACCTGGCCCCCATCCTTGAGATCTTGATCCTCCTGCCTGAGCCTCTGAAGTCACTGGGGTTGCATGTGTAGCCTTTAGGTTGGGCTAGGACTCAAACCCAGGCCCTCCGCGTGATCCCAGCCTACAGAGAGCATAGCCTCTTAGCGGTGTGCACCACCACTGCTGGGCCGCTCTGTCAGTCTTTTTTTTTTTTTTTTTTTTTAAATGAGAGAATGTAAGCATGCATGGGCAGAGGGAGAGATGAGAGAAAGAACTAGTGCGTGCTACCATGTCCCACTTGTTCGAGTTGATCTGGGATCCAACCCTGAGCACCCCCTTGGCTCCAGCCTCCTGCAGTGATACTTGACCGCTTGCACCACCATGGCCAACCCATCAGTCTTTCTTTTCTTTCTGAAAGATTTTTGCTCAAGGGCACATGCAGTCACCAGAGAAACAGGAGGAGACAGAAAGGGAAAAGTCGTCCTCCAAGGGCATGGCCATGCTGCAGTCCCTCTCCATTCTCCTCTTGGCATTGTGGACACACACGCACATGCACTTGGTGTGAGTTTTAAGCCACCAGGTCTGGGGCGTGAACTGCAGTCAGCTACACAGGAGTCCAGCCATGTAACCATTAGACCATCTGCTGGTACCATTGTCAGTCTTTTATGTCTTTATTTCTTTAAAAAATTTTTAAATTTAATTTTACTTGTTATTTATTTTTATTTATTCATTTATTTTAATTTATATTTTATCACGTCTTTACAGTATACATTTCTTTTTCCAAGACAAAAACCATGCATATCAGTCAAGAGTTATTATTTATTTTTTAATGTGACCAAAGAGACAGAGCAGAGAAGGGGAAAGTGAGAAAGCAAGCCACCAGGTCCAGGACTCAAACTGCAATCGTCCATGTGGGAGTTTAGCATCTTAACCACTGTGCCACCTGCCAACCCCACTCATCAGTCTTTTAAAGGCCCCAGAGCATTCTACTGGTGTGAAGTTTGGTGCCCCTTTTAGGCAATGTTGCTTTTGTGTTTTTTTGTGCTCTAACAGTATTCTTTCACACACACTCAGACTTGTGTTTGTTAACTCGGGCATTTCTTCTGCTTGGATAGGGGTAGGCAGATATAAGCCTTTGGTAGGGAGGACTGGTTGTCTGTTTTTTGTTTTGTCCTGTCTTAAGAATTATTGGGACTTGGGGCCGGCAGGTGGCATGGTGGTTAAAGGCACTGTACTCCCACGTGGCAGGCTGCGGTTCAAGTCCCAGACCTGGCGGCTTGCTTTCTCACTTTCTCTCTTTCCCTCTTGCTCTCTCTCTCTCTGGTCAAATTTAAATAAAATTTTAAAAAAGAAAGTTAAATAATTCTTCGAAGAAAGGAAAAAGAAAAGAGTTATTGGGGCCGCCAGATGGCATAGCAGTTATGTCGCTGTACTCCCATGTGGCCGACTGCAGTTTGAATCCCGGATCTAGTGGCTGATCCCAAGAGGAGAATGGATTGTGGTGTGGCCATTGTCTATGGGGAGGGTTTCTCACTTTCCCTCTCACAGTCTCTGTTTCTCTCTCTCTCTCTGGTGAATGTATACACCCTAAGGCAGAAACTTCGTAAAAAAACAAACAAGCAAAAAAAAAAAAGGATTACTAACTTTATTATCATTACTCCTTTCTTTTTTTGGAGAGGTTTTTGCTATAGGGCGCTTGCGCTTGCCAGAAAGAGAAAGCAAGAAGTGCACGTGCGCTTGTCAGAAAGACAGAGACAGAAATTGAGAAATCACCCCCCAGTAAGGGTGGCCACGCTGCAATCCCTTCTCCTCCATTCTCCTCTTGGGATCTTGGGCACGCACACACACGCGCCCGGTGTGAGTTTAAGCCACCGGGTCCGGGACTCAAACTGCGGTCGACTACGTGGGAGTCCAGTGACATAGCCATTATGCCGACTGCTCGTCCCCTATCATTACTACTTTTTAATTTTCTTTTTTTTTTTTTACTACTTTTTAATTTTCTATAGGTTATGTGCACTCACCAGAGAGAGAGAGGGGGAAAGTGAGGAAGCAATCCGCCATATCTGGGACTCGAACCACAGTCAGCCATGTGGGAGACCAGTGCCTTCACAACCACACCTCCTACTGGCCCCCTTATTTGTTGCTATTTATGTCTGGCTTTGTTTTTGAGGCAATGGGCACATAACACAATCAGCCATTGTAAACTGTGTAGTTAGTGGCATTTAGTGTGTGGACAGCATTGGGCAACCAGGGCCTCTCTCTAGGTTTGAGGCCTGGACTAACACCCAGCATACCTTACCCAATTGCTCCCTTGGCCTCTCCTCCTGTCTCCTAGCGACCCCCCCCCCCCCCATCTGCTTTCTTCCTTTTTTTTTTTTAATAATTATTTATTTTATTTATTCATTCTTTTTTTTTTTTTTTTTTTTTTTTTTAATTTGACTAGAGAAAGAGGGTGAGAGTGAGAGAGAGAGGAAGTGAGAAAGCAAGCCACCAGATTCAGGACTCGAACCCTTGTCAGCCATGTGGGAGTGTCCAGCGCCTTAACCACCACGCCACCTGCTGGTCCCTCCCCCATCTGCTTTCTATCTCTGGATTTGCTTCTTCTGGGGCTGTCATAGGAAAAGGATCTTGTGAGGTGTGATTACACACTTGTCCTTGTGCCCGTGTACATCATAGGAAGCTGGATTCAATGAATGCCCAGGCCTAAGGCTTCAAGGCTCATTCTTAAAAAAAAAAAAAAAAAAAAAAAAAAAAAAAAAAAAGGCCTTTTTAGTTTTTCTTTTGACAGAGAAAACCCCTCCAAGGGGCTGTAATCATACTGCAATTTTTTTCCCATCCCATCAGGATTTGGGGCATTCACACACATGAGCCTGGTATGTCTTTCAAGCTGCCATGGCCAGAATTCAGACCACTGCCGGGCATGTGGGTTCTCGCCCTCATAACTGCTACACTACGGGGCTGACCTCGAAGGCCTTTTCATTTGAAGCTTAACAACCATTGCCTCTGTGAGACACTGTTAGTCCACAGGATGGAAAGATCTTGGTTATAAGCCTATTTTCCTCTGAGAAATTCTGGAGTTCCTTTTTTTTTTTTTAAATCTCAGTAAGAAAAGTTAAAACACCTTGCCCGGGGAGGTAGCCTGACTCAGTAGATTAACTAGAACCGGCCCTATAGCACAGTGGTTAAGTGCTGGGCATGAAAAGCCAGATCCCACGTGCCTGGCTGCGTGGTTCAAGTTTCAGACCCCACAGCTTAAGAAACATGCACATGGGGACCAGCAGGTGGCACGGTGGCTAAGGTGCTGGACACTCCCACATGGCCAACCGTGGTTCGAGTCCTGGACCTGGTGGCTTGTTTTCTCGTTTTCTCTCTGTCTCTCTCTGGTCAAATTAAAATAAAAAAATGAATAAATGGGACCAGCAGGTGGCGTGGTGGTTAAGGCGCTGGACACTCCCACATGGCTGACTGTGGTTCGAATACCGGACCTGGTGGCTTGCTTTCTCACTTTCCCTCTCTCTCTCTCTGTATCTCTCTCTGGTCAAATTAAAATAAGTGAATGAATAAATAAAATTAAATAAATAATTATTAAAAAATGAATAAATGATATTAAATAAATAAATAATTTAAAAGAAAGAAAGAAAGAAAGAAAGAAAGAAAGAAAGAAAGAAAGAAAGAAAGAAAGAAACATGCACATGCCCAAAATCCAAAAAGGAGGGAGAAATGGAGGAGAAGGGACTGAGGCATGACCATTCTCTGTGGGCGGGTGTTCTTTGACCTCTCCGTCATTCAGTGTCTGTCTGTCTCTGGCGTATGCACATGCCCTTTAGCACCACAATAAGAAAGAGAAAGAAAGCCAGTCAGCCAGCCACATCCCGCGTGGCCAGCCATGACCCGGATCCCAGCCCTGACAGTGTGAGAAACACACCGGGCTCGTGTGTCCAGAATTCTGATGGGCTAAAGAAACAGAGGAACAGAGGTGGCAGCATGGACACACCCCACTGGGAGTCGCTTTCTTTCTTTTTCTCTCTCTGTCAAATAAAAGAAAAAGGTTATCTAAACCCAAAATAACCTGCTTTCTCAGGCAAGGACGATAGAGGGATGCACTCCTCTGTTTTCCTGGACAGTAGGCCTGCTTGCCAGATAATGTAATGGCTGTCCCCCTGTGGGTCTGGTTTCCAGGGACCTCATGTCTTGGATCAATGGAATTCGAGGGCTGGTGTCCTCAGACGAGCTGGCCAAGGACGTCACTGGAGCCGAAGCTTTGCTGGAGCGACACCAGGTGGGTAGTCCTGCCTGGTGAGGAGCAGCCGCGTAGCCACCCACTGGGCACTGGCAGCCTGGCCCCCCACCCTCTGTGGGGAGTCGGTCGCTGGCAGTAGAGGAGGCATCCACTGCCAGTTATCTAATCCTTTCCTCCTCTTGGCAGGAACACCGGACAGAAATTGATGCCAGGGCTGGCACTTTCCAGGCATTTGAGCAGTTTGGGCAACAGCTGCTGGCTCATGGGCACTATGCCAGCCCGGAGATCAAGGAGAAACTAGATATTCTCGATCAGGAGCGTGCAGACCTGGAGAAGGCCTGGGTCCAGCGCAGGATGATGCTGGACCAGTGCCTCGAGCTGCAGGTACGGACGCCCTGGCTCTGCCCAGGTGCTGCTCTACCAAAGGCCCCGGCTCTCACCCACCTGTCCCTCCCTCCCTTCTTCAGCTGTTTCATCGGGACTGTGAGCAAGCCGAGAACTGGATGGCTGCCCGGGAGGCCTTCTTAAATACCGAGGACAAAGGAGACTCTCTGGACAGCGTGGAGGCTCTGATAAAAAAACACGAAGACTTTGACAAAGCGATTAACGTCCAGGTGAGGCTTTGTGCCGTGGAGTCTGAACCCGGGTTTTCCTGATTGACATCTCTAATTGTTGGCTCATTTTCCTCTCCTCTTATAGTTGTCTCAGCAGACTTTGGTAGCTTCTTTAAATTACTTGGTACTAACTACAAAAAATAAGCACTAGATTCATTATTATATCTCTAAGAAGTAGCTGTGGGACCAGCAGTTAGCGTAATGGCTATGTCGTTGGATTCCCACGTAGTCGACCGTGGTTCATGTCCTGGACCTGGTGGCTTAAAACTCACGCCGGGCGCGTGTGTACGCATGCCCAAGATCCCAAGAGGAGAAGGGATTGCAGCGTGGCCATCCCCCCTGAGGAGTGATTTCTCGCTTTCTGTCTCTATGTCTCTGTCTGTCTGGCAAGTGCATGCGCCCTATAGCAGGAAAAAAAAAAAAAAAGAAGTAGCTGTGTAGTCAGAAAAAATAAGTACATAATCTTTTTTAATTTCAAATTCTGCTATTTCTGAGGTTTAATAGGGATATCATAAGGAAAATCATTTTATCATGAAAGGGGGGAAAAACAAATTTGTGGGAGGGTAAGGGAATGCATGAACCTAGATAACATAGAAGGTGTAAAGTTATTTGATTTGTAAACCATTTTGTTGAAAATCTGACAGCCTTTTCCTAGTCTTAAGCCTCGTTTTTTTGTGTGACCTCTGCTTGTGTTCTCGGCCTGCCCCACCCCAGTGTGACCTGGAATCTTCCTGAGTTAGACTCTCCTCTAGTAATGATTGAAATCAAGCTTTCTTCTGGCTTTTTACACACTTGCTTCTAAAGTGTCGCTGTATTCTGATCCTGTCACCAGCTAGTTCTCAGACACCCAAAATAGCTGTCCTCTTCTCCAAACCAGTCTAGGCAAGGCCCCACCACAGGCCCACCCTGACTTAACGCTTTTGTTTGCGACAGGAAGAGAAGATTGCCGCTCTGCAGTCTTTTGCTGACCAGCTCATTGCTGCTGGCCACTACGCCAAAGGGGACATTTCTAGCCGGCGCAATGAGGTTTTGGACAGGTGAGTGTTGGCTGGCACTGGCCAGCCTGCCAGCTCCGAGTTCGCGGTAGTACCCAGTGCGTGCCCACTCGTTGCCCGCCTTCCTCCTACCTGGTGAAGCCCACTCAGAGTCCTCATGCTTTCCCTCTCCCAGGTGGCGCCGCCTGAAAGCCCAGATGATTGAGAAAAGGTCCAAACTCGGAGAATCTCAGACCCTCCAGCAGTTCAGCCGGGATGTGGACGAGATCGAGGCTTGGATCAGTGAAAAGTTACAGACAGCAAGTGATGAGTCATACAAGGATCCCACCAACATCCAGGTGAGCGGTGGGTTGGCTGTTGTCTTGGGCTAGTGCTTCATTACTGAGTAGGCCCTGTTGAATGAGATATGTTTAAAAGCAGATGTACTGGGGCCAGCAGATGGCATAACAGTTACATTGCTGGACTCCCACATGGTTGACTATGGTTCGAATCCCAGACCAGTGGCTTGAAACTCATGCCAGGTGCACGTGTGTGCATGCCTAAGATCCTGGGAGGAGAAGGGATTGTGGGGTAGCCATCTCCCCTGGAGGGGGTGATTTCTCACTTTCCCTTTCATCGTATCTGTGTCTTTCTCTGGCAGGCGCATGCACCCTAAGGCAAAAACCTCTAAAAAAATAATAAAGAGTAAAAAGGAGATATACCTGTAGAACAGTCCCTTTGCACTCACGGTAAAGCCAGTGAGAAACGTGTTAACACGCTGGGAGAACTCCACTGACTTGTCAGAGCCACTTAAAAGCTGCCTTCCTCATTTGTCTCTTTTGAAACCATATCCATTACTTTAAAAGTGTGTAGAATCCCCTTCTTTTTACCATGTCTAACTATTGAGCTTCCCAGGGGAAGTATGATGGCAAAGTGAGCTTCTGTTTGATCGCTAGGACTGAATTCACTTCGGTGTACTCAACTCTTGTTCTTTTAATCTGTTTTGTAGCTTTCCAAGCTGCTGGTAAGTTGTTGCTTTCTTTAAGAGTTATCGTTACATGAGCCCTGGTATTTGTCCTCTTCTCCATAGATTGTCGTCCTCGTGGTCACACACAGTCTGCTGGTGTCTCTCCATCCTTCCTTTTCATTCCTAATCGTCCATCACACTTCATTCAAATGTCCCTGTGGGCTTTTGCTTTCCCTGTCGTAATTCGCCTGCATCCCCTCTCCCTCCCAGTTCCTCTCGCAGGCAAATTCTGTACAATGTTTGATTTGGAGGGCAGTAGTTGCTTGCTTTCTTCAAGCGTACTTCTTTTTAAAGGTGGAATAATCAGCATCTTCTACATAGACTTTGGGTCGGTCTCTGCTTGTGGTGTCGGTGGCCCGGGCCAGGGGTCTAGCCTGGTTTAAGTGTTTTGGTGCACACCCAGTGTGGCACCCAGAGGTACTGGTCACTGGAGAGGAACAGCTGGAGACTGGAGAGGCTGGTGATCTGCCAGCAAACCTAAGGGGCACGGGCATGGGCGGTCAGGGTAACAGCAGGCATTTCTCAGTCGTGGTTAGTGACAGACTTCTCCCCCAACATGTAGCTCAAAAGTTGCTTCAGTGGCTAGAAAAAATGAAGACAAGAATAAATGGGTGAGAGTGATTGGGAGGGGCCCTGTACTTGGTCAGGATTAGTGTTATTTGACTCTTTTTGTTCTTGGGTTTGGGCCAGGTGGTTGGAGCCCATACCAGGGACACTTTATGCTAGTGTCGAACCGAGCCAGCCAGGCGGCTCCTCCCTGTGGTAATTGCTGCCTCTGAAATGAAACATTCGGTGCAGAATTTTTCCCCACCTATGCTGCTTTTTTCTTTCAGTGTTTCCCCCAATAACACTTTCCCCAAGTCCTCGTGTTTCTCGCCCGGCCACGTGCCTTCCCAGAACTGTGCTGCAGCTGCCTTGCCCTTGCGCTCGTGTCTCGTGGTGTTTCGGCACCTTCTGTTTTTTGGGGGGGGTTTCTTAAGAACCCTATCAGACCCTGCAGCAAGAGCCCCTCATGCCCCTAGCTTTCTCTTTCTCCCGGCAGTGTAAATTCCTACCTGCAGTAGGCCTGGGTTTTGGCAGCATGCCGGCCCTTTAATTCAGGGCAGCTGCTGAACAGGAAGTAGCCTGCAAAGCCGGTGTCTGTGCTGGCGGTCGGTGCTCCCTCTGTCAGCAGAGGGATACGCCTGACCGTCAGATGCCTGGCTGCACGGCGACTGCTGCCTTAGCTGATGAGGTACCCAGGTGCCTGTTTTTCATTCAAGCTTCTCTCCAAGGAGAAAGCAAAGGATGGAAATAGATGTGTGTGGAGGCTCAGAACTGAAATGGGCCGTTTGCATCTTCTGTGGAGTGTCAGGAGGGGGATGATTCTCGGCCTTCACTCTCCCAGAGCTGGTAGAGTGCTCTAAGAATTGCCTTTAGTCCCCTCTCAACTCAGCGGATACATTTTCTTTCTCCTCTAGCCCAAACCCTCTCCTCAACTCTCCAACAGATAGAGCCTTAAAACACTTCACAGATTCTGCAACTGTCTTCTATGAACAACTTGAGACACTTGCCCCAGTTCTCTAGGTTGATCACCAGTTCCTCTTTCCCTTCTAAGAACCCCTTCTTTTTGAGAAGATGTAATTTGGCCTGAACTGGTTTTGTGGTTTTGAAAGATGGTTCTCTATTTTTAGAGCAAGCACCAGAAGCACCAGGCCTTCGAAGCAGAGCTGCACGCCAACGCCGACCGGATCCGTGGGGTCATTGACATGGGCAACTCCCTCATCGAGCGTGGGGCCTGTGCTGGCAGTGAGGACGCTGTCAAGGTATGGCCTGCCAGGCTGCTCCTCCTGGCCCCTGGTTACTGTCAGCTCGAGGAGGACTTCGCAATACCTGAGGGGATTGCCAGTGAGGTGGCTCCTGAGTGTTTCACCTTTTCTCTTCATGATCTCAAATCAGGCTTTAGGAGGGGGGTGTGCTTCATAAACGGCACCATCTCTGATGGCCCCTTCCGTCCCCAGGCCCGCCTGGCTGCCCTGGCCGACCAGTGGCAGTTTCTGGTGCAGAAGTCAGCCGAGAAGAGCCAGAAACTGAAGGAAGCCAACAAGCAGCAGAACTTCAACACGGGCATCAAGGACTTTGACTTCTGGCTCTCGGAGGTAATGCTGAGCGCTTTCCCTTCCCACCCGCCGCGAGGGGTCGCTCATCAGTCAGCAAGCCCAACCCAGGAGAGGGCGGGGCTCGTCAGAGAAATCCTCATGGTCCTCAGCAGTCGTGTGTGCTTGCTGTAAGGCATTCCAGAACAGACGGAGTGGACGCTCAGAGAAGGGCTGACTCCTGGTGAGGCTGGGACTGTAGTTCCCTCTAGTCTGTAGGAGAATGGTGTCTTGGCGGCAGACAGTGCGGGCAGGTCTGTGCCAGGGTAGAAGCCAGAACAGCAGGGAGGCCAGGGACCAAAGCTAGGAAGCATTCTCTCTCTTTTTTTTTTTTTTGGAAGCATTCTCTTGTAGGAAATTTGAAAAGTATAGAGAATGTAAGGACCCAGAACATTTTATAGACTATACTGTCAGTACTTGAGAGTATTTCTTGTCCACAAATACTGTGTAGATACATTTTTATATGTGCTTGAGTTCACAGTGTACCTGTTCATTAGTATGTCTGGGCTGTGTTAGCACTAAAAATTCTTTCTAAGTGTTTGAATAACTGGAAGTCCATTGTAGAGCCCCCTAATTTAGCCATTCCCGTGTTGCTGGGCAGTCAGGTGTCCCCAGCTCTGGGGTGAGTGTGCCTTCAATGACCATGTTTGCATTTTAGTCTCTGCCCAGAGCTGACTCTCCATAGGGAGCTGCCCAGAAGTGAGATTACTGTGCACGTCTCCATCATGCCACAGCAAAGGGGTGGGGACCTCTGCCTTTAGCCATTGTGTTTGAATGAATAGGCTCTTACGTTTGTGTTTGATGGAAGGGGATTGCTCCCTGGGCCTGGCAGACTGAGACTAGCCGAGTGGGCATAACTTGTGATGGAAAAGGATTCAGCTCTCCAGACCGAGACACAGAATGCCATCTGTGCCTCCTGGGTCCCCCGACTCTCACGTGTACTCCGTGCAGTACCTTTCCCTTCCATGTTTTCACTGCCAGGTGGAGGCCCTTCTGGCATCTGAAGATTATGGCAAAGACCTGGCTTCTGTGAACAACCTGCTGAAAAAGCATCAACTGCTAGAAGCGGACATATCTGCCCATGAGGTGAGCAGAGGGGCCAAGGCCAGGCCCTTGTGGGGGGACTCAGTTCTGTGTGACTACGAAGGAGAAATAGCACATTGGAGGAAGGAGAGCAGTGGCTGGCACTTCGAGTAGTGGTTCTCAAACACTGTGGTCTAAGGGTGGTTACACTCTGAATAGGTATTAACCCATCAGAGATTCTGTTACACCGATTTCATTTACCGCTATTCATGATGAAGAACTCCAGACTAGTGGGCATGCTCCAAATCCCAACAGGATGGAGAAATGGAGTGGAAAGGAGTGTGATGTGGCCTCCCCCACTAGGAGTGCTTTCTCCCTCTACCCCTCTCTCAGTCTCTCTAGTGGGTGCACATGCACTCTGGCAACCACTCTGAAAATGCTTGGATTGAGGATTCAGTTTCTACCATGTAACTTGGGAGGACACGCTCAAGCCATAGCACTGTACCATTCTGTTTATATGCCATTTTGGAAATGACAGAATTATAGAGCTGGAGAACAGATTAGTGGTTACCCCTCTAAAGAGGAGTTTTTGTGTTGTCAGGATGCCTGTGTTCTGATTTTGGTGGTCACATGAATCTATACCCAGAATAAAACTGCAGGGAACTACATGCATACACTCAGACGCACACAGATGAGTACATATAAAAATGGATAAGGGGACCAGCAGATGGCATAATGGTTATGTCGCTGGACTCTATGGTTCAAGTCCTGGACCCAGTGGCTTAAACTCACGCTGGGCACATGTGCGTGCATGCCCAAGATCCCAAGAGGAGAATGGAGGAGAAGGGATTGCTGCATGGCCATCCCCCCGGTGGCTGATTTCTCGCTTTCTATCTCTGTCTCTCTTGTTTTTCTGGTGAGCGCACACACCCAATAGCATAAACCTCTCAAAAAAACAAAAAGTTAACTCACTTCAGATAACAAACCATTACAAATTTAACATTTTCAATCAACAGTGACAAGGGAGACAAAATGCAGCACAAAGGGTATCATAGGTTACATTTTTGCAAGCCTCTTAACAGTCCAGTTTAATCCTAGACATGTATTCTCATGCTACTTCTGAACTCGGTTCATTGTGGTCTGTTGTATATGAGAGTACAGCCTCCTAGGCAGTTAGAAAAGGGAGAAATATTCTAATTCAGATAACTGCGTATCTTCTCTGATGGCCACCAAAGTCAGTAAGTGGTAGTTAAAGGTTAGTTGCAAAATAGTCTTGTCGACTGTGAAACCCTGTCAATCAGGTTTTCATACTTAATTACATGAAGATCCACCAGTCTGTCTTGGACTGTGGATTTGTGACATCAGGCATGGCTTATTTTGCTAACATGAGTTTGCCGAGTTCTGCATGTTGGATGTTGGTGTTTTAAATTGTATAACACCAAATTTCCTCTTTTTTTTGAAAGGTCTTTTTTTTTTTTTTCCTTTTTTTTGCTATAATGCATATATGCTCGCCAGAGACAGAGACAGAAAGCGAGAAATCACCCTCCCCAGGGGTTATGGCCACACCACAGTCCCTTCTTCTTTATTCTCCTCTCAGGATTTTGGGCACACATGCACAGGCACCCTGTATGAGTTTTAAACTGCCAGGTCTGAGACTCAAACGAGGGTTGACTATGTGGGCGTCTAGCAATGGAACTATTATGCAATCTGCTGGTACCATGACACCAAATTTCATGTTCATTAATATCACCACCAGTCTCATGAGAAAAATCTTTACATATTATAAAACCATCGGGGGAACCAGCAGTTGGCGTAATGGCTATGTCGCTGGACTCCCACGTAGTCGACCGCAGTTCGCGTCCGGACCCGGTGGCTTAAAACTCACGCCGGGTGCGTGTGCGTGCGTGCCCAAGATCCCGAGAGGAGAATGGAGGAGAAGGGATTGTGGTGTGACCATCCCCCATGGGGGGTGATTTCTCGCTTTCTGTCTTTATGTCTCTCTCTGTCTGTCTGGCGAGCGCACGCGCCCTATAGTGAAAACCTCTCCAAAAATAAACCATCAGGACCAGCAGGTGGTGTGGTAGCTAAGGTGCTGGACACTTCCACATGGCTGACCGTGGTTCGAGTCCCAGACTTGGTGGCTTGCTTTCTCACTTTCCCTCCCTCTCTTTCTCTCTGTGTCTCTCTCTGGTCAAATTAAAAAAATAAATGAAGGAATAAGTAGAATTAAATAAAAAATAATTATTTTTTTTTAAATCCCATCAAGGTCATGGTGGATGTATATTTTACAAAATTCTAATTTTTTCAAGGAAGTTCAAGTTGTATCATTAGCAAACTGTCAGTTGTCTTTGAGGTAAGATTGTTTGTTCATTATAGACGGAGTAACTATCAGATACTTTAGTCTGAATGACCATAGTTTGTTCTTTAGAGTAAAAATGGATAGGGATTTAATAAAATTAACTTTTATTGTTTCCTAAGTGAATACCTTTCAACTTTTTTTTTCAAATTGTCTTATTGGGGCCAGCAGGAGGCATGGTGGTTAAGGGTGCTGGACTGCATGTGGCTTACTGTGGTTCGAGTCCAAGACCTGGCTCTCTCTCTCTCTCTCTCTCTCTCACTTTCTACCTCTCTGGTCAAATTAAATGAATAAAGTTAAATAAAATAATAAAAAAAAAAATTTTAAAAGAATTGCTCAATTTAACTTTATTTTATTTATTTATTTATTATTTTATTTAACTTTTTCTTTTCTTTTTTTTTTTTTTTTGGAGAGGTTTTTGCTATAGGGTGCGTGCGCTCGCCAGACAGACAGAGAGAGATAGAAAGCAAGAAATCATCCCCCAGGGGGGATGGCCACACCACAATCCCTTCTCCTCCATTCTCCTCTCGGGATCTTGGGCACGCACACACGCGCGCCCGGCGTGAGTCTCAAGCTACCGGGTCCAGGATGCGAACCGCGGTCAACTACGTGGGAGTCCAACGACATAGCCATTACGCTAACTGCTGGTCCCTATTTTATTTAATTTTTATTTATTTATTGTTAATTTGACCAGAGAGGGACAGAAGGATCAAGCAAGAGAGAGAGAGAGAGAAAGCAAGCCACCAGGTCTGAGACTCAAACCATGTGGAAGTCCAGCACCCTTAACCACCATGCCACCTGTCGGCCCCTATTTACTTATTTATTTTAATTTGACCAGAGAGGGACAGGGTGAGAGAGAGAGAGGGAATGTGAGAAAGCAAGCTGCCAGGTCTGGGACTCAAACCGTGGTCAGCCATGTGGGAGTCAAGCACCCTTATCTACCATGCCACTATCAGTCCTACTTTTAACATTTTTAGTTTATTTATTTCTTCCAAAAGAGAGAGAGAGACCTGCAGTAGGTGTTCACGGCCCGGTGCACCCCAGGCTCCGCCGGCCCAGATCATGGGCACACGCTCATGTGCCGGGCTTGCTCAAGGCGGGGTCAAGTCGTGAACCCAGGACCTCTCCCACGTGGGTCCAGGTACATTACCGCTATGCCACTGCCTAACCCTGAGACCATTTTTTATTGTGATGGGCAGCAGTGAAGAATTAGTTTCTGCTGTTTCATTTTGCCCTCGACAGGAGCTGAGGCACCAGCATTCTCCCTTTCCTCCTTCATTGCTTTTGCACCGCCAGGATAGATGTCCACACAGTAAAAAAAGGTGCACTGAGTCTTATTTAAAAAAACAAAAACCTCTGACCTCAGACCCCAGGGCTATGTGTACCCCACCTTGAGAATACCCACACTCTGTGCCTGGACAAGGAATGCCCATGTGTTTCCAAGCAGATGTTCACGCAGACCCAAATTTCTGACCCCTCCTTGTGCCCCTGCCCCAGGATCGCCTGAAGGACCTGAACAGCCAAGCAGACAGCCTCATGACTAGCAGTGCCTTCGACACCTCCCAAGTGAAGGACAAGCGGGACACCATCAACGGGCGCTTCCAGAAAATTAAGAGCATGGCGGCCTCCCGGCGAGCCAAGCTGAACGAGTCCCATCGCCTGCACCAGTTCTTCCGGGACATGGACGACGAGGAGTCCTGGATCAAGTATGTGTTCTGGGCCTTGTAGACGGCCCGAGGCGACGCGAGCAGGTGTCAGAGCCATGGCTGACGGGAGAGGGACACGTTTCAGTCTGCCCTGGCCTGTGATGGCGAGACTGTGAAGCGTAACTGAGGGTACATGCTCAGAAACCCTGCCAGTGGGTCCCAGCTCTGCTGCACCGTTCTCTGGGACACCTGGCTTCTGCTTCCGTCACAGGGTGCAGCGATAGTGCCCGGCCGCGGCCCCTCGCAGCAGTGAGCCGCATGGCTGCACTAGGCTCTGCGCTGGCCTCCCCGGGCGTGGCTTGTGGGGGGTAATCACTTCTCAAAGGTGGGAGTTGTTTTAAAATCTCCTCCCACCTCTACGCCCAAAATGTCAGTGTGTCTTTTCTAATTGATGTAGCATGGAAACAGACTGCTTATTTTTTTGGATATAGGGTGCACGCACTCCCCAGAGAGAGAGGGAAAGTAAGAAATCACCTTTCAGAGGGATGGCCACGCTGCAATCCCATTTCCATTCTCTTCTTGGGATTTTGGGCACACACACACGCACCAGGTGTGCACTCACACTGCTTGGCCATGTGGGTCCAGCTCTTTGAACCACTGCACCTCTGGCCAGACCAACAGACCACTTTGTTCCCAAGGATTTTGCCATAGGGCGTCTGTACTTGCTAGGGAGAGAGAGGGAAAGAGGAATCACCCCTCGGGTGAGGGGGCGTGGCCACACCATAATCCCTTCTCTCCCAGTCTCTCTGGATTGGGGGCACACGTGCACATGCTCCAGGATTGATTTTCAAACCTCCGGGTCTGGGACTCGGACTACAGTGCGCCATGTGAGAGTCAGTGCCTTATCCACCACACCACCTGCCGGCTCCCTCCAGACCGCTTTTAAGGACAAGACCCTGTCTTAATTCCTCATTTCTTTAAATCTTAAAAGAATCCTCCCCCCTGTCTGGGCGTGGACAGGCACATGGTCTGTGCACAGACGTGCTCCAGCGGGTCTCACGGCAGTGCCAGCGGCTGTTGCTGCTCTCCAGTGCCCTCCCTGACCCCCAGAGTGGGGACCCATGGGGGTACACCTCAGCTATAGACAGGGACAGAGGAGATGATGGGACCGTGCCCATTCGGGAGGGAGAGGTTTCTATTTTCCAGAAACCTGGCAAGGCTTTTCCTGGAGAGAGTGGTGGACGTGGGCAAGATCGTGTGGGGCTGTGACGTCACAGCTTTTCTGACCCACACTTTCAATGGAGAAGGGAGGTGCCGAGCCTGCCTGTGCTGCCTTCGCTGTGCAGGGAGAAGAAGCTGCTGGTGAGCTCCGAGGACTACGGCCGAGACCTAACAGGTGTGCAGAACCTGAGGAAGAAGCACAAGCGGCTGGAGGCCGAGCTGGCTGCGCACGAGCCGGCCATTCAGGTGAGCAGGGCTCGCAGCTGCCAGGGCAGAGGCTCCAGGTGGAGCCCGGGCACCACACCAACACCCTTGGCTTGTTCATCCACGAAGGCTCCTGACCTTCCACCCAAACTAGGAAGGTGTTCTGAGTCTGATGAGGCCTTTCCTTGGGAGTCTCGGGACAGGCACTTCGAAGCTGGCCTTGCAGGACCACCCGCTGTTGATCTGATCGTTTTCTGTCAGGGTGTCCTGGACACTGGGAAGAGGCTTAGTGATGACAACACCATCGGGAAGGAGGAGATCCAGCAGCGCCTGGCCCAGTTTGTGGAGCACTGGAAGGAGCTGAGGCAGCTGGCAGCCGCCCGGTGAGTGCCCGGGTAGGAGGGGAGCAGCCGTCCTCCCCTCAGGTAGAGGTGAGGCCAGTGGCCTGCTTGACTGCCTTGGGCATTTTTTTGGGCCTGAAAGTGCCGTGGTCAGTTTGCTCCAGAGCCACCTTTGAGTGCCCACACTGGGCTGGTGCCATCACGTGGAGCTGGACCCCGTGTGCGATGTGAGCCTTGGGCGAAGGTGCACCCTTGCCACTCTGTCACAGAGGAGGCCTGGCTCAGCCACTCACCTGCCTCCTCCTGCTTTGTGGCTATCTCTTACTTCTTTGAGAGAGATTCCTGCTATAGGACATGTGTGTCTGCTGGAGAGACAGACAGACAGCAAAAAATCACCCCTTAGGGGGATGGCCACGCCTCAATCCCTTCCCTTCTGTTCTCATCTCGGGATCTTGGGCATGCACACACACATGCCCGATGTGAGGGTCACCAGGTCTGGGATTCGAACTGCAGTTGACTACATGAGAGTCCAGCAGCATAACCATTATGCCATCTGTGGCTGTATTTAAGCTCATGTGAACTGCCAGAATCTGAGTTAGAGGACATTAGGGCTGACTTTGTCCCAATCCCGACAGGGGTCAGCGGCTAGAAGAGTCCCTGGAATACCAGCAGTTTGTAGCCAATGTGGAAGAGGAGGAAGCCTGGATCAATGAGAAAATGACCCTGGTGGCCAGCGAGGACTACGGAGACACTCTCGCTGCTATCCAGGTAGGAGAGGTGGAAGCTCTGCCTGCCTTCCCTCTCAGCAGCTGTCACTTGTTAAATGGCCCTGTTTTAACCAGGACTAGGCCCAGAGCCAGTGCCAAGGTCTCAGTATGGGCGCTAGCCCTCCAGATCTCACAGTGTAGACACAGTGGCGTGGCTCGTCCAGCCGTCTGTGGGCCTATCAGTCAGCAGTGGTAGGACCACGGTCACTGGTACCGGGTCCCAGTTTTCTGGATCGCCCTAGCAAGTTTCCACAGGCTCAGTGGCGTAAAACAGCAGTAGTTTATCATCGACAGTTCCAAAGGCTGCGAGTCCCAGAAGCCATAGAGGAGACTCCTTCCTGGCCTCTGCCTGCTTCTGGTAGATGCAGGTGTCCTGGGCTATGCCACTTCCTTCCTGCCTCTGCTGTTTTCCCGTGGCCCTTCCCTCCGAGTCTGTGTCTTCATGCCTTCTTCTCTGGGTGTGGCTGTACCCAGGTTTCCCTCTTCTAAGGACAATGGTCATGTTGGATTAGGGCCCACCATAATGACCATCTTAATTTGCAGGTGACCTCTCCATAGCTCCTGTTCCACAGCTGTGGTCACAGGACACAGACGTCAGGACTTAGCAGAGCTGTAGGGGGTCACAGCTCGGTGCAGAGCGTACTCCCCTCGTTGGTCTGCTCTGGCTGTGTGGCGTCCGACCTAAAGCCAGTGGCTCAGAACCACCACCATTTCCTGTCTCCCAGGAGTCCTTGAGTTGGTGCCTTCTTCTCTGCTGCTCTGTGAGACCCCTCCTGCCACTGCGTTCAGGTGGAGGGAGGTGGGGCTGTGGGGCCTGGCGTGCATCAGCCAGCACTTCAGTTCTGCTCACGCTGCCTCCTTCCTGCAGTGGACGGGCCAGGCCAGGCCTAGCCCTGTCAGCAGCATCCAGAGGCAGAGGAAGAAGCTGCCCGGTGTCTGAAGGCACCGCCCAGCGTCGTCCTCACTGCACCCGCGGTCAGAGCACATCCCTAATAGTCCAGTCACAGGGATGAGGAGGCTCCCACTGGATAGGGGTTGCCACAAACTTGTGGGCACGTGTTCCTAAATGCCTGCCGCCAGATGTGGAAGCGACGTGCGTTCCTCTGAGCCACCTTCCTCACACTGAGTGTCTGGGCTGATCAGGATGTCAGTAGAGTATGTGGAGCCCGTGATTTCCCACCCAGCACCTAGTCGGGTCCCTGGAAACAGCAGGAGGGTGTCATCTCCAGGGCCTAAATCGTACTCAGGAAAGGGAAGGCGTGCGGGTTCCTTAGGTGGCGCTCAGGTTAGACCTTGGAAGAAAGTGTCTTCGTTGTGTTGGGTGCTGGCCTTGAACTTACGTGTGCTCAGCCCTTGCCTCAGAGGGATGCCACGTGGTTCACAGCACCAGCTTAGCCCCGTTGAGGGCCTTCTGACTGGCTTCTCCCCTCCCCCGCCCCTGCTGGTCGGCCATGCTGCCTCCTGTTTTTATAATTGTCTGTCTGTCGGCGAGCCTCTTGACTCTCCTTTCCCCAGCTTGCCGGTGGTATGTGTGCGTTGAGTCGGTTTGTCACCTCTGGCTCTGGGACCTAACCCATGGCACCAGCCCGGGTCTCAGTAGCTGGCCTTCCCGCTCCCACTGCAGGGCTTACTGAAGAAGCACGAAGCTTTCGAAACCGACTTCACTGTCCACAAGGATCGTGTGAATGATGTCTGCACAAACGGACAGGACCTCATCAAGAAGGTGAGCCTGGCTACTAGGCCCTGATAAGGCCTTGTCCTCACGCGGACACCACGTGCTGGTGTCACCATCGCCCCGCAGAGCCTGCCTCTTGAATGATCACCAAAACAAGGTTTGCACGGAGACCAACAATGGCTTCCTTTCCGTCTTTTTGTGAAGAACAGAGAACCAGTGAGATGGATATTGTCCCCTTTTTTGAGGCTAGTTAGTAAAGTGACTCACAGCGCTTGTTTTTCCTGCCTTAGGGCTGACCCTGGAGTACAGCGTTTAAGCCCCGTGCTTAGGGAATAGGATCCCACGTGGCCAACGTGGTTTAAATCTCAGCCCCAGCAGTTTTGGAAAGAAAATAAAATACATACACACACACACATTTTTCTGCCTTAATTAAGTAAACCAAGATGCGTTCCTAGGAGTCCTCGGCAGTGACACTCTCAAGATGCTGCTCTTGGGCTCCTTTCTCTGTAATATAAGCCTTCGTTTAGGTTTTCTGGAGAGCGCGTGTGCTTACCAGAAGAGAAAGTGAGAAAGCACCTCCTCTCCCAGTTGAGGGAGGCCACTCCGCAGTCCGGGCTCCTCCGTCTCCTCTTGGGATTTGAGCATGTACCCACACGTGCCCAGCGTGTTTTCCAGGTCGCTGGGTTTGAGACTCGGTCTGCTCTGTGGGATCCAGCAGCCTTGACTTCCGCACCACCAGCTGCCCTCTCTGACCTTTTTGAAGACCCCTTATGCGTTTTCAAATAGGGTTTTGTTTTTAAGGATTTTTGCCTTAAGGATTGTGTACTCACTGGAGAGAGACAGTGAGAGGGGACTTGAGAAATCACCCTCTAGAGGATAACCATGCTGCAGTCCCTTTTTCTCCATTCTCCTGGGGTTTTATGCATAACACACACACATCTGGTGTGATTTTCAAGCCGCCAGGTCCAGGATCCGAAGCACAGTCAGCCACGTAGGAGTCCAGCCATCTTAACCACCATGCCACCTACTGGCTCCTCAAATGTGGTTTTCACCAAGACCTAACTAACGTGTTTTGGTCTAACCATCTAACACGTCCGTAGTGTCACAACACTCTTCGGAGCCGTTGTTTTATTCTAATCTCTGGGTATAGGTTATGTAGGCCTATTCTAGTTTTTTTGCTATCACGGCTGATGTACATCGTTGTAACTTAAAACGTCAGCGTGCTCCTCCTGCTGAGATTCCACTGCGAAGAGCCGCCATCCCGAGGCTTCTTCTCTGACCTGTGTGTGCTTCCCTTCACATCCCAGAACAACCACCACGAGGAGAACATCTCTTCCAAGATGAAGGGCCTGAACGGGAAGGTGGCGGACCTGGAGAGAGCTGCCGCCCAGAGGAAGGCGAAGCTAGATGAGAACTCAGCCTTCCTGCAGTTCAACTGGAAGGCCGACGTGGTGGAGTCCTGGATTGGTGAGTGCGGCTCTGCTAGACCTGGTTCTGATCCCAGACAGGACAGGCGTTCAGAGCCACAGTGTGTCGGCCTCCCACGCCGTCGGTGGCCCTCTGCGAGGAGTTGATGACGGGGCCTGCCAGGGAGCCTGCTGCTGGGCTGGTTGCAGGGTACTAGAGCAGGGGCACAGCAGGGACCTCGCAGGCATGAGGGGCCACACCCGTCCTGCTGGCTGCCCTGCTCAGCGGGCCGGCCGGCTCCTGGACTCTGGTGTCCTGCGCAGTCGCAGTGACACCCTGGAGACTGAAGCACACGTACGACTGGCTGGCAGAGCTCTTGGGGGCATAGATGAGGCAGAGCCTGGCGTGCAGGGAGGAGGCAACTAATATGGCCTCCAGAGACTGCTGTTGTAATATTGCAGCTTAAGTGTAAGCCAGATAATGGTTTGCCCAGGGCTGTTAATCCACGTCATGACGCTGAACGAGGGTGAACTCTGTCCTGCACTTGGTTTCTAGGTGAGAAGGAGAACAGTTTGAAGACAGATGATTATGGCCGAGATCTGTCCTCTGTCCAGACTCTCCTCACCAAACAGGTCAGTCGTGGGCACTTGATTGTGTGCACAGACAGCACCTTCCTGCCAGCGGGCTGATGGTTGGCATCCTTCGCTGAGACGTTGACTGTTTATGGGAGGCCCCGGGCACGCGGTGGACAAGATCCAGTCCTGAGCCACAGGAAGCTTCCAGACTAGTGGGACACCACCCTATAGCCAGACGTCTGTACAGCCTGCTGGGTGCCAACAGGGCGGGCACTGCGGGCTTAGATCGGGGACACCCCCATGGGTGTGGGGTCAGCGGCTCAGGTTTCTACGTGAAATCAAGAGGGGTGAGCCGAAAGTGGATGGGGGAGTGGGAATGCGGGAGGGCAGGCGTGGCTAAGTGTCCCCACTAGGTGGGGACTCCAGGCTGGCAGCTGCTGGTGTCCCCAGAAGAGTGAGTTCTGGCCTCACAGTCCCTGCAATGGCTTATCGCTCCTGGTTGCAGGAGACCTTTGATGCCGGACTGCAGGCCTTCCAGCAAGAAGGCATCGCCAACATCACTGCCCTCAAAGACCAGCTGCTGGCCGCCAAGCACGTCCAGTCCAAGGCCATCGAGGCCCGGCACGCTGCCCTCATGAAGAGGTGGAGTCAGCTACTCGCCAACTCGGCCACCCGGAAAAAGAAGCTGCTAGAGGCCCAGAGTCACTTCCGCAAGGTGAGGTGGGCCAGGGGGGGCGCCACGCTCCATGGTGCCCTCGGGAGCTGCAGCTTCGGCCTTCCCAGAGCTGTTCTCAGAAGCCCACAGGACAGACCTGAGTTCATGTGCACCAGGGTGGAGGGTAGCTGGAGAAGCAGAAGTGGAGGGACCAGCAGATGGCCTAACGGTTATGTTGCTGGATTCCCATGTAGTTGACTGTGGTTCAAGTCCTGGATCTGGCGACCTAAAACTCATGCTGGGAGCGTGTGCGTGTGTGGCCTGGAGGAGAAGGAATTACAGCATGGCCATCCACCCTTGGGGATGACTTCTTGCTTCCTGTCTCTCTGTCTCTCTGACGAGTGCACACACCATATACCAAAAATCTTTTTTTTTTTTTTTTTAAGTTGACCAGAGAAAAACAGAGAGAAGAAAAGTGAAAAAACAAGCTGCCAAGTCCAGGACTCGAACTGCAGTCAGCCACATGGGAGTCCAGCTGCCTTAACCACCGTGCCACCTGCCGGCCCTGCAAAAATCTCTCTTTTTAAAAAGAAAAAAAGATAGGGACCACTAGTTGGCGTCGCTGGACTCCCACATAGTGGACTGCAGCTCAAGTCCCAGATCCGATGGCTTAAACTCACGCCGGGTGCGTGTGCCTGCGAGCACCAAGATCCTGAGAGGAGGACGGAGGAGAAGGGATTGCGGCGTGGCCATCCCCCTAGGGTTGATTCCTTGCTTTCTGTCTCTCTGTCTCTCTCTGTCCTTCTGGCAAACGCATGCACCCTATAGCAAAAACCTCTCAAAAAAAGAATTAAAAAGGCGGAAACGGAGACAAGCAGATAGGAGACGGGCCCGTACTGCCTGCCTTCCTGCCCAGGCATGGCACCGCCAGCCCTTCCAGCTCTGCTAATCAGCCTCCTCTGCTTGCAGGTGGAGGACCTTTTCCTGACCTTCGCCAAGAAGGCTTCTGCCTTCAACAGCTGGTTTGAGAACGCAGAGGAGGACCTGACAGACCCCGTGCGCTGCAACTCCCTGGAAGAAATCAAAGCTTTGCGTGAGGCCCACGATGCCTTCCGCTCCTCCCTTAGCTCTGCCCAGGCTGACTTCAACCAGCTGGCGGAGCTGGACCGCCAGATCAAGAGCTTCCGTGTGGCCTCCAACCCCTACACCTGGTTTACC
The DNA here is from genome assembly GCA_026018925.1 of Tupaia tana. Classification (NCBI taxonomy): domain Eukaryota; kingdom Metazoa; phylum Chordata; class Mammalia; order Scandentia; family Tupaiidae; genus Tupaia; species Tupaia tana. Next base: position 101,061,266 of record JAKSZU010000013.1, read on the forward strand.
ATGGAGGCCTTGGAAGAGACGTGGCGGAACCTGCAGAAGATCATCAAGGTGCGTCACTGTTGCTCCCTGCCCGTCCGGAGCCTGGCTGGAGACTGTTCTAGCTGGGGCAGTGAGGCTCAGGAGGAGGAAGCAGTGTGGCTTAGTGTTCCGGAAGTTGCCCCAGTGTCAGTCCAGAAGCTCACTGCTCTACTGTGACCCCGCACCCCCCCCCCCCCCCCCCCCCCCGCCAGCCAGAGTACTTGGGGATTGTGAGCTGAGGACAGTGACGCATTTGGAGATGGCTAGCATCTCCCAGATGCCTTCCCCGATCATCTTTGGGCAAGGCTAACAGCCCAGGTTTCCCAGACCCCTCAGTGTGGAGAGCAGCCAATTTAAAAACGTGATTAAAACATGTGGCCTAAAGACACATGCAAATATGCGCTTCCGTAAGCTACTCTAGCAGGGCTATTAAAAAGCATCTACATACAGGGACCAGCAATTAGCGTAATGGCTATGTCGCTGAACTCCCACGTAGTCAACCGCGGTTCACATCCCGGATCCGGTGGCTTAAAACTCATGCCGGGCGCGCGTGTGTGCGTGCCCGAGATCCTGAGAGGAGAATGGAGGAGAAGGGATTGCAGCGTGGCCATCCCCCCTGGGGGGTGATTTCTCGCTTTCTGTCTCTCTGTCTCTGTCTGGCAAGTGCACACGCCCTATAGCAAAAGCCTCTCCAAAAAAAAATGGCATCTACATACAAAAGCAGTACCTCAGCACCTCAGGGGCTCTCTCTTGACCTGTTCGGCCTTAGAACATTTCTGCTGCTCCCCTCCGATCTGAGGCCCGCTGGTCTGGTCCTGGGTAGAGCCAGCTGTGGAGGGCCCAGGCTGCCAGCCCTGCAGCACGTAGCATCTGCCCCCTGTCCTAGGAGAGGGAGCTGGAGCTGCAGAAGGAGCAGCGGCGGCAGGAGGAGAATGACAAGCTGCGCCAGGAGTTCGCCCAGCATGCCAATGCCTTCCACCAGTGGATCCAAGAGACCAGGTGCCAGCCTTCGCAGGGCCGGGGCAGGCAGGGCCAGGGAGCAGTAGGTCCCCACTGAGCTAGTCTGTTCCCACCCCTGCCCAGTCTCCAGCTCAGGCGAGCTTTGTTTACAGCAGAGGCATGCTGGGAGTGGAGGAGGAGCCAGCCGGGAGGGGTGGGCGGAGTTGGAGCTGGGTGGGGGTGGGGCTCCCGGTGGGTGGGAGCAGCACCTTGGCCACCAACAGCCCAGGGCTCAGCGCAGAGTGGGTCGTGATGACTTGGTTTTCTTCCTTTCTTTCTGTGTCCTCTCTGTCCCCCGCCTCCTGATGGCTGCTGTCCGGACACCGTCTTGTCTCGTGGCTGCTTGGACCTCCTCCCCACAGAACGTACCTCCTCGATGGGTTAATATCGTCTTCTTCTTTTTCCGGGCTCGTGGTGTGGTGGTGTCTCGTATGCTTGTCCCTCAGCCCCTCGCCCCCTCATGGCCTGGCTTGCAGAGGATCCCAGGACGGGCCATCCTGCCCAGGGCAGCCTGTACCTCCCCCACCCACCTCACCCCAGCCCCTGCCAGGAGTGTGTGCCTTGTCCCCAGCCCAGCGTCCCCGACAGAGCCTACGGTTGGCGGAGGGGAGCCACTCTGCACTTCTCAGATTCCAGGGGTTCTCTTTGGATAGGGAGAGTGATAGAGCCAGGAGGCTCGAGCCAGAGTCCAGCCTCAGAGTCCCTGTGCCTGCTCGGCCCCTGGGGCCCTCCTGGACTTCCCTTTGCCTCTTTTATCCAGTGTGTCCACAGGACTAGATTTAGCCTCCAACGGGTCAGTGGGGTGATGCAGTGGCTCTGCAGCTGAGGGGAAGGGCTGTGTGGCAGCTGCTGCCCCGGCACCACCCCCGGGCTGTGGCCGCCCTTGCTCTCCTCTGGGGGGAGGGCAGCCAGAGCAGTTTGCCTGCATGGGAGGCAGAATGCTGCTCCTGTGACGTACGGGAGACAGGGCTGTATGCCCAGGCCTGCAGGGCCTTCTCTGCAGGGCTCCCTCTGCAGGACCCCTGCCAGGCCTGCTCTGAAGGCCAGGCTGGGAGCACAGCGGCTTCGGCTGGCGCCCCGGGTTCAGCCGACAGGTAAAGCAGGCGTGTAAAGGTGGTGGAGAAACACGCCCGAACCATTCAGGTGCTCATGCTGATAAGGGCATGGAGGGCCCAGAGTCGGCAGTGTCTGGCCGGAGCCCGCAGGACACCTGCTGCCGGGCTCTCCTCCCCACCCATGGCTCTGTCTGCTCTCGGTCTCATCTCCAAGCTGTCCTGCTCCCCTCACCTCGGCTCCTCCCAGTCCCTGTCCCATCTCGCCCAGTCCGTGTGAACTGCCGAGGGGCCGTTGGGCCCGCCTGGCCCCGGTGGCCCCTGCCTGTGCACGGCCAGCTGGCCTCGTGGCGTGTCCGTCTCGGTGTGCTCGCGCCCGCCCTGCCTGCGGTGTATTCATCTGGTTTCTTTTCTTTGACTAGCATAGCATATCGTCGGGTCATCCGTGTCTGTCAGTATGAAGTTGGGGATGATCTGTCTGGAAGGTTTTTCTCCTCTTATTTCTCTTCTACCTCACTGTGGTTTTACCAATGCACTCTCGACTTCCCCAGGCGGCTCTGCTTTCTGACTAACCCACCGCCCTCGGCCGCTTGGGACGGAGGGGTCCGCCCTCCCCCCACTACACCGGCACCCAGCCTCCTCCCAGGTCCCGGGGTGTGCTTTTCCCTGGGGGCCATGGTGTGACTGAGTCTGACTGCTGGGGTAGGAGGAAGCCCGGTGTCTTGTCTGGCTAGAGCACCGGGAAGACCTCGGAGCTCACCCTGGCCCTGGGTTTCGAAGGTGGGTGCAGGTCTGGTACAGGGAGGCCGGGCTGACCCTGCCAAGGCCGTGCGCACCGTGCAGATTGGTCCCTGCACGTGACCCTGACTCGCTTCCTTGTTCACTGGTGGCCTCTGTGACCTCACACTGTGTGACCCCAAGACGAGGTGGCTCCCCAAAGCCCCTGCTCTTCCGAACTTAGCCTGGGAAGGAGGCCCACCTTGACTGTCCAGGCTGCGTCCCTGCAGCTGGGCCTCCACACAGCTGCCTCCCACCTGGGGCAGAACTGGGGCTGTGGTCAGAGCCCACATCTGGTCATGGTCTCCCAGCACCCCATCTCCATCTGAGGGCCTGCTGCCACTCACCCTGGAATGCGGCCCCTCCTCAGACCCTGCCAGGAGATTCTGGGCTCGCTCTCAGGTGCTCAGCCTCCCTGCACCTCCCATGGCTGCAGAGTGGGTGCAGCCACTCTGTTCCCGTGGTGGGCGTGGTTCCTGAGTTAGCCCTTGAGGGCCCAGTTTGCCTGGGCCTGAGGACACGAGAAGGTCCAGGCCAGCTGTGGCCCACGTGTCGGGCAGTGGAGAGACCTTACTGGCCCCCGGCTCCCAGGACAGTTAGGAAGAGACGGCTGCCAGCTGCTCAGCCTTGTCCTTAGTGAGGGACCCGGGGTCGCCGGGCAGTTTCCTCTGAGGGCATGGTTGGTTTTGAGCTCCGGGTCTGTCAGGACCAGGCCCCCGTCTCCTCACTCCGCTTATGTGTTTAGGTCCTGCATGGTGGAAGAATCGGGAACCCTTGAATCCCAGCTCGAAGCCACTAAAGTGAGTGCCCCGGGACTCCCGGCCCTAACACCTTCTCCCAGCCACCCAGCAGCCCACGCGTCCTGGGCTTCAAGTCAGGAACCAGGGGCCAGTTGGAGACTCCTCTCCTTGGCCTTGGGCAGCCCAAGGCTTGTCCAGCAGTTCTCCCTAGCACCCTCAGAGAGAGGGGACCTCTCGTGTCCTCAGAATACTGTCCCCTGGCAGGTCTGCCAACTAGTCTCTGCTGAGGGCTCTGGTCTCTTCAGCGTCACTCCCTACTGAACTGTTCGTTCTCAGGGCTCCCAGGCAGGCCGGGAGCAGGAACCTGACCGAGGAGGGCGGGGGTCAGCTCCCAACTGGGACTTTGGCAGAGCCCCTGGCCCACGCCCCTTTGCACCCCGCCCTGCAGCGCAAGCACCAGGAGATCCGAGCCATGAGGAGTCAGCTCAAGAAGATCGAGGACCTGGGGGCCGCCATGGAGGAGGCCCTGATCCTGGACAACAAGTACACGGAGCACAGCACCGTGGGCCTGGCTCAGCAGTGGGACCAGCTGGACCAGCTGGGCATGCGCATGCAGCACAACCTGGAGCAGCAGATCCAGGCCAGGTACCCGCGCCGGGGCAGGGGGGCGCAGGTGGGCGGGGTGCAGGAGGGCCTTGGCCTCGGCCTCAGCCGAAGCTCAGCCCAGAGCTGGGAAGGGAAGAGCCAGGACAGTAGAGAAAGAGACGTGACCTGCTGTCACTTTCAGGAACACGACAGGAGTGACCGAGGAGGCCCTTAAAGAATTCAGCATGATGTTCAAGTGAGTACAGCCCACCCGCCCTGGGGCCGCTCCGCGCAGCCGTGTGCTGAGCAGCCCTGGGCTTTGTGCTGCAGACACTTCGACAAGGACAAGTCTGGCAGGCTGAACCACCAGGAGTTCAAGTCCTGCCTGCGCTCCCTGGGCTATGACCTGCCCATGGTGGAGGAAGGGGAACCGGACCCTGAATTTGAGGCAATCCTAGACACTGTGGACCCAAACAGGTAGGGGCTGGGAAGGCATGGGCGCCCCTCTGCTCTGGGTCCTCTCCCACCCTCTCTGCTCACCTCACTGGCTTCCCTGCCCTCTGCTCCCCAGGGACGGCCACGTCTCCCTGCAAGAATACATGGCGTTCATGATCAGCCGTGAGACCGAGAATGTCAAGTCCAGCGAGGAGATTGAGAGTGCCTTCCGGGCCCTCAGCTCAGAGGGGAAGCCTTATGTGACCAAGGAGGAGCTCTACCAGGTAAGCCTGGGCACAGGGAGCTCCCCGTGGAGCAGCGAAGCTGCAGGGCGGGCCCGAGTGTGTGGCAGAGCCGAGGCTAGGGTGGCAGTCCCCATTTTTGGACCCGGTCATGGTGCTGAGTACGAGTTTTATGCCCACTGGGAAATGGAAGTCAGCACGGGCAGGAGGCCCAGGCCAGCTGGTGGGACCAGCTCCGACCCAGGAGCGTACACCATCCTGATATGGGAAGGCGTAGAGGCCTGCAGCAGGCCGGGCCGACGGGTACCGTCTCCCCTCCAGAACCTGACCCGGGAACAAGCCGACTACTGCGTCTCCCACATGAAGCCCTACGTGGACGGCAAGGGCCGGGAGCTGCCCACGGCGTTCGACTACATCGAGTTCACCCGCTCGCTCTTCGTAAACTGATGTGCCGTCCTTGGTCAGCCCATGCCGTCCCCTGCTGTCGCCTTCTGCATGTCGACTCATCTGTGTGCTCCTAAGAAATCCTCCAGACAGTGTAACTTCCCTGCTTAGCTCGGGATACAACGTAGAACACGGTGCTTCCAAGCCGCTTCTGGTCTGGTCACACTCACCGCCTTGCTGCGGGACGCAGATCCCTGTATCGAAGCCAGCTGCCTCATTCCGACTTCCGAAAAATCTAAGCTGCTGGCGTGTCCCTTTCTTGTCTTCCCTCCACCCCAGATTTTCTGTTTTCATGTAAAAGGCAAATAAATGACACCCCCGAAAAGTTTTACTGTTCTTCATTCAGAAATCCAGGACTCAGCACAGCCAGCGCCGCAGAGCGGTGGGACCCGCCTCTAGTCCCTGAGGCTCCCTTGGCGCCCTCAGGTGGCCACCTCTGCAGCCAGCCGGTCCAAGTCCTCTGATTCCCGGGGTCCCTGCTCCGTGAACTCTGTGCTCAGCTGCCACACCGTCACAGTGCCCCTGGCATCACCAGCCGCCAAAAGCTGGGTCTGCTGGCTGTTAAATTCGAGGCAGTAGACGGGGCTCTCGTCCTGGGTTTGCTTGATTGAGATGGTGGGTCTCTGGGAGCTTTTCTGGAGGTCAAACAGCTGCACGTCTCCTGCAGGGACAGAAGTGGCTGGTGCCAGAGAGCCCTGGGGCAGCAGCCTCCGGGCTCAGACCAAGTGCCCGTGCCTGGCAGGAGCCGCTCCAGAGACCCCAGTGCGCCAGGCCCAGGTCCTCCCTCACGCAGCCACTCGTCCACTCTTGGGTGTCTGGAGGGAAACCCCCCCAACCCCAAAACACAGAATTCCAAGTGCAAAGGGACCCGTGACACACACGAAGGGACCCAGGCCTGGTGGCCGTTTCCTACCTTCCCCGGAAGCAGCCGCGAAAACCAAGGGGCGCACAGGGGACCAGCGCACAGCGAACACGTACTTGCGCGACAGCTGCAGCGAGGCCAGGGGCGGGGCCTGCAGTATGGAGTGCAGGTGCACGTGGCCGTCTGTCCCCGCGCTCAGGAAGAGGTTCCTGGAGGGGGCCAGGGTCTCAGAGCGGGGCACCCCAGGGGGCTGGCCCTGCCCCTAGATTCTCTAGGTCATCAGGCTTGTGGGCAGTTTCCCTGCCCCCAAGCCTAGAGGCAGTTCGGTGGACACTGGGCCGCAAATGGGGCAGTCGGAGGACACGGTGCCTGTGGCACTGTGGGGAGGCCTGGTGGTGGTGGTCAGTGCCCGGCGCGCAGCCCTCCCAGGGCTGATGGTGGCGGCCTGGCCGGCCCCTCCTACCTGTGGAAGGGGGAACAGCTCACGGAGTAGACAGGCCCGCCGTGGGGAGAGAAGGTAAACTGCGCCGGCGCCCGCAGGGGCACGGAGCTGGGCATCCGCGTGAGGGCCACCGCCTCTGCCGCCAGGGAACACTTGAGCGGGAAGCCGCCTTCGGTGCCCAGGATGAAGAGGCTGGGATCAAAGCAGGAGAAAGCCACCGCCGTGGCGCCCACCGCGGTCTCACCTCGGGAAAGCTGTGGGGAAAGGGCACCAAGCGGGGTCGGGGCCTGGGGCTCCATCTCCAGGTCCCAACCCACTCCCAGGGCTCGGCCGCCATCTCAGAGAAGCGGGCTCGGGGCCAGCCCATGCCCAGGCCCCCGCACCTTCTTCAGCTTGGTGCTCCGGGGCAGCTGCTGCACGGCCACCGCGAAGCCCTCGGTGAGCTGCAGCTGGCCAGTGCCCAGCCCCTGCCAGAGTAGCACCTTCCCGTCGGTGGCCACACTCAGCACCCGGAAGCGGTGCCCGTGTTGGGGCTCAGGCAGCCAGAGCACCTAGGACAACAGGGTGCGGGTGGGCCACGGAGGGGTGGTCAGGGTCCACCCTGCCCCTTCTCTTCCAGGAGCCGCATCCCCACCAGAGGGGTCCCCGTCCCTCCCCATCTTTCCTCAGAAAGGACAGCTAGGAGCCTGACGTTGCACTTGCGGGAGGCTGGGGAGGGCCACAGGGCCCAGGGGGGCTCCCTCTGGGCTGGGGGTGACTCATGCCTTGGGAGCCCCCAGAATGCAGGAGGGGGACAGCTGTCCAACTGTCAGCTCCCTGGTGACCTTCCCAGGTGGTGGCACCTCTGCCCTGCCCCACCCTCTGCCCCGCTCTGGCCCCAGGAAGGTGGAGCGGCCTCCCAGCCTGCCCTGCGGGCACCGCTCTGACCTGGTACACGGGGTCTGTGTGCGTGTCGTCGGTCAGGCCTGTGCGCCAGAGCAGTGGGTCCTCAGGACGGCTGATGTCCCACACCAGCACCTCACCACTGTACAGCCCTCCTGCGGGACAAGCGGGCCTGGCAGCTCAGCCACCCAGAGCCAGGACACGCCCCCAGGGAAAGTCCTGGTCCCCAGGCCCTAACTCAGCCCCTCCCACTGCACCCCAGGGCCAGGCAGATGCCCCTGCCCCATGGCCTCCACCCCCTCCGGCACCACCAGCTCCTCACAGACAGCTCCCCAAGCCGCCTGCCCCTCACAGCCCTGCCTGGGCCCCGCAGACCCTCTGTATCCACGTCCACACAGGCCTGCCACAATCCACGAGGGCTCTAAACCAAGCCCAAGAGGCCAGGACCAGCCTTGCCATCTCTCCTCCTGGGGACCGGGCCTGGAGGCTGGGGCCGAGGGGCAGCAGCAGAGCCCTGGGGGGCAGGCAGAGGCAGACAGTGCTCACCCGCGATGTGCGAGGGCTGTGTGGGGTGGAAGGCCAGGCACATGACGGCGCTGGGCACCTCCACCACCACCGACGGCTGCCGGGGGTTCAGGCCTCGCCGGTCCAGGTTCCAGGCACACACGAAGGACTTCAGCGTGCTCCAGTCCCCGTCGTCCAACCTACACAGGGACACTGAGCTGGCTCTGCCCCTCGGCCAAGGGCTCCCATTCCCCATCCCCAGGAACCCCAAGCAGATTCACCTCTGCCCCCTTCACACCCAGACGCTGTTCTCTGGGCACTGAGTGGCACAGGCTCCCCTATGGTACCCAAGGGCGCGAGGTTCTGGGAAGGGCCCAGGCACCGAGGGTAGGCCCATGCAAGGTGGGGTGGGGGCCCTGTGCATCCAGGCATGGGTCATGGGGAAGGTGAGGCGAGCCCGGGCTCACTGCCCAGTGCTGGCAGGTGGGCCTGGTGCTGGGCTCTCGGCCCCTACCGCCCCACTTGGTTCCTGCCAGCCCGTCGCCTCGGCCCAGCAGGCTAAGCTCTCGGGACCAGCGCCGGCCTGTGCAGGTGGGGGACAAGCCCAGGAGGGGTCACAGGGTCTCCTGCTGCCACTCACCGGCCATAGGCACAGGCTATCACCGAGCCGGTGGTGTTCCAGGAGACACTGGTCACATGCAGACCCTCCCCTTGGGCTGGGGGGTAGCCCAGGGTGTGCAGACAGGACATCTGCGGAGACAGACCACCCCAACCCTGAGCCCCAAAGCCCCCCTGGGGACAGCTCCACCACAAGCAGTGCCACACCCAAGACGGCGGACCCCACATGGTGGCCACGGTTCTCATCTGGGCATGCCTGCCAGTGCCCAGAAGCCCCGGGCTAGAGGACTGCGGAGGGGTCCAGCATGGCCAGGCCCTGCGGGCGCGCTCTGCTGTGTGTGCTCACGTGCCTCATCCTGAATAAAGAGACAAAAGCCGCAGCCAGGCCTGGGCCTTCCGAGGCCTCACAGCCATCGAGGCCACTCCCAGGCCCACAGCAGAACGTGGAGCCTCCCGCCCAACACCTCCCTGACGGGACTTCACTTCCAGACCCCAGGAACAGAGCCGGAGCAGAGCCGTGGCCACCCACCCACGTCCCACACACATGTTCAGGCTTCGGGGCTGGGCGTGGGGACGGCTGCGCAGGTGTGCGCTCAACCTCAGACCAGACAGTCCGAAAGTGTGAAAACAGGGCTGGCCCCAAGGCCTGGTGATTAAGGGAGCCGGATCCCCCTGGCCAGATCCCCCTGGCCGGATCTTGGTACGTGTGACCAAGATCCCGAGAGAGTCGGGGAGAAGGGATTGTGGCGTGGCCATCTACCCTGGGGGGGTGATTTCCAGCTTTCTGTCTCTCTGGCAAGCATACGCACTCTATAGCAAAAATCTCTCTCAAAAATAACATAAAAAGACAAGGACTATATATCCTAGTGTGGGTTCGAGAGAAATCAGGGCAGTTGTGACGAACCCACACTCATCCACCAGGTATCTGCTGGCGGTAGGGCGGCTGTCGTCACCAGGGACTGGAGGGGGGGTACAGAGGGCAGGCGGGAAGGGTTTATGACTTGTGAACACATCATTCCTCATTTCAGTGTCTAAAGGAAAAAAACTGGATATAAAAAATTAACTTTACTGAGACCGGCAGGGGGCGTGGTGGTTAAGGCACCGGACTCCCACAGGGCAAACCACAGTGTGAGCCCCGGACCCGGCAGCCTGCTTTCTCACTTTCTCTCTCTCTCTCTCTTTTTTAAAAGGGAGGGAGGAAGGAAGGCAGAGAAAGAGAGTCTCTTTCTCTTTCTCTGTCTGTCTCTCTCTGGTCAAACTTAAAAATAATAAATAAAATTAAATAAATATTTTTTTAAAAAAAAAATTACCTTTAACACCAGAATTCAAAAGGCTCAGCAGCCCGGGCACTCGAGAGTAGCCAGAGGGGGGCCCCTGGGCCCGGCGTGGAGCAGATCCAAGAGCCATTCTCTCCTCCCGCAGCTCCACATGGGAACCCTGGGCCGTGGGACGGCTCTGAGCTGTGCTTCGATGGCAGGAGTTTCAGAGACACCAGCATTACCAGAGCTCAGGAGGGAAGCCAGGAAGACCAGGGTTCAAGGTCCAGCCCTACCCTTCTGCAGCTGTGTGACCAGGGGTGAGTCACAGAGTCCCTCTGAGCCTCGTCTATGAAAAGTACTACGTCGGACAGCTATGTCGAGGCATGAATGACGTGCCACGGGGACACTCCTAGAACGAGGCTCAGAGACAGCCCCCTGCCCAGTGCGTGGGACCGAGCACTCAGACAGCCTGAGCTCGAACCTGCCTCTGGGTACCCACTGCCCCAGCCGGCAAATGAGAAGGCTGGCCCTACCTCCAGGGCGGCAGTGAAGGCTCAATGATGTGTCCTTATAGAACCCGGCCAGAACCTGGCGGAGGTCAGGGCCTGGTGACCGGCAGCTGAAGCTGGTACTGCTGTTCCTGGTTTTGCTGTTTTTTTATTTTTATTTTTATTTATTATTTTGACCAGAGAGAGAGAGAGAGAAAGTGGGAAAGCAAGCCACCAGGTCTGGGACTTGAACCGTAGTCAGCCATATGGGAATCCAGTATTCCAACCACCACGCCACCTGTTGGGCCCCCTGGTTTTGCTTTCTAAAGTTTATTTTGTTTCCTTCGTCTGGGAGAGAAGGAAAGAGAATAAAATTGGAGGGTGTCATTATGCCAGGATCCTTCCCCAGCCTCCACGCCAGCCAGGTTCATGGGCCAACTCAGGATCCAACCCAGGCCTACCGTGTGGCTCCAGCATTGCGCAGGGGCAGCCCACCTCCTGCACCACCACGGCTGGGCCAACAATATAGTTTTGGGTGGAGCAAAGCAGAGGCTTGACCCGAAGCAGAAGGAGAGGAATGCCAGGCCACCCTGGCCTGCTCCCTACCGCCTGCTGCTGCTCGGTCCAGTTCACATCGTAGCCGTCAAACGCATGGCTCTGCCAGTTCTTGTTCAGCTCTCGGATGACCATGGCCTCTACTCTGCGAAGAAAGGCCGCGAGCCGGGGAGCTTCGTGCCGGGACATAGGGAGAACACCCAGCGGCTCGGGGGCATCTGTCTGCACCTGGGCGTCGGCATGCGTCCGGGCCTGGGTGGCTACCTCAGCCACGGCAATGCTGGCCGTCTGGCAACTCTTCTAGGAGGGGAAATCAGAAAGAGCGTCACCACCCGCTGCCCTGGCCACATCCCACCCGGGGCCCTCGCCCTCGGTCACCCTGCCTGCCCAGACCCCGCCTTTCTCCTAGGAGGACCCAGCCCTCCCGTCCGGAGGATGCTTGACCTCCAGCCGGCCAATCAGCTCTGTCTCCCATAGCCACAGGGGTGGCCACCCCGTGGGCCAGCAGGAGCCCAACAGGACTTCGAGGAAGCCGTGTGGAGGGGTCGCAGGGATGCCTTTCCTGAAGGTGTGGCAATGAGAAAAACTGTCACATCAGAGCCAGTGGCAGCACCTTGGCAGGCACATGGGCAGACCCTCGGGCCCGCCCAGCCTGGACTGATCAAGCCCCTCCAGCAGCACCTTCCATGGTGCCCACGGGGGCCAGGGAAGTGCGAGTTGGAGGGCAGAGCGCCACGCTGCAGCCCTGCACTCCAGCTGGGCCCTCCCTGTCCAGCTGGGCACGGGCACAGACGGCAGGGCAGGGAGGAGACGCCAGCTTCCCGTGTGTGTGATGTGCCCGCTCTTTACCAGGTGAGGGCTCCACTGGTGAGTACCCCCCAGGAAGGACAGGAGGGAGGGTGGGAGGGAGGGGCCGGCCCCACAGGGCGGCTCTCTGCGGGGCACAGGCCCAGCACCCCACATCCTCACCTTCACGCACCACTCGGCTCCTCTCCCTCCTCTGCCGCCCAGTAACGTGCGAGTCGCTCCAGTGCAGGACTGCCTGGCAGCTGTGTCCCCAGCTCTCGGCATGGTATGTGGCACACAGGAGGCGCCCACTGAGCATGCACCTGCCAGGCACCGGTGGGAACTTGGGACACACAGAAAACACGCAAGACTCCTGGCCCGGGGCTCACGTGGAGATGGGAACAATGAAGCAGGAGACCCGCCAAGCAGTGGTGCCAAGCACGTGCAGAGGACAGGATGGGAGCAGCTTGGAGGCTGCAGGCATAGGATGGCACAGGCGGCCCTGGGTGATGGCACCTGAGATGTGAGGACGAGTGGAGAGCTGTGGGAATGCGCCCCAGCCCAGGTAACCAGAGCAAGCCCCAGGACAGAAAAGGGCCAGGAGCCCAGAGACAACGGCGCATGCCTGGCACAGCCAGACGGGGAAGGTGGCCAGCTGGCATCGGGATGAACAGCTGGGGCTGCTCTCTAGGTACAAGCCAAGAACAGCCTCGGCAGGGGCACTGCCCAGGGAGAAGTGAGACTGGAGAGGGCAGGGGCAGAGCTGGGGTGTGGGTGGCATCAAGAAATTTGGAGAGGAGTGTCCAAAGGACTCAAATCGTGAAGGGAAAGGAATCTTGGGTGACTAGGGAGGGAAGTGAGCATGGCACGTCTCTCGACATGAGGGCAGACTGGGGGGAAGAGAACGCAGGCACTTCTGTGGGGCCGTGTCACACCGAGGCCTGCTGGACACTCACAGGGAGATGCCGAGCGTTCCCCAGGCCATAGGCTCTGGCCAGCTCCCACCCAGAGGTGGACCATGAAACCACAGGGCTGGAGGGGGCTGCCCGGAGGGTGCGCACACTCAGGAATGCATGTGTGGGCACAGGGACCAGAGCGAGCCATGCTACAGTCCAAGAGGCAGTCCCACATGGAAAGGTTCCTGGTTCCAGTCTAGAGACCTCCCTGAATAAGCCAGGCACAAACTTGACCCCAGTCAGGGGCTGGCTGAAGCCGGGGTGGATCACACCGGGCCACTGAGCACATCAGAGGTACTCAAAACAATGTTTCTTGGGGCCAGGAGGTGGCGTTGGGGTTGAGGCACTGGACTCCCACATGGCTGCCTACAGTTTGAGTCTCAAACTGGGTGGCTTGCTCTCGCTCGCTCGCTCTCTCTCTCTCTCTCTCTCTCTCTGGTGCATGCACATGCCCCATAGAAAAATCAAAGTAATAATAATAATTAACTCTTGGGACCAGCAGTTAGCGTAATGGCTATGTTGCTGGACTCCCACGTAGTCGACTACAGTTCGCATCCCGGACCCGGTGGCTTAAACTCACGCTGGGCGCGTGTGCGTGAGTGCCCAAGATCCCAAGAGGAGAGTGGAGGAGAAGGGATTGTGGCGTGGCCATCCCCCCGGGGGGTGATTTCTCGCTTTCTGTCTCTCTGTCTCTGTCTGTCTGTCTGGCGAGCGCACACGCCCTATAGCAAAAACCTCTCCCCCCAAAAGTAATAATAATAATAATAATAATAATAATAATAATTAACTCTTAAAAAAAAGTTTATTTTTTCCAATTCACCACAGGGTTGCATGTTCAAAAGAGAGAGACAAGGGGGTGGAGAGAAAGGTCCCCCAATGGGGTGTGGTCACATAATTCCTTCTCCATTTCTCCATCCTGTTGCAGTTTTGGACACACACACGTGCTCAAAGTATTGTTTTATAATTATTTTATTTATTCATTCATTCATTTTAATTTGACCAGAGAGAGGGAAAGTGAGCCACCAGGTCCGGGACTTGAACCATGGTTGGCCATGTGCAAGTGTCCAGTGCTGACTTCACCACCACACCACCTGCTGGTCCCTCAGTGTGTTTTTCAAGCCTCCCGGGACAGTATTTGAATTCAACAGTCAGGCCTTTGCAACCCAGCTCCCCATCCCCACCATGCCACAGCGCTGGCTCTCAGAACAATGTTTCTAAGAGAATGTGACAGGGCGCGGTGGCGCCCGACCTATGGCAAAAACTAAGAGAAAGTGACATCATCGCCATGATGTAAAAATTCATGTAAAATCACATCCGCAAGCAAAAATGTCCACAGACAGGACAAGCTCTTTTTTCAAATTTAACTTTATTTATTATTTTCATTTGACCAGAGAGAGAGAGAGAAGGGAAGTGAGAGAGCGAGCCGCCGGGTCCGGGACGTGATGGGACCCAGCGCCTTAACCACTACACCCCCGCCGGCGGACAGGGCGAGCTCCAGACCAGCTCTTTCCAGGTATTTCTATTTCGCTGCTGAGTTACTCAGGCAAACGGCAAATCCCAAACGCCCAGGAACATTCATGTAGACAAATACATGTACCCACTGACGCACTGGCACATTGTCCCTGTGGACTGCTAAGCAGCCACCGTCCTCTTCTGGCACTGCGGTGCCTGTGTCAGCTCTCCACATCTGAGACCCTTTTGGGGATGAGGCCCCAGGCTACCCTGAACAGGGGTACCTCCATGCCAGGTGGCATGTGGCTGGCACAAGAGTGAGCCAGAACTCCTCCTGGGGGCAGGTGGGCCCAGCCCGCTAGGCCAGGCTGCACCGGAAGGGCAGTGTGGACGCTGGGCCTCAGGAAGAAGCTGCAGAGATGGGCTGGCCGGGCTTTCGTATCACCCGGGGTCCCCGGGAGGAAGCAGAACAGTACACCCCTACCTGACAGTCGGCCTTCAGAGGACGGGAAGGGGGCAGACCCTCAGCACAGCCCGAAGCCCAGCTCTCCTGCCTGCACCATGGAGACCCCAGAACTCAGGCTCCGGCCTCTCACTGGCCCAAAAGGCCAAGAGATACCCCTTGGAGAATCCACGCACCCTCCCAGGGCCCTTTTCTCAGGAAACCTCCTACCCAAGCCACAAACCGAGCCCCAAGCAAGCCCCAGACTCCGGCTCCCACTTGGAGGGAAGCGGACAATAACCAAGGCTGCGTCAGCCGGTCCGGCAAAGACACAGAAGCAGGACAAAGACCCACAGGTCAGGCTGCCCTGCCCGAACTGAAACGTGCAAACTGGGGGCCATGCATCTGCCGGGGCCACAGTGTGGACCAAGGACGCAGGCAGAGAGGCCGGGTCTGCAGACGCAGGTCTCCGAGGGTGTGCAGGCCTGCAGGCTGAGGGCCAGAGCCCAACTACCACACTGCAGCTCCTGCCCCTCGGCCTCCCAGAGCTCTCCCGGAAGCCGTCAGGCTGCGCCTGCTACATGCTGTCAGAAGGTCCCAAGTCAACGCCTAGGAGGACACCAGGTCGTCTGGGCACCCTGGCTCTCAAACCACCCGTGAGGCCTCATTCTGAAACAAGGGCTGGCCTTTCTAGGACTGGCCAGTCAGTTTCGGAAACACCTGTGTGACAGAGGAAATGACCCTGCTGGGTCAGGTGGCTACTGCGTACCCAGCACACAGCCACGGCGAGGGCCCCAGGGGCAGGCTGGGAGGCCCAGGCTCTTCCACGCCTTCAGCTCCAGAGTTAGGTCATCGGAAAGTCATAATGTATTTTTCTACGTTTTTCTATGCAAAAACGCCTCACGACTTTCCCCGACAGCCCAGTATATCCACACCCACGTTCAGCCATGTGGGAGTCCGGCACCTTAACCGCTGGCCCTTAACTGCTGGCCCTCCAAAATTTTATTTTAAATTACAAAAGAAACACAACCAGGCCCAGAAGGTGGCATAGTGGTTAAAGCACTGGACTCCCACACTGGTGACCATGGTTTGAGTCCCCGATCTAGCAACTTGCTTTCTCACTTTCTCTTTCTCTTTCTCTCTCTGGTCAAAATAAAAATAATGACACAAAAATTAAATAAATAAGTTTCAAAAAATGGGACCAGCAGATGACATAATGGTGATGTTGCAGGACTCCCATGTAGTCAACCGCGGTTCGAGTACGGGAACCAGTGGCTCGTGCTGGGCACGTGTGCATGTGTGCCCAAAATCCCGAGAGGAGAATGGAGGAGAAGGGACTGTGGCATGGCCATCCCCTCTGGAGGGTGATTTCTTATTTTCTGTCTCTGTCTCTGTTTCTCCGGCAAGCACATGTGTCCTTGAGCAAAAAAAAAATCTTTTTTTAAATAATTATTTTATTTTGAGGCCAGCAGATGGCGTAGTGGTTAAGGGTGCTGGACTTCCATACGGTCAACCATGGTTCAAGTCCCGGACCTGGCAGCTTGCCTTCTCACTTTCTCTCTCTCTCTCTCTCTCTGGCTCTGTCCCTCTCTGTTCGAATTAAAATAAGTAAATGAATAAATAAAGTTAAATAATTTTTAAAAAAATAATTATTTATGGGACCAGCAAGTAGCGTGGTGGTTAAGGTGCCGGACACTCACTCCCACATGGCCGACCACGGTTCGAGTCCTGGATCTGGTGGCTTGCTTTCTCACTTTCCGTCTCTCTCTCCCTGTCTCTCTCTGGCCAAAATAAAATAAATGAATGAATAAATAAAATTCAATAAATAATTTAAAAATAATAATTATTTATTTTATTTATTATTATTTTTTCATTTGAACAGAGAGACAAAGAGAGAGAGGGAGTAAATGAGAAAGCAAGCTGCCAGGTCCAGGACTTGAACCGTAGTTGGCCACATGGGAGTCCAGCCCCCTAACCACCATGCCACCTGTCAGCCCGACAAAAATTTCTCTTAAAGTAAAGAAAAACACAACCTATCTTGGGCCACCTCTGTGGCGCAGCAGTAAAGCACCACTCACAGAAAGCTGGAGCCTACAGGACCAGCAGATAGCATAATGTCTACGTTGCTGGACTCCCACATGGTCGACCGCAACTCGAGTCCCAGACCCGGTGGCTTAAACTCATGTCAGACGCATGTACATGTGTGCCCAAGATCCCAAGAAGAGAATGGAGGAGAAGGGATTGTGGTGTAGTCATCCCCCCTAGGGGTGATTTCTCACTTTCTGTCTCTCTGTCTCTCTGTCTTTCTGGGGAGCGCACACGCCCTATAGCAAAAACCTCTCCCCCCCCAAAATAAAAAAAGAAAGAAAGAAAGCTGGAGCCTATGTAGCAATCATGGTTTGGATCCCTGGTCTGGTGGGCCTAAAGTACGTCTGCTAATGCCTGAGCCCAAAGAGTTAGGGGACTGAAGGAAGGGAATCGGGTGGCCAGACCCCGTGGAGGGTACTTCTCTTTCCCATACACTCACACATCTGTACACGCATGCTCTATCATGATTTTTTTTTAATTTTTAAAACCTTTCTCTCTCCTCTCATGCATGCAATTTAGATATTCTCTCTCGCTCTAAAAAAAAAAAAATGTCATTCTAAGGCGGCTCCACGGTGCAGCAGCACTATGCCACTGGCGGGAGGCCGGATCCCACATGGCAACCGTGGCTGTCCCAGTCCCCAGCCTGGTCACTCTGAGACATGGCAAGCACACGTGCAGTGCTTGGGATCTGATGGGCTAGAGGACTAGAGGCAGGGGTCCCGCCTGGCCAGGTCCAATGAGGGCTGCTCCGTCTCCCTCAGGCGCTACTTAGTCACCCAGGCTGGCTGGAGAGGTGTGGGCCATGGCGGGAAGAGCTGTCGCAGGTACCTGGCCCTTTCTCTGCCAGGAGAAATAAACTTTAACATATGTAACTATATGTACACCCACACACCTAAGTTGCGAGATATCCCTCTTGCCCGTTTTCTTCCCCTAAAGTTTATCCATTTATTCCTTCTGCAAGCAGGTGAATGAGCGGGAGACAGAGTTACACGTTGTACGCTGGGACCAGACCCACACGGCTAACCCCGATCGAAGAGCCCGGCCGCTGATGTGAAGAAGGGAAAGGGACTTAGGCATGACCACACCCCAATGGAAGGATGCTTTTTCTCCTTCCTGGCAAGCACACATGCCCTCTGGCAATTAAAAACAAAAAAGAGAAAAAGAACCAGCACCCCCACCCAGGCCCTGTCGCAGACCCCGGCGTCAGCAAGCCCCTAGTCCTGGGCACCTACATGCCGGATGAACGCAGGGAGGTCTCAGATTAAATTTAGAATCTTGCAACGTCGGTCAGTCTCAGGGGCTGCATTTCCACTCACCATCAAGTCACCCTCCTTTTCTTTGTTTTCAGTTATTTTTTTTTTAGTTATTTAATTTTATTTATTGTTATTATTATGTTTTTAAATTTGGCCAGAGAGACGCAGGGGGAGAGAGAGACAGGGAAAGTGAGAAAGCAAGCCGCCAGGTCCAAGACGCGAATCACAGTCAGCCATGTGGGAGTCCAGCACCTTAATCACCACACCACTTGCCAGCCTGTATTTTTTTTTTAAGAATTATTTTATCTAAATTTATTTATTCTTATTTATTTATTTCAATTTGACCATAGAGGGACAGAATGAGAGAGAGAAAGTGAGAGAGCAAGCCGCCAGTCCAGGACTCAAACCATGGTCGGCCATGTGGGAACCCAGTGCCCTTAACCACCACGCCACCTGCCGGCCCACGTCTGTTTTGTTTTGTTTTGAGGTTTTTGCTATAGGGCATGGGTGCTAACCAGAGACAGAAAGAAAAGGAAAGTGAGAAGTCACCCACTGGAGGGATGGCCATGCCACAATCCCTCCTACCCTATTCTCCTCTTGGGATTTTGGACACAGAATGATTTTCAAGCTGCCAGGTCTGGGACTCAATCCGTGACTGGCTATTGTGGGAGGCTGCGCACCAGCGAATATCGCTGGTTTCTCAGGGAGCAAATAATTACACAATGCCAAAGACCATGATTGGCTCTCCTTCAAAACCTCACCTTCAAAACCATACTCTGATTGGCCACTTCCCATAGCAAATCAGTGAGCTTAGAATCCCTCAGATTTGCATATCCAGCACCTCATGATTGGTCCACAAAAGCAACCAATCATAGCCCACCTTTTACAATCCTTCATTCAACCAATCACTGCCCACCAGCATGTATATAACCACGATCCCTGGCCCACAATCTCCAGACGACCCTGAAGACCCTGAAGAGCTGTGACACCATGTCATCTCCGTGCTCCCCACAATAAACGGACGACCCTGAAGAGTTGTAACACTGCATCATCTCCGTGCTGAAACACTGCGTTGTTCGTCCCATCTCTCACTCCTTCCCTCAGGAAACCTGTTCGACTGTCCCCCGGGTTGGGACAGGCTATGTGGGAGTCCAAAAGCTTAATCATCCTTTGCTGACTGCCCCCATTCCCTTTTAAAGATCTGTTAAAATGGAAGAGAAGGGTGTGGAGACCATGCCCCCAATTGAGGAAGGACAGTAATGGGTATGTGTGGATGGCATGCCCATCACACTCCTGGACACTCACTGCCACACCCGAGTGCTCCCTCAAAACCAGTCCCTGGGTCCAGCTGGAAAGGGCACTCTAGAGGCCATGCTGGAGCGGCAGCTCCGACCTGCGGTCTGGTAAGAGACACTGCCTCTCCCGCTACCCCCCTTCTTCCCACAGTGCCAGACCCAATGCTCTAAGGGGAGCCAAGGACTTGCTTTGCTAAGGAGCACCAGGTGGTACCGACGCTGTCCCTCTTGTGACCACATGCCCTCACTTGCATGCATCCGGAGGCCTGGGTGGGGCCAGCCCTCTGGAGTCTGCTTGTGATTTTTCACTCATTTTTAGATTTTTGCCATAGGGAGAGAGACAGGAAGTGAGAAACCACCCCCCAGGGGAATGGCCACACCACCATTCCTTCTCCTCACGAGATTTTGGGCACACACACATGTGCTGGCATGTTTCTCAAACCATGGGGTCCAGAACCCGAATGGTGGAGCCGGCCATGTAGGATCCAGGACCTTAACCTCTATGCCCCCTGCGAGCCCTGGTGCCTGTCCTTTAATCCCGTGCTGGCAGGTGAAATGCTCTGATCACCCAGGTCTCCAGCAGTCTCCTGTTACCACCTGGGTGGAGTGGGCAGGGGTCCTCTTTAGAGGGCAAGGACGCTGCCCAAGGGGAGCCCAACGGGACACTGCCTGCTCGTGAAGGAGTGGCTCATCCTCGTCACCCTGTCACTGCCACTCTGGCTCCTTCTTCCAATAACCCCTTTTGCCCAACCCCTCCCTCTCCTCTCCTTCCCCCCAAGTCCTGTGGACACACCTGAACACCAGGCAGGACCGGAGCGAAGGCCCTATCACATCCGAGGCCCTTCACCAGCACAGGGTGTGCTGAGGCCAACGCCTGCCCCAGGCCGAAGCCTGCCCCAGCACGACTCCTGCCCCAGCGCGACGCCTGCCCCAGCGCGACGCCTGCCCCAGCGGGACGCCTGCCCCAGCGCGACGCCTGCCCCAGCGCGACGCCTGCCCCAGCACTACACCTGCAAGACGCCAACGCGCAGACGCAGTGCGACAGGAACGTCTGTCCGGACGCGGGGCTAGTGATGTGACATGGAAAACTAGACTGTCTCACGTGAGTCCCCTGAGCACCGGGCCACACTGAATGGCACCAAGGCACGATCTGTCCACCTGGACTTTCCTCAAGTATCTCAGGGCATGAGCTGCTGCCCAGGGCCGGGTGGGGCTGGAAG
The DNA here is from genome assembly GCA_026018925.1 of Tupaia tana. Lineage (NCBI taxonomy): Eukaryota > Metazoa > Chordata > Mammalia > Scandentia > Tupaiidae > Tupaia > Tupaia tana. The sequence continues at coordinate 101,081,660 of JAKSZU010000013.1, forward strand.
CCAGCGGTGAAGAAGGCGCCCGGATGCTGGGCCAGGCCGTGCTGCACGTGGCGTGCTGTAAGAACCACGGCCACCCTCTGCCTCTGAGTCCCTGACTCTCCTGACGTGTGCCTTGGGAAAGAATCTATTACTTGCAGGTGCAGCTTGGCTGAGGCCACAGAGGGAGTTCTTTCTGGGTCTGCTTCTGCTCACCCTAAAAGGGTTGGGGGGGGCAGTGCCTGTGCTTCCAGCTACTCAGGAGGCCAGGGCAGGGGAATCACACCGGGACATGTTGTCTAATCAAAATGGAACAAAACGTTCTGGAAAATTCAAAAGCGTTTGGAATGCTGGATTTAATTCTCCTTGAAGATCTAAAAGAGGCCAAACCCCAAGGCCAGCAGGTGGCGTGGTGATTAAAGGTGCTGGATTCCCGCATGGCTGACCACAGTTCAAGTCCTGGACTTGGCGGCTTGCTTTCTCGCTTTCCCTTTCTCTCTGTCTCTATCTGGTCAAATTAAAAGAATAATAATAGTAATAATAGTAACAAATGGAAATAAATAAATAACCCTTTAAATTCTTTTTTGGGAAATTTTTTTTTCTTTCTTTCTTTTTTTTTTTTTTTTTTTTTTTTTTGTTACAGGGCGAGTGCACTTGCCAGAAAGACAGAAAGTGAGAAATCATCCCCCCAGGGGGGAGGGGGGATGGCCATGCTGCAATCCCTTCTCCTCCAGTCTCCTCCCGGGATCCTTGGGCACGCGCGCACTGCACCATACCTGGCATGAGGTCCGGGACTCAAACCACAGTCAGCCATATGGGAGCCCAGCCACACCACCACTTCACCATCTGCTGCCCCCGACCTACTTTTTAAAAATTTATTATTATTTTTTTTTTGGAAAGAGGTTTTTGCCTTGGGATGCTTGCACTCACCAGAGAGAGAGAGACAGAGACAGTGATACAGAAAGTGTGAAATCAACCCTCTCGGGAGATGGCCATGACACAATTCCTTCTCCATTCTCCTCTTGGGATCTTGGGCACACACCTGGCAAGAGATTTTCAAGCCACCTGTCTGGGACTGGCTGGCATCACAGTCTGCAGCCCGCCATGTGGGAGTTCAGCGATGTAACCACTATGCCACCTGCTGGCCCCAGTTATTACTGTTTTTTAATGTGCTCACCAAAGAGTCAGAGAGAGAAAGTGAGAAAGCAAGCGCGGGTGCAGGACTCAGCCCAGGGTTAGCCATGTCCCGCAGCTTAGCCATCGCGCCACCTACCGGCCCCCCCAAAGCACCTCTTTTTAGGTGCTTTTGCTTAAACGTCTAGAAAACTAACGCATCTAGGCCTTAAGATGTGGTGATCCTTTTTAACTTTTTAGTTTATTTCTTCCATGAGGCAGAGAGAAAAAGAGGGAGGAAGAGAGAGAGAGGCAACCCTAACAGTCTTCACGCCACACCCACCCCAGTCTCGGGGGCTTGGTGCTCAAGGAGTCCCAAGGCGCGAACTCAGGACCTTTCCCACGCGGGGCCAGTTTGGTCGCCTCTGCGTTACCACCGCGCTACCACCTGGCCTCTGGTCTTTCATTTTAAAGAGTTTGAAATGCCTAAAAACTGCAATTTACAAAAAAAAAAAAAAAAATCCTTCAAAACGTGGGATCCTTCGAGGGTCTGGTGTGACTTTTTAACTTCCTGCTGTTATTCAAAAACCGGGGGCAGACTGGCCGGAACGACCCGCGGCGGCACAGCAGCCGCTCCCCAGCGGCCCCGGCACCCCGCGCCTCCCCGCGCGCGGCGCTCCGGCCGGCGGCGCCTCACCGTCTCCCGGCGGGTGCCCTGGACGCTCCTCCACTGCGAGGGCACGGACGCCACGCCCAGGGTCTCGTCCTGCAGCGGCCCCGGCCGGCCCGGGCCCTCGGCGCCCGCAGCCCCGCCTGCCGCCAGCATCGCGGAGCCGGCGCCACCAGCCTGGCGCAGCGGCCGGGACAGCGCGCGTGTTGCCATGGAGACCGCGCCACTCTCCCGGGCCGGCTCCCTCTGACCTGACCTTCGCCCCCGCGCCTTCGGGAGCGGAAGCCCGGGGCGGTGAGGCTGCAGGCGCCATTTTTAAATTGGTCACTTGCCTCCATCAGGGCCTGGGGGGAAAAAAGTAACCTACGCATGTTTTCGGCCAGTATGACAAGCATGACAGGTGCTGGATAGTCTTGTCCAGAAAGGAGGTGCTTGGGGCAGTCGTGGGCTACTCCTGGGCGGAGAGAGGTGCGGAAGTACGGCACGGATGCCAGGTTCAAAGATGGCGCTGAGCGGCCGACGAAGAGGGGCGGGCAGGAGGCTGCGGCCGCGTCCCGACCGAGTTCCGGAGCTAGGGGCGCAGGGACAGCTGGTGGCGGGCTCCGGGCAACGCCGAACCCCCGGCGCAGCTGGACTCCGCGGCCACTGCCACGCCGAGCGCTCGCCGGGTGATCCGTAGTCTCTGCCTCAATAGAATGGTGAGCCCAAACGTGGTTGAGCAGTTGGAAGGCCTAAATGAGGACGTACAGGAAAAAATGCCTGTTAAATGGAAATTAAAGACACAAGTACAAAAACGAAAAAGAAACAAACAAAAAAGTACCCATTAATGAGCGCCTACTGTGTGTAAGGCAGGGCCTACAATAATATGTATTACTGTAGGTACATGCGTGTGTTCTGTATGTTAGGTGTATGTTTATTAAATCCTCACCTGCCGGAAACCGCTGTTACTTATTGCATGTCTTACGGGAATGCTGGTGATCAGAGAACTGCCCTAGGTTGCATCTGCATGCGCGTGCAGCGCGAAGGGACGGACGTGGAACCCCGAGTGCAAGCTAAGGAATGAATTGAGAAAAAACACACGCAGAGACACAAACAAAGAAAGCGGACAGACACCGGGCAGATGAGCGTCTCTCAGGGAGAATGCTCTGGCCTCCCGCCCTTCCCAGGTTAATTTTTTTTTTTTTTTTTTTTTTTTTTTTTTTTTTTTTTTTTTTTTTTTTTTTTTTGGAGAGGGTTTTTGCTATAGGGCATGTGCGCCCTCCGGAAAGAGAGACAGAAAGCGAGAAATCACCCTCCAGGGAGGATGGCCACGCGGCAATCCCTTTTCCTCTGTTCTCCTCTTGGGATTTTGGGCAGGAACTTTCATGAACCCAGCATGACTTTCAGGCCAAAATTCAAACTGGGGTCAACTATGTGGGAGTCAAGCACCTTAACCACCATGCCACCTGCTAGCCTCTGTAAGTCCGTGTTAACACTAGAAGAATTCACAAACATCATCAAGAACTCCAAAGCTCACATTCAAAAAGAAGCTCAAGGGGGAACCAGCAGTTAACGTAATGGCTATGTCACTGGACTCCCATGTAGTCGACCGCAGTTCCCGTCCCGGACCCAGTGGCTTAAAACTCACGCCGGGCGCGTGTGCGTGCGTGCCCAAGATCCCGGGAGGAGAATGGAGGAGAAGGGATTGCAGCGTGACCATCCCCCCCTGGGGGGTGATTTCTCGCTTTCTGTCTCTATGACTCTCTCTCTCTGTCTGTCTGGCGAGCGAACGTGCCCTATAGCGAAAACCTCTCAAAAAAAAAAAAAAAAAAGAAAGAAAAAAAACAAGCTCAAGGCAGTGGGAATCTGGAGGCCTAGACTAACAGTTTGGAGAGTGGTTTGTCTTCTTTGACAGGTATGGTACCTTTCTGGCCAAACTGAAAAACCAGGCTAGTAAGACAACCTGCTTTACCTGACCAGGGAAAAAGAACATTTCTGGAGGAGAAGGGTGGTCCAAGGTGCAGCAAGCCACAAACAGCCCAATAAAAATAGGGCCAGAAAGGAAGTCAATCACCGATCACCGCAGTTGGCGTTCGGTAGAGTAGTGGAGACACAAGCCAGCCTGCAGAGCTGCAGAGGGTCAAGGAAGAAAAAGAGGAAGCAGAGGAGGTAATGGGCATTAGTGGGAATAAGCACAGGAGGCAGGTGTAGCTGTAAATTGAACTCGAAAGTAATTTAGTCTGCAAGTGTTCCTCCTCTTTAATCTACGCATCCACTACTGGGATTTTTTGCACAGACCTCGAGTTCCAAGGATATCCAGCCACACGTCATTTATAGTAGTATTACTATTATAATAGTAAAATCCTGCCGTCAGCCCAAATATCCAAGCGCTGCAGGTGTTCACTCAGTATCTGGGAATGAATGGAAAGTAGGCGTTTGGTTGTGTATTTCTGACACATGGTTCCGATTCTCAGGGAGCCATAGAAAAGGTTACATTGGGTCAGTTTTGGTGGCACAGCTGTAACGCAGTTTGAGTGAAGCTGGATCCATAGGGAGGCTCATAGGTTGGGGTTCCCCAGTCACCTTGTGCACACCTGTGATTCTGTCTGGCTGGGAAGACTGTGGGGGACCACGGTGTGACACCCTGTTGAGAGTGCTTACCTTTGTCTCCCCACCCCGTGAAAGAAAGAATAAACAAAAAAAAGTGTTGGGATACCAGCCGGTGTGGTGGTTAAGGCATCTAGATCACACATGGCCAACTGTGCAGTTTGAGTCCTAGACCTGGTGGTTTGAAAACCATACTAGGGGGGACCAGCAGTTGACATAATGTCTGTGTCACTGGACTCCCATGTAGTAAACCACGGTTCGAGTCCTGGACCCAGTGGCTTAAACTCACACCGGGCACATGTGCGTGTGTGCCCAAGATCCCGAGAGGAGAATGGAGGAGAAGGGATTGCAGTGTGGCCATCCCCCCTGGGGGGTGGTTTCTCACTTTCTGTCTCTCTGTCTCTCTCTGTCTTTCTGGTGAGTGCACACGCCCTATAGCAAAAACCTCTCCAAAAAAATAAAAAACCATACCAGGTTGGGCCAGCAGGTGGCGTAATGGTTAAAGACACTGCACTCCCACATGGCCGACCATGGTTTGATTCCCAGACCTAGAGGCTGGCTTTCTTACTTTCTCCCCTCCCCCCCCAGTCCAATTTAAATAAATAAATAAATAAATAAAGTTAAATTTAAAAAATAATAACTCTTTTTTTTAAAAAAAAAAAAAAAAAGAAAGAAAGAAAAACACACCAGGCACATATGCATATATGCCCAAAATCCCAGAGAAGAAGAAGGGATTGTGGTGTGACCATCACCACGAGAGTGCTTTCTCACTTTCTCTCTCCTGTGAGTGCACACGCCCTATAGATTTGTTGGGGGGGCAGATTTTTGCTATAGAGCAACATGAATTTGCCAGGCCTAAGATAGCACTCCCCGAGGGAGATGGCCACTCTGCAACCCCTTCTCCCTCATTCTCCTCTCAGGATTTTGGGCACACACGTCTGGACTCCCACATGGCTAACTGGGTTGAGTCTCAGACCCGGTGGCTGGACACGCACAGGGGATGCATGTGCATGCCCAAGATCCTGGGAGGAGAATGAAGACATGGGATTGCAGCATGGCCATCCTCCAGGCAGGTAATTTCAAACTTTCCTTCTCACTGTCTCTCTCAAGTGAGTGCACACGCCCTAAGGGCACAAACTTCTAAATAAATCAATTTTAAAAATATATTAAAAATAGGGGTTGACTGGTGTCATGGTGGTTAAAGCACTGCACTCCCATGTGGCCAACCGTGGTTTGAGTCTCAGACTTGGCAGCTTGCTTTCTCACTTTCCCTTTCTCTCTTTCTATCCCTCTGACCAAATTTTTAAAAATAATAACTAATGGAATTAAATACATAAATCTTTTTTTTTTTTTGCTAGAGATATTTGCTGTAGGGTGCGTGTGCTCAACAGAGAGACACAGAGGCGAGAAATCACCCCGCCAGGGGGTGGGGGATGGCCACACTGCAACCCTTCTCTATTCTTCTCTCGGGATTTTGGGCATGAATGCACATGTGCCTCACGTGAGTTTTAAGCTGCCGAGTCTGGGACTTGAGCTGCAATTGACTATGTGGGAGTCCAGCGATGATGTAACCATTACGTCATCTGTTGGTCCCAATAAATAATTTTTTTTTTTTTTTTGAGAAAGAGATTTTTGCTGTAGGATGCATGTGCTCACCAAAGAGACAAAGAAAGAAAGACAGAAAGAGCAAAAACACCCTCCGGAGGGATGGCCATGCTGCAATCCCTTCTCCTCCACTCTCCTCTAGGGATCGGGCATGCACACACATGCGCCCGGCATGAGTTTAAGCCACCAGGTCCGGGACTTGAACTTCAGTCGACTACATGGCAGTCCAGGGACATAGCCATTATGCCAACTACTGATCCCAATATTTCAGCATTATTTAATTTAATTTATCATTATTATTTTTTAATTTGACCACAAAAAAAGAGAGAGAAAGAGAAAGTAAGAAAGCAAGTTACGAGGTCGAGGACTTGAACTATGGTCAGCCATGCGGGAGTCCAGTACCTTAACCACCATGCCACCTGCTGGTCCCCACGAATGTATTCTAAGGAAATAATACTGTATAAGTGCCAAGATTTGGCTGTTAGTTACAACAACCAAAAAGAGACATCTTTAATTTTCATTGTGGAGGCTTATTTAAATAAACTATAGCACATTTACCCAAGAGAAAACATGTAAGGATGGAAATGCTGCCACCTTGGTGTACGGCATGAAGGCGGCCAAAGAACAGTTGTTGGGTGGTGTGGTGGTTAAGGCTCTGGATCCCCCATGACCAACTGTGTGGTTCAAGCCCCAGAATGAGCAACTTGAAAACCATGCTGGGCATGTGTGCATGCATGTCTAAAATTCTAAGAGGAGAGTAGAGGAAAAGGGATTATGGTGTGGCCACCCTTCCTGGGGGGTGATTTCTCACTTTTCCTCCTTTTCTGTCTCCTGTGCCCTATAGCAAAAAATAATAATAAAATAAAAATAATTTTTAAAAAGAAAAAATTGTTGGGACCAGCAGATATCTAATGGTTAGTTGCTGGACTCCCACATAGTTGCCCATGGTTCAAGTCCCAGACCCAGCAGCTTAAAACTAATGCCAGGCGCATGTCCATGCATGCCCAAAATCTGGACAGGAGATTGAGGAGAAGGGATTGTGACATGGCCATCCCTTCTAGGGCGGGGGTGGTGATTTCTCACTTTCTGTCTCTCTGTCTGTCTCTCAAAAACCTCTCTTTAAAAAAAAATTGCTAGTGGGAAAATTAAACCAACAGCTTTATACTATAATCTCCATTTTAAAAAATGTACACAGAGGGACCAGCAGTTAGCGTAATGGCTATGTCGCTGCACTCCCACGTAGTCGACCGCGGTTCAAGTCCCGGACCCGGCGGCTTAAACTCACGCCGGGCGCGTGTGCGTGCGTGCCCAAGATCCCGGGAGGAGAATGGAGGAGAAGGGATTGCGGCGTGGCCATCCCCCCTGGGGGGTGATTTCCTGCTTTCTATCTCTCTGTCTCTCTCTGTCTGTCTGGCGAGCGCACGCGCCCTATAGCAAAAACCTCTCAAAAAAAAAAAAAAAAAAATGTACACAGATATATAAGGGGTCTTCAAAAACTTGGAAAACGTGGGACCAGCAGTTAGTGTAATGGCTATGTCGCTGGACTCCGATGTAGCCAACCATGGTTCGAGTCCTGGACCTGGTGGCTTAAACTCACGCCGTGCGTGTATGCGTGTGTGCATGCCCAAAATCCCGAGAGGAGAATGGAGGAGAAGGGATTACGGCGTGGCCATCCCCCCTGGGGGGGGTGATTTCTCACTTTCTATCTCTCTGTCTCTGTCTTTCTGGTGAGCACACGCACCCTATAGCAGAAAAACCTCTCCAAAAAAAAAAAAAAAAAAAAACTTGGAAAACATATATCTGAAAAAGCTATGCATAGACTTTTAAATTGTTTGCACCAAAATAAACTTGCACTTTAATTTTTTTAGTTGCTATTAAGGTGCTTGCACTCACTGGAGAAAGAGAACAGAACGGGAAAATGAGAAAGCACCACCACATTGCAATGCACTGGCTGGCCATCTTCTTTTAAATTTCATATAGGGTGGGGGCTGGCAGGGGGGCATGCTGGTTGGGGTGCTGGATTCCCACATGGTTAACTATGGTTCAAGGCCTGGACCTGGTGGCCTGCTTTCTCACTTTCCCTTTCTCTCTCTGTCTCTCTCTGGTCAAATTTTAAAATAATCATAATAACAAATAGAGTTAAATAAATAATTTCTTAAATTTTTTTTTTATATAGGACAAAATTTATTTGCTATATAGTCACCAGAGAGACAGAGAGACGAGTGCCAGGGGAGGGGTGAAGAAGCACCCACGGCGGGAGGGCCATGCTGAAATCCCTTCTCCTCCATTCTCCTCTCAGGAAATCAGGCACGCACAAACACTAGGCATGATTTTCAAGACACCAGGTTCAGGACTTGAACCACACAGTTGGCCATGTGGAATCCAGCTGCCTTAACCTTCGTGCCACCTGCTGTAACCATCCAGCCCTGATTTTCTGAATTTTAATTAAAATGCTATTGTAGAGCCGAATGTGGTGCGGCCCTCAAACATGACGCTCTGTGAGTGATTCCAGATGGCAGCTCCTTGTTGGGTCCAAAGACAGAAAGCTCCCTGCCCAAGACCCAAGGCTGGTTGAAAGGAGGAGGGGGGTAGATAGTGGCATCAAGACTTTTTCTGGGTTATCTCTCTCTCTCTCTTCCTTGCCCATGGAAAAAACAAATAAGCTTTAAAAATGTTATCAATATCTGCAGATGGTGTAATGGTTACGTTGCTGAACTCCCATGTAGTCGACCACGGTTCAACTCCTAGACCCAGTGCCATAAACCTCATGCCGGGCACGTGTGCGTGTGTGCCCAAGATCCCAAGAGGAGAATGGAGAGAGGATTGCAGCATGGCCATACCCCCTGGGTGGGGGTGATTTCTCATTTTCTATCTCTGTCTCTTTGTCTCTCTGGCAAGCGCACATGCCCTATAGCAAAAATCTCTCTCAAAAAATGTTATCAGGGAACCAGCAGTTAGCGTAATGGCTGTGTCGCTGGACTCCCACGTAGTCGACCGCGGTTCGCGTCTCGGACCCGGTGGTTTACAACTCATGCCGGGCGCGTGTGCGTGCGTGCCCAAGATCCCGAGAGGAGAATGGAGGAGAAGGGATTGCGGCGTGACCATCCCCCCTGGGGGGTGATTTCTCACTTTCTGTCTCTATGTCTCTCTCTGTCTGGCGAGCACACGCGCCCTATAGCGAAAAACCTCTCCAAAAAAAAAAAAAAAAATGTTATCATAGGGACCACAAGATGGCAAAATGGCATAGCGGTTATGTTGCTGGACTCCCACATGGCTGACCACAGTTCAAGTCCCGGATCCTGTGGCTTGAAAATCACATTGGGCGGGACCAGCAGTTAGCATAATGGCTATGTCGCTGGTCGCGTCCCAGACCCAGTGGCTTAAAACTCACGTCAGGCGCGTGTGTGTGCGTGCCCAAGATCCCGAGAGGAGAATAGAGGAGAAGGGATTGTGGCGTGGCCATCCCCCCGGGGGTGATTTCTCACTTTCTGTCTCTCTGTTTCTCTCTGTCTGTCTGGCGAGTGCATGCACCCTATAGCAAAAAAAAGCCTCTCTCAAAAAAAAAAAAAAAAAAAAAAAAAAAATCACATTGAGCATCTGTGCGTGCGTGCCCAAGATCCTGGGAAGAGAATGGAGGAGAAGGGATTGCGGTGTGGCCATCCCCCCTGGGGAGTGATTTCTCGCTTTCTGTCTCTCTGTCTCTCTCTGTCTTTCTGGCGAGCACATGCACCCTATAGCAAAAACCTCTTAAAACAAAACAAAACAAAACAAAACCTGTTATGGGGGCTAGCAGGTGCATGGTGGTTAAGGGTGCTGGATGGCCTACATGGCCAACCATGGTTCAAGTCCAGGACCTGGTGGCTTACTTTCTCACTTTCTCTTTTTCTCCATCTCTTTCTCTCTGTCCCTCTCTGGTCAAATTAAAATTAAATAATAAATAAATAAAGTTAAATAAAATAATATATTTTTTAAATGTTATGGTAATTTTTTTTTTTTAAGGGGGGAGAGGTTTTTGCTATAGGGCTCGTGTGCTCTCCAGAAAGACAGAGGGAGACAGAGGGACAGAAAGTGAGAAATCACAGGACCAGCAGTTGGTGTAATGGCTATGTTGCTGGACTCCCATGTAGTAGACCGTGGTTCGAGTCCCGGACCTGGGGGCTTGAACTCATGCTGGGCGCGTGTGCATGCATGCCCAAGATCCCAAGAGGAGAAGGGATTGCGGCATGGCCATCGCCCCCTGGAGAGTTATTTCTCGGCTTCTGTCTCTCTGTCTCTGTCTGTCTCTCTGGAGAGTGTACGCACCCTATAGCAAAAACCTCTCCAAAAACAAAAGAAAAGAAAGCGAGAAATCACCTCCCAGAGGGGTGGCCACACCGCAATCCTTCTCCTCCATTCTCCTCTCAGGATCTTGGGCATGCACGCACACATGACCAGCGTGAGTTTAAGCCACTGGATCCAGGACTCAAACCATGGTCGACTACATTGGAGTCCAGCGACATAGCCATTACGCCAACTGCTGGTCCCAAGTAATTTTTTTTTTTAATTTGCCAGAGGGCACATGATTTGTCAGAGAATGACAGAGAGAGAGAAAAAACACTCTCCCATAGAAGATGGTCATGCCACAATCCCTTCTCCATTTCTCTATCCTCATGAAATTTTGCACAGGCAAGGACACAACCACCAGTTGGCCATGTGGGATCCTGGCCCCTTAACCCCTAGGCATGGAACTGAGCCACTATTATAACTCTGTAATGAGTCTACAGAGCCGGAGTATAATGTGGGGACAATGAAAGAGGCAACTTTCTCTGGTAGAGGGAACTCTCAGAGAAGACGGTGAGAGACAGTTGGAGCTGGTCCCCTGGGGTCCTGCAGGGTCTCAGAGACAAGCGTTGGTGGGCGCTTGTTCAGCCCTCAGCCTCTGCGAACAAGCTGACTTGACTGCATCACTTTAAGGCAAGGCTGACTCATGGGGGTCAGAAAACAATGCTTCAAGTCCTGCTCTTCTCTCCTCAGCCCTGCAATTTTAGGGCAGGTTACCTATTTGAGCCTTGTTTCTTCTTTTGGTTTGATTCTGCCATCTGTAAAATAAGGGCTAAAGAATACAGTACTGGGACCAGTAGTGGTGTGGTGGCTAAAGTGCTGGTCTCCCACATGGCTGACCACGGTTCTAATCCTGGACCTGGCGGCTCGAACATCATGCCAGGTTTGTGTGCATGTACATCCAAAATCTCAGGAGGAGAATGGAGGAGAAGGGATTGCAGAGTGGCCATTCTACCTGAGGTGAGGGTCATTTCTCACTTTCCCTCTCACTGTATCTCTCTCCCCACCCCCACCCTCTCCTTCGAAAACATGAGCCCTATGGCAAAAACCTTAAAAAAAAAAAAATACAGGGACCAGTGGGTGGTATAGTGGTTAAGGTGCTGGATACTCCCACATGGCTGATTGTGGTTCAAATCCTGGACCTGGTGGCTTGCTTTCTCTCTCTCTCTCTCTCTCTCTCTCTCTCTCTCTCTCTTTCTCTCTCTCTTTCTCAGTCTCTCTCTGGTCAAATTAAAATAAATGAATGAATAAATAAAATAAAATAAATAATTCTAAAAAAAAATTACAGGGGCTGGTCAGTGATATGATGGTTGAGGTGCTGGACTCCCACAAGGCTGACCATGGTTCAAATCCTAGACCTGACAGCTTGCCTTCTCACTCTCTCTCTCTCTCTCTCTCTCTGCTCTCTCTCTCTCTGTATGTCTCTCTGGGCAAATTGAAGAATAATCATAATTTAATCGTGACCAGAAGCTGGCGTAATGTTATGTCGCTGTACTCCCATGTAGTTGACCACAGTTCGAGTCCTGGACCTGATGGCTTAAATTCATGCCGGGTACATGTGCGTGCGTGCTCAAGATCCCCAGAGAAGAATGGAAGAAAAGGGATTGCGGCATGGCCATCCTCCCAGGGGCGTTATTTCTCACTTTCTGTCTCTCTGTCTCTCTCTGTCTTTCTGGTGAGCACATGCGCCCTATAGCGAAAACCTCTCAAAAGAAAAACAATAACAAAAACAAAAAACCCAGTATATACAACAAGGTAAAGAGTAAAACATCTCCGTCCTGTCTCTGTCCTCTCCCTTTCACCACCTAGTCACCAGCATGTCATTTGTTCCTTAGGAGTCCTCCAGGACTGTGACAAAGGTGTGCAGGACAATCAGTGACTCTTATGTTCTGATTTATACATTTTTAAAACTTTTTCTTTATTCACGATAAAGCATGTGTACATGCATGAAAGAGAGTGAGAGTGTGAGAGAGGTAGGGAGGCAGACAGAGCATGGTCCACAGGGTCTGGTCATTGCTTTCTTTCTTTTCTTTTTTAAAAAAGAATTATTTATTTATTTCATTCCATATGTTATTATTACTGTTGTTGTTCATTTGACCGGACAGAGACAGTGAGAGAGAGAAAGGGAAAGGGAGAAAGCAAGCCACTAGGTCGGGACTTGAACCGTGCTCGACCATGTGGGAATCCAGAGCCTTTATCCTCCACACCACCTGCCGGCTTTCCCCTGCCTTTTTTTTTTAGAGATTTTCTTGCTATAGTATGCATGTGCTCACTGGAGAGACAGAGAGAGCCAGAGACAAAGAAAGAGAAAGTGAGAAATCACCTCTCACTGCAGTCACTTCTCCGCCATTCTCTTCTCAGGATTTTGGGCATGCACATACATGTGCCTGGCATGAGTTTCAAGCTGCTGGGTCCAAGATTCGAATTGCAGTCGGCCCTGTGGGAGTCCAGCGCATTAACCACTGTGCCATCTGCTGGCTCCAGGTCTGGTCATTGCTTAATCCCCTTCTTCCAGTCCTCCGGAATGTTGGGTCTTGGGCACTCGAATGCATGCCCAGTGTGTTTCAGACTGACCACACCAGGGATTTGAACCAGAGGGGCAGCATGAGGCCTGTCTTCTCTCAAACAGCACGTTACCGCTGTGCCATGGAGCCGGCCACCTATTTGTTTTTTGGTTTTTTTTTTGAAGAGGTTTTTGCTATAGGGCACATGCGCTTGCCAGACAGAGAGAGACAGAGAGACAGAAAGGGAGAAATCACCCCCTGGGGGGATGGCCACGCCGCATCTCTTCTCCTCCATTCTCCTCTTGGGATCTTGGGCACGCACGCACATGCGCCCAGTGTGAGTTTTAAGCCACTGGGTCCGGGACGCGAACCATGGTCGACTACGTGGGAGTCCAGTGACATAGCCATTACGCTAACTGCTGGTTCCTTTTTTTTTTTTTTTGAGAGGTTTTTGCTATAGGGCACGTGTGCTTGCCAGACAGACAGAGAGACAGAGAGATAGAAAGCAGGAAATCACCCCCCAGGGGGATGGCCATGCCGCAATCCCTTCTCCTCCATTCTCCTCTCAGGATTTTGGGCACACAAGCATACGCACCCAGCGTGAGTTTAAGCCACCAGGTCCGGGACTCGAACCTCAGTCGACTACATGGGAGTCCAGCGACATAAGCCATTACGCTAACTGCTGGTCCCTTTATTTGCTTTTATAACTCCATGGTAGGGATGTAGCCTTTGTCCTCAGAAGCCCAGAGAAGTTGTTAACTAGTTTCTGACTTTTGCTTTATTTTTTTGTTGTCATTGGGCGTGCGTGTGCTTGCTAGAGAGGAAAAGTGAGAAATCACCCCCCAGGGAGGATGGTCACACACAATCCTTTCTCCTCTATTCTTCTCTTGAGATCTTAGGCATCCACACACATGTGTCTGGTATGATTTTTAAACTGCCAAGTCCGGGACTTGAACCACAATGCCACCTGCTGCTTTTTTTTTTTTTTTTTTTTTTTGAGACATTTTTGCTATAGGGCACATGTGCTTGCCAGAAAGACAGAGAGACAGAAAGCAAAAGATCAACCCCCAGGGGGGATGGCCAGGCTGTAATCCCTTCTCCTCCATTCTCCTCTCAGGATCTTGGGCATGCACACACACGCACCTGGCATGAGTTTAAGCCACCAGATCCAGGACTTGAACCATGGTCGACTATATGGGAGTCCAGCGACATAGCCATTACGCCAACTGTTGGTCCCTGCTTTTTTAAAAGGTGCACTTATTTCTTCCACAAGCAAGAGAGAAAGTGAGAAGAAACAAGAGTGAAAGAAGCACCCAACAGGATCTATATATTTATATATGTGTGTGTGTGTATGCTCATATACATATATATATATAATATTTATATATTTATTTGTTGTGATTTTTCAAGCTGCCAGGTCCAGGGCTTGAACTGCAGTTGGTTATGTTGGAATCCAGTACCCTAACACCACACAACCTTCTGCCCTCCAACAGGATCTTGATACAGCGCTCTACCCCAAGCCTCAGCAATCCCTGGATCATAAGTTTGCATGTGCTTGGCCCACTCAGGGAGGTCTCGGACGCAAACCCGGAACCTCCAATGTGGTCAGCTTGCAAAGCATTGCACTTACCTCTGGACCACCGCCTGGCCTACAATCCTTCGCTTTTACAAATCATGTTACGATGAGATGAGTCACTTTATTCAGGCTCCATTTCACAGCCACGTGGTAAATCTAGAATATAAATTCCGGGAAGAGGACTTTGTTTTTAGAGAGATTTTTACTATAGGGCACACGCACTCATCAGAGAGACATTAAGCGAGAAATCACCCCCCAGGGGGATGGCCACAATCCCTTCTCCTCCATCTTACTCTCTGGATCTTGGGGATGCATGCACATATACCTGGCATGAATTTTAAGCTGCTGGGTCCGGGACTTGAACAGCAGTCGGCTACGTGGTAGTCCAACCATTACGCCATCTGCTGGTCCCTGGAAGGGACTTTCTGGTCAGCTGTGTGCCTTGGCAGTTTCGATAGGTGCTCTGGTGGCTGCGTTGCCTGCGTAGGGGCTGGTCCATGAAGCTGCCAGTAGGCAGAGTGCACCTTCTTTCTCCCAGGCACATGTTTCCATACTCTGGGTCTCTGGTGAAGCTGGTGGGTGAAAGAAGTTGAATCGGACCACTAGAGGGTGTGATGGTTAGGGCTGGGTCCCACATGGCCAACTTGCAGCTGGAGTCTTGGACTCTGCAGCTTGAAACGCATGCCGGAGTGTGTGCGTACATGCCCCAAATCCCAAGCGGACCAAGGAGAAGGGGTTGTGTGTGCCTCTCTGTCTCTCTCCGGAGAGCCCATGCGCCCTACAGCAAAACAAAAAGTGGAATCTCAGCCTGGCTGTAATTTGCATCGTCACATGAAGCGCCTCTGGCCCCTCCTGTTTCTAGGAACCCACCTGGCCAGCATCCTTCATCGTCATCTGCTGTAGCTGCCGTAACCTAGGGATTTGCGTTTGTCTCTCAGAGTGTGACCCCAACTTTCACAAGTGTTCTCTGCTGCTTCTTACAGATATCTCCAGCCAGGAGTCCCTCCTCTCCATCCTGCTCTTCTAATCCTGCCATCTACGTTCTGCTTTGGAGTTTAGCAGACTCCCACTTACATTAAAAAACGTTTTTTCTGGGACCAGCAGTTAGTGTAATGGCTATGTCGCTGGACTCCCATGTAGTCAACCTCAGTTCGAGTCCCAGACCCAGTGGCTTAAACTCATGCTGGGCGTATGTGCATGTGTGCCCAGAATCCTGTGAGGAGAATGGAGGAGAAGGGATTGCTGCATGGCTATCCCTCCTGGGGGGTGATTTCTCGGTTTCTGTCTTTCTGTCTTTCCAGGGAGTGCACACGCCCTATAGGAAAAACCTCTCAAAAAATTTTTTTTTTTTTTTTTTTTTTTTGCTGTAGGACACTTGCACTCACCAGAGCCAGAGGGAAACAGAGCAGGGGGAGGGAGAAAGCGTCCCCTGTGAGGCGTGGTCACCTGCAGTCCCTTCTCCATTTCTCCATCCTGATGGGATGTGGGGCACACACACAAATCCAGTGCACTGGGCTCCCTAAATCACTAGGCCATGGGGCTGGCCCTCCAAAAAGTTTTCATTTTGTTTCCCATTCTGCTTTTGGACAATTTTGAGGAAGACATAGGGAAATGAAGACCCTTTGTCGTTCAATCAAAAATCCTCCAGGTGATTTTTTTTTTTAAGAATTATTTTATTTGGGACCATCAGTTAGCATAATGGCTATGTCTTTGAACTCCCATGTAGTCCACCGCGGTTCGAGTCCCGGACCCTGTGGCTTAAACTCACACCGGGCACATGTGCGTGCATGCCCAAGATCCCGAGAGGAGAATGGAGAAGGGATTGCGGCATGACCATCCCCCCTGGGTGGTGATTTCTCGCTTTCTGACTCTCTGTCTCTCTGTGTCTTTCTGGTGAGCGCACGCATCCTGTAGCAAAAAAACTCTCAAAAAAAAGAATTATTTTATTTAACTTTATTTATTTATTTTAATTTGACCAGAGAGAGACACAGAGAGAGAGAGATTAAAAAGTGAAGAAGTAAGCCCCCAGGTCCAGGACTTGAACCACAGTTGACCTTGTGGGAGTCTAGCGCCCTTAATGACTATGCCCCCTGCCGGCCCCTCCTCCAAATGATTTTAAAAAAACCAAGGAGCAGGTATTAGTATCCACTTTACAGACAGAAGCATGGAGACTCAGCTTGTTAGAAAGTGTACCCCTGTGATAGGTGACCCAGAACCTGGGTTCTTACTGTAACTCAGTCTCCTGACTGTAGGCAAATCACTTCTCGAGGTGATTTGCTCATCTGTAAAACCAGGCACCTGCGACTTTCCTCTTGTCTTCAAAGCAGCACAGAATCCCCCAGAAGCTCACAAGGGCTAGCTTGGAGGTGCAGTGGGCAGCAGACTGAACGGCAGTGCTGGAAGCCACATGGCCCACTGTGGGTTCAGATCCCTTAGTCCCCTTGAAGACATGCAGAGAGTGTGTGCGTGAACCCAAGACCCTGATGAGCTGGAAGGCTGGGGAAGGGAGCTCACGGCATGACTAGACCCTGTGGAGGGCAACTGTCTGTCTCTGATGCGAGCCTGTGTGCTCTCTGTCATGGGTAAAGTCAAAATTATTTTATTTTGGGCCAGCAGGTAGTGTGGTGGTTAAGGTGTTGGCTCCCACCTGGCTTACTTTGTAGTTCAAGTCCTGGACCCAGTGGCTTGAAAAACACACTGGGGGGAACCAGCAGTTAGCGTAATGGCTATGTCACTGGACTCCCACATAGTCGACTGCGGTTTGCGTCCCGGACACGGTGGCTTAAAACTCACGCCGGGCGCATGTGCGTGCGTGCCCAAGATCCCGAGAGGAGAATGGAGGAGAAGGGATTGTGGCATGACCATCCCCCCTGGGTGGTGATTTCTCGCTTTCTGTCTCTCTGTCTCTGTCTGTCTGGCGAGCGCACGCGCCCTATAGCGAAAAAAAAACCTCTCAAAAAAAAAAAAAAAAAAAACACTGGCACATGTGCCCAAAATCTGGCGAGGAGAATGGAGGAGAAGGTATTGAGGCATGACTATCCCCTAGGGGGTGATTTCTTACTCCCCCCTTTCTATGTCTCTGTTTCTCTCCAGCAAGTGCATGTGCACTATAGCAAACATCTTTAAAAATTTTACTTTGTTTTAGGGAACCAGCAGTTAGCGTAATGGCTATGTCGCTGGACTCCCACGTAGTCGACCGCGGTTCGCGTTCCGGACCCAGTGGCTTAAAACTCACGCCGGGCGCATGTGCGTGCGTGCCCAAGATCCCGAGAGGAGAATGGAGGAGAAGGGATTGCGGCGTGGCCATCCCCCCTGGGGGGTGATTTCTCTCTTTCTGTCTCTATGTCTCTCTCTGTCTGTCTGGCGAGCGCACGCGCCCTATAGCGAAAAAACCTCTCAGAAAAAAAAATTTACTTTGTTTTTATTTTTAAGGTTTTTGTCATAGGGCGTGTACAGTCTCCAGGAAGAGAGAGAGACAGAGACAGTGAGAGGGAAAGTGAGGAATCATCCCTAAGGGAGAACGGCCCCACCGCAGTTCCTTTGTCTCCATTCTCCTTCTGGGATCTTGGGCATGCATGCACACATGCCCAGCGTGGTTTTCTTTTTCTTTTTTTTTTAAAGGTCTCACATATTTATTACTGAACCAACCTACCAATGCAGAACTTAGAGACAAGGCGAAGCATCATTTTTTCTCAATAAACACCAGTGTCCAGTCAGTGGTGACCTTTCTCAGCCTGATGTGGCAAGAGCTCGGTGACTGTGGTACAGCTAAACGCGCGGCCCATCTCCTGTCCCGTTCCTCATAGACCCAGCTCGGTGCTTCTCCAGTGACTCCTCTTGGAGTCATATCTGATTTTATTACCCGCTTTTATTCTAATCCACTGGGGAACAGGACGATTTTGCTTCTGTGTTTTGGCCACAAACTGCTTGATTCTGGAAGTCTTGTGAGAAGACAGGGCGAAGAGCCGAGCAGACCGCACACACCACGACGGCGGAGAAAGGAAGAGCTCCCAGCGTGGTTTTCAGTTTTCAGTCGCCCATGGGGGAGTCTCCAGCAACATAAGCACTACACCATTTGCTGGCCCCTATTATTATTTTTTTAAAGAATTATTTAATTTAATGTATTATTATTATTTTTAATTTGACCAGTGAGGAGAGAGAGAAGGGGGAGGGGGAGTGAGAAAACAAGCCTCCAGGTCTGGGATTTAACTTTATCTCCTCAAAGAATTATTTATTTATTTAATTCCTTTTTTGGGAGGGTTGGAGGTTTTTGCTATAGGGCATGTGTGCTCCCCAGCCGCAATCCCTTCTCCTCTAGGGATCTTTTTTTTTTTAATTTTATTTATTCATTTTTAAAATTTTATTTAATTTTATTTATTATTATCATTTTTCAGTTTTGACTAGAGAGACAGAGAGAGAGAAAGTGAGAAAGCAAGCCATCAGGTTTGGGACTTGAACCACACTCGGCCATGTGGGAGTCCAGCACCTTCACCACTACGCCACCTGCCGGCCCCTATTTATTCATTTATTTAATTTGACCAGAGAGAAACACAGAGAGAAGGAAAATGAGAAAGCAAGCCACCAGGTCCAGGACTTGAACCATGGTCGACAATGTGGGAGTGTCCACCTCCTTAGCCACCACGCCATCGGCTGGTCCCTCCTCTAGGGATCTTGAGCACACACGCACAGGCGCCTGGTGTGAGTTTAAGTCCAGGACTCGAACCCGGGTCAACTAAATGAGAGTGCAGCTACATAGCCATTACGCTGACTGCTTGTCCCAAGGGTTCCGCCTTTTCAACATTCATCTACCTAGAATGTTCCAGATTGAGGTGCAGCAACAGCACACATTCAAGTCTTCGGAGGCCAAAGGAGAATTAGAAGAGGACGATTTTTCAATGGGGCCAGAGAGCCCCGCGGGAGGATTCGGGAATGGCGCTGGGGGATGGGTAACCGGAAAACCCAGGGGTCTAGGAAGCACAGAACTGCTCTCCTCAAAGACCCGGTGCCCTCCGCCAAGGCCGAGTTACCCCTGCAGATAGATGCAACTAAAAGGAGTTGCCCCTGATTGGAGGGTGGGTGGGAAGGCCTGAGGCGGGGGAGGAGGCGTGTGGTGTGTCCCACTCTCATGTAAATGTCCTCTCGGGGCTGGGCGGCTCCAGGGCAGATTTAAACCCCTAGCACCTGGAGCTGTCTCAGTTCTCCCAGTGTCTTCCTGGCCAGCAAGGAGAGGCTTGGGTCTGGTTCCTGTACCTTCCTGGAAACATGGCCCCCAAGCGACAGTCTTCGATCACACCTCCAACGAAGAAACCAAGACTGCCCCCTGCCTCGGGGCCGGAGGAGGCGTCGGCCTCTCTGGACTTACCCAAGGGAGGTAGGTCCCTAAAATACATTTTATTGGCAATTTATGGGATTTCCAGGATTGACTCTGATTCTCCTGCCCCAATCCCTCTTGAGATGTGGCCCCAAACTTCCTTGAAGTGTTTTAAGCACCATGGTGGGTTAGATTTATGAGGAAAGGACTAGAAGGGGAGAAACTAGGAGACTGGGGAGGTCGTCCCTGCACCGACCCAGCACTGACTGAGTTTTCTGCCAGCCCCCACACTGGGAGTCCCTGGCTTGGCAAGTGGTGCCTCTGGCCAGCCTGAGTCCTCCCTTCACCCCTTGCCAGGCAGCCAGATCCCGGTCCTGGCGGTTCTACTTCTTGATACCTCTTCGGGCTGTCCCCCGCTGTTTCTCGCTGCCCCCGGCTGCCCACAACTCTGGCTCAAATTACTGCCACCGCCTCGCCTTGCTTCCAGCTTCCTCCTCCTCCCGTCCAGCCCGGGCCAAGCCAGTCATGTGACCAACTCCCCAACTTCAACCCCTCCCTTGCCTCCCCATTCCTTTCCAGGTACAGTCTGGAAGACTTCCAGACCTCTGCCCCCCCTGGTCTCTGCCAACCTCTGTGGGTTCCTGCCCCTGACACTCCCCACCTGGGTCCTCCCTCCGGTACCCTTCACCTCTCCTCACCTCCTGGGGCTCTGTTCTCTCACCTCGGGCCTGAGCGCCCACGGACGCCCTGCCAGGATCACACGCCTCTCCCTACCTGCGTAGTCTCCAGGGGGAGGCTTTCTCTGGCCGTCCGCTGAAAAGTCCCATTTTCCAGGCCTGTCCTTTGTGTCACAGCTCCTGGGCCTTAAGACCACCCCCCCCAACCTCGTTCGCCCCGGCAGTACCAGAATCACCCCATCCTGGCCCTTGCACCCTTACACCAAAATGCCTACCCACTCTCCCTTCCCTGTTAGACCGTCCGACTTGGGGATGTGGCCTGCATATTGTAGAAACAGAGCTTGGAACTGAACACAAAGCGGACAGTGCTAGTGACCAGTCTCTCGGGTGGAGGGGCATGCGGCGGCGGCCGTCTTGGGTCGGGTTTGGATAGGTCCAGGCCAGGACACGTGGCCTGGCTGCGGGCTAGCGGTGTGGAAGGAGCCCAGATGAGAAGTCCTTTTTTTTATTTTCTTGGAGAGGTTTTTGCTATAGGGCGCGAGCGCTCGCCAGAGACAGAGAGAGACAGAGAGACAGAAAGCGAGAAATCACCCCCCAGAGGAGTGGCCCCGCCGCAATCCCTTCTCCTCCATTCTCCTCTCGGGATCATGGGCACGCACGCACACGCGCCCGGTGAGTTTAAGCCACCAAGTCTGGGACTACGTGGGAGTCCAGTGCTAACTGCTGGTCCCGCAAGAGAGTCCTTCTCAGTGATCCTCTGGACCTGTTTCACCCCATCGGGCCTCAGACCTTCACCTCAACTGGCTGTAAAGACCCCTGCCCAGCTGTTGCCCCACTGTGGGGACTGCCAGGGTTTGAAACCTCTCTTGCTGGGCAAGCCACATAAGCCACGCCCGTTTGCTCTTCCATAAAATGGGCTCAATACGGGCCAGATGGCGCGGAGGTTAAGGCGCTTGGATCTCAAGTGGCCAACCGTGTGGTTTGAGTTCTGGACCCAGTGGCTTGAAAAATCCTGCTGGGCGGCCAGCAGGTGGTGTGGTGGTTTAGGGTGCTGGACTCACATGACTGATTGCGGTTCAAGTCCTGTACCTGGTGGCTTGCTTTCCCACTTTCCCTCTCCCTCTCTGTCTCCCTCTATCCCTCTCTGGTCAAAATAAGTAAATAAAGTTAAATAAAAGTAATTAAATCTAATTCTGTAAAAAATAAAATTCCGGGGCCGGCAGGTGGCATGGTGGTTAAGGACACTGGACTCCCACATAGCCGATTGTGGTTCGAGTCCCAGACCTGGCGCCTTTTTCACTTTCCCTCTGTCTCTCATACTCTGTCCCTCGGTCAAGTTAAAATAAATAAATAAAGTTGAATAAAATAATTCCTTAAAAAAAAAAAAAAACCCTATGGGGGCATGCATGTGCGCATGCAAGCCAAAAGGGAAAAAAAGGGTTCAACCTTGCCACTCAGGCTTGCCGGGAGGCTCCAGTCTAAGTAAGGCACTTAAGACAGCGACTGGCACGGAAATCACAGCTCTTCCCACGTGGGAGTCCTCCTGGTCTCCTTCCCTGTGGCTTTCTTGTGAGAACGAACAGGCCAGAGGGATGGGAGGATGCAGCCACAACCCCTCCAGAGTGGCTCATCTAAATCCAGATACCACAATGACCTGCCTGAGCCCTTCCCTGTCCCGCCTGTGCTTCAGACAAGGGCGTGAGGTGGCTATTCCCATTTTACAGCAGGGAAGGAGGCTCACAGAAGCGCGTGGAGGGTGTTCAGGGCCAACTCGGCCAAGGTTCCCTGCTTAGTCTTTGGAACACTGGCCCTGGGGAGAATGCCAGCATCTCGCTGTCCAGGTGGTCCAGCCCTGAGGTTCTCTCCCTTGCCAGGGAAGATGGGGAGGGGAGAGGAGGGAGGAATTCTGAACCCGAGAGGCGGGAACACAGACCTGCAGGCGTGGGGAGGCGGAGGAACCACAGGGTTGGAGGGTGAGCTGTCTGTTGGTGTGTGCACGCCACTCCCTGGTTGACTGAAACTTGCCCTCTTGCCTTCTCTTTCTCTACTTCCTACTGTGCATTTATCTTGTGCTGTGGGAAAGGCCCGGAAGAGGGGAAGAGGAGGATGGCTCGAGGGCTGCTGGGAGGGTTGGAGGGAGACTGGACGCTCAGTGCCTGATCAGAAGGCATGACAGATGATCCTTTACTTACCTCGCGGTTACTTCCCCGTAAACCAGTCGCAGCCGGGCCTACCTTAACCGTGCTCAGGACACTTACCTTAGCCTACAGGTGGACAAATTCATCGAACGCAAAGATTGTTTTATAACAAAGTATTCAATACTTCGTATAATTTATGGAATACCATACTGACTGTAAAAGAAGAGAATGGTTGTATAGGCAGCCGAAGTACATTTGTCTGTGATGTGTAGAGCTTCAGGATGAGCTTTGGGACAGTCCATGCAAAGTCTCCTGGGACCCCCGAAAATGCTTGGGAAACAGGTAGCTCCAGCAGTCAGCGCTGTGGGCCCCTGGTGCCAACCTGTGAAGCAGGCTTTGGGAAAGCAGCAACTGGCAGCACAGTTTTACAGACTTAGTAAGACGTTTTCTAGAAAATAGAATAGAAAATTAGTCATGTCACCCTTAGTAAAGGTTAAGTATCTAGTGTGTAGGTTTGTAGCGAATCACGTTGTCGAATACACTTACTATAGGTTGGTTACATTGAAAACACTGAGAAACTGCTTTAGGGCAAAGATTTTGTCATCTGCTAGCTACCTTAGCATTTAGTTCTGTCACTTGTATCAAAGCTGTTTATCTCCAAAAAGAGGGAATTAAAAACTCTGGGGGCCAGCAGGTGGCCTGATGGTTAAAGAGGCTGGATCCCATATGGCTGACTATGTGGTTTAAGTCAGCTTGAAAAATATGCCTGCATGCCCCAAATCCCAAGAATGGAGAAGAGAGTCAGGCATAACTATTCCCTCTAAGGGGTGCTTTTTCACCTGCCCTCTGTCTCTGGCTAGTGCACCTGCCCTATAGCAAAACAAACAAACAGACAAACAGAAAGATAAAAAAAGCTACTTTTTGAGGATTAAGGGAAAAATGCATGTAGTTATCACAGCCTGCAGCGGGCCCAGTGGTGGTGGCGCCCAGTGGTGGTGGTGTAGCAGGGCAGAGCCTGCTCACAGGAGCCAATTGGTGACTGTTCAGTGATGTCACAGTGGTAGCTTGTAATTGGGCATTTATTTACAAGTATTTATTGAAATCAACATATTCTGGGTTTTGTTTGTTTTCTCTTTTCCTCTGGGAGCTGGTTGTCAAGCATTTCACTAGTTTGTAGCAGTGCTAATAATTCTCTACAGAGCTGGTTCAGTTTGGATAGGTCAAATTGAGCTGGACACGATTGAGAATAAGGTTTGGAGAGGATAGGTTAGATGCATTCCTGGGCTTGGAAAATTTAATTAAAAATTTTTTTTAATTAAATAAGTTGCTGCTTTTTTTTTCTTTTTTTTTTTTAGAGGTTTTTGCTGTAGGGCGCGTGCACTCGCCTGACAGAGAGACAGAAAGCGAGAAATCACCCCCAGGGGTGGGGGGGATGGCCACACCACAATCCCTTCTCCTCCATTCTCCTCTTGGGATCTTGGGCACGTACTCACACATGCCCGGTGTGAGTTTTAAGCCACCAGGTCCGGGACTCAAACCTCGACTACATGGGAGTCCAGCGACATAGCCATTACACTAACTGCTGGTCCCTGCTGCGGGGTTTTGAGAGACACGAGTCCCCCCCCCCCCCCCCCCATGCCGCAGGCTTAATCAATAAACTCCAATAAATTAAAAAATATTTAATTCCATTTATTATTTTTAAAATAATTATTTTATTTAACTTTTTTTTTTTTGGAGAGATTTTCACTATAGGGCGCGTGCGCTCGCCAGACAGACAGAGAGAGACAGAGAAACAGAAAGCGAGAAATCACCCCCCAGGGGGGATGGTCACGCTGCAATCCCTTCTCCTCCATTCTTCTCTCGGGATCTTGGGCACGCACGCACACGCGCCCGGTGTGAGTTTAAGCCACCGGGTCCGGGACCGAACTGCGGTCAACTACGTGGGAGTCCAGCGACATAGCCATTACGCCAACTGCTGGTTCCCAAACTTTATTTATTTAATTTGACCAGAGATGGACAGAGTGAGAGAGAGAGAGAAAGCCACCAGGTCCTGGACTCAAACCTTGGTTGTCATGTGGCAGTCCAGCACCCTTAACCACCATGCCACCTGCCAGCCCTGGGAAATTTCAAAGACATTTATATTTCCTCTATATGGACTACATATGCCTTTTATTTAACACTTATCAATCATACACCCCGTACTGTCTAAAACACTGAAGACACTGTTTGAGCGCTAAGGGTTGAGTAAAATGTGAGTGTTGGAAGGCAAATAACCATCCCAGTCCCCAATTCTGGTTGGATAATTTGCACCCCGGGAGAGATATCAGGCTTTTTGTGGAGCACAGTGTATCTGTATTACCTGGAAAGCATTATTTAAACAAGCCCTCAGCCCTAGTTAGTGATTCAGGGCTTACTGGCTCTTATTTCAGACTTGGGAAAGAACATTGCACTGCCCGTCCTTCAGATCCTTTAGAGCGGGTGTATGACCTCACTTCGCACTCGGCATGGTTTCTTGCAAGCACTGAGCACTTTATGGGCCAGAAGGACCCGCGGATGAACGTGGCACCTTCCTGCCTTCAGAAGACTTCCAGTTTAGTGTGGCCTTCCGGTGTCAACACAGATACAGCATTTACGATTTCGTAACACGCACAGGTCCAGGGAGGAAAAGTAACTTGCTCAAGGATACCCAGGAATAGTCCTGCGAGTGGATTGGACTGCTTCCGGCTTTGCAAACAAGCCTGAGCTTGGGGTCCGAACCGCAGCTTCCCGGTCTGGAAACTAGGTTGGAGGTGCTGCTTTCCTTCTCCCACGAAGAGGGAGGCGCCGAGATGCCCGAGCAGTGTCCCAGAGCGCAGAACCCGGGGTGGGTGCAATTCCAGGCTCTGACGCGAAGCCCGGTTTCCACGAGGCCTGCACTTTTCGGGGGCTGCGATCACCCCTCTCGCCGGCGTCCCGCGCGGATGGCGGAGAAGGGAAGCCACTCGATCACCACGTGACGAGGCGGCCCCGGGGCCCGCGCGCTGCCGTGCGAGGCCCCGCCCCTCCGGCCGCCGCGCGCCCGCCGCGCGCAAATGTCCCGGGCCCGGCAGGGGAAAGGGAAGGGGAAAGGGGGGGGGAGGGGAGCGCGGCGCGGGGGGCCGGCCCGTACGTCGCGGCGTTCCTTCCTCCCGCCTCTTCGCCAGGCCTTGTGTCTCCTCGCCGCGGCTCCGCCCCCTCTTCCCGGCGCCCTGGCCAATGGTGCGGCGGCGCGAGCCTCTCCGGCCGGGGGCGGGGCGTGCGCGCGGGGCCTGGCGCGCCTGCGCCCTGCCGCCCGCCCCTCGCCGTGAGGAGGAGGAGGTGGAGGAGGCGGCTCAGGGAGAGCGAGCTGCGAGCTGGAACGCGGAGCGCGAGTGAGGGAGCCGAGCCGCCTGCCGCCCGCCGCCGCCTCCCCTCCGTAAGCAGGCGCCCCAGCCGGGGCCCGGCACGCCGCCCCAGCCCCTCCCTCGTCGTCAGGCCGCGAGGGCAGCGCGCGCGAGAGAGGGGGAGGGCGAGCGAGCGAGCGCCGGGAGGAGGCGGCCGGACCGAGCGAGCGCCCGCGCGTGTGGCGTGAGGGGAAGCCGCCTGCCCGCCCCCTTCGCCTTCCCTTCTCTCCCCCTCCCCGATCCCCCCCCGACCGCGGAGCAGCACCATGTCGGCGCCGGCGGCCAAAGTCAGTAAAAAGGAGCTCAACTCCAACCACGACGGGGCCGACGAGACCTCAGGTGAGGAGCAGGCGAGGCCGGGGGCCGACCCGCGCCGCCATCTTCGCCGCCCGCCCCGGCTCGCAGGCCGCCGGCGGGGCCCGGGGCGCGCGCGGCGAGCGGCGGGCCGGGCGGGGGCCCGCGGGCTCGGCGCCCTTTTTTGTGCGCGGCGGGCCCGGGGCCTGGGTGGCGCCGCGGCGGCGGGCGCGCTCGAGGCGGGGGCGCTGCGGCCTGCTCGCGCGGGCGGAGGAGACCCCCCCTTCCTCTCCCCCCTCCCTCGCTCTCCTCCCCCTCCCTCCCTCCCGAGAAGCCTCTCTTTATTGTGCTCCGCCATGATGCCTCGCTCCCATCAGCCGCCGCCGCCGCCACATGGTGCGGCCGGACGCGGCCCCGAGCCCGGCCTCCCGCGCGGCTCCCCTTCGCGCCCGGCCCGCGGCGGCGCCCCCGGCACCCCCACCCGGAGCCCGGGGCTGGCGGGGCTCCTGGCTGGAGCTGGGGCTGGGTGGGGGCGCGGGGGAGCACGCGGCCGGCCGCGCGCGGGGCCTGGGCCGGCAGGGAGGATGCTCTGGCCCGCCCGGCGCTCTCCCCACGTGGGGCGGCTATCCCGTCGCGCCAGCGTGCGGAGAAACCTGGCGCGGCGGCCAGGGATCGGAGGGTCTTGGAAGCCGCTCGTAGGAAAGCTGGCCCTTGTTGGGGAGGCTCTGTCGGCAGGGGGGCTGCCATTCCCGGGTTGCTTGCCGGAAATGAACCGCGCGGTCGGGTCCCTTCACGCCCACTTAGCTTTGTAGGGCTTGCTGCCCTCACCGGACAAAAGGGCACCCTTTCTAGAGCACACCCCCTTTTCCTGCTCTCCCTTCTGTGCCTCCGGTGCTCTGGCCTCACCGCTGTTCCCACTGAGTGCTCCAACATTGCGATTGTGCGGGCCGCGTTTGAGACCTGCTCGCCTGAATTGGGTTAGAAGGGTGGGAAAGGTCGGATTAGAATCCTGGGGTTCGTGTTCTGAGAAGGCAAAGCCGAGTTACGGTGGTGAGGTAGTTGGAGTGCCTTGCCTGTCTTTGTAGGCGTGTTTGATACTCTCCTTGAAATATTGAGCCGAACTTTGTTTAAAAAGCGGTTTTGCCATTGTGATAGGTGGGTTCCTGATTTGTATTGTGAGTTAGCGTCCGCGTTCTGTTTAGCAGTTGGTACTGTTCTATTGAAAACGTTTAATGGAATACAGTAAAACACCGAACATTTCTGGCTATGGTTATTTCCCATTTTTCGTAAGAGAAACTTTAAACATGGGTTTCTTGTTTTCTTGTAGTGGAACTTTTAAAAAGTGCTATTGTAGAACGTTTTCTGATTAGCTGGAGGTAGCATGATTTGTGAATGGCCTATTAATTAAAAAGTAATTTGTCAACTGTATGCGTGAACACGTGGTGAGCTTGTCTTGTAGTAGGCACTTTTAAAAATAGCTTTATTGAGAGAAATAGTGACTTTTAACATTAGGAAAACTAGTTAAATTTATCTTCTAATTAGTATTGGGTTTTATGTTCATTTGTCTTGCAGAAAAAGAGCAACAAGAAGCAATTGAACATATCGATGAAGTACAAAATGAAATAGACAGGTAAAGTTTCTCTAGATTTACTTTGACTTCTCTGACATGCATCTAATGGCCTGGTAATCATAGAAATCATTTGACAGTGGTCACATAAATCTAAGCATTGACTGAGGGAAGATGATTGTAACTTAGTTGGAAATACTATGTAGATTCAGAGCTATTTGTCCTTTAAATAGCTGTACAGTCATAGTTTTTGTTGGAAGTACCCTGACCTTGCAAAGATTGGGTTTGCATTCAAAGGCTACAATTTGAATTGCAGTGTGGAACTTCTGATAGTTAGGGTTTATGTTGGCAGTGTTTCTCTAATCTACCTTTTAACTTTGTTACTTGGTTAGCAGCTATATTTAGAGATACTGTTGGAGGGGGAGCTCAACTGAAGTTTGTCTGAAAGTAGAGAAGAGGGGAAATAAGTATACAATGTTACCAGAATGCTCAGTTTGGGAACCCTTAAGAACTGTCCATAGTAGAGTACTGATACAGCAGACAACATTCTCTTCTTAGTTTCCAGTCTAGCAGTAAACTAGATGGTTTGGTTCTTATAAATAGGTACTTTCCACAGTTTAAAGCTACTAAGAATAATTATGCCTTTTGTAATATCAGCTAATTTTTATATTTAAGAAATACCATTGTTAACAACATGTTTTTTCATTTCCTTCAGACTTAATGAACAAGCCAGTGAGGAGATTTTGAAAGTAGAACAGAAATATAATAAACTTCGCCAACCATTTTTTCAGAAGAGGTCAGAATTGATCGCCAAAATCCCAAATTTTTGGGTAACAACTTTTGTCAACCATCCACAAGGTATGTGGGGAGAAATTGGAGCATAATTAATAGAGGATGTTCATGTGTTAAAAGGATGGTAGAACCTTGGTGAGGACTTCATTGAATAGCTGGGCTGCATGCAGAGGTTGAAACACTTAAAGAGGGGAAAGACTTGGAATTTATGCTTTCTAGGTAGCAGAGACTGCATTTTAACTCTGTATAGCTACTTGGTAAAAGAAAATGACAACTCTTCACTGGCTAATTTTAACTTGGGACTTTAAGCTACTTGATAAATGACAACTCTTAACAGTTTGGTTTTCTTTAGTTTGCAATGGGTTTATGTAAACAAAGATGCTCACTAAATTTGGCAAAAAATTAAAAGCATCACTTATGTTATTTGTTCATGTTGGTCCAAAATTTATCTGACCTGTAATGTGCTGGTCTAGTGTCTGCACTGCTTGGAGAGGAGGATGAAGAGGCACTGCATTATTTGACCAGAGTGGAAGTGACAGAATTTGAAGATATTAAATCAGGTTACAGAATAGATTTTGTAAGTATCCATAGCTCACCTTGTTTGCCACTATGGAAATTAACTTGACCTTCAGTTAGTAAAACTGTTTGTATTGATGAATAAATCTCTAATCATTTATTATAGTATTTTGATGAAAATCCTTACTTCGAAAATAAAGTTCTCTCCAAAGAATTTCATCTGAATGAGAGTGGTGATCCATCTTCAAAGTCCACTGAAATCAAATGGAAATCTGGAAAGGTATGCTTTGAGGAATTACGAGACAGAAATACCACTTTGTGTATTTTAGGTTCATCCAACCACCTACTCTAGTGTTTGATGCTTTGGTATGTATTAAATATAAAATCTTAAAACATAAAAAAGCTTATTGAAACCAAATACAGTAGCTTTGCACTCTCATTAGAAGTTATAGTACACATTTGTATAAGAATTGGGTTTAAATTTTGTTTCTGCATTGCTGATTGACCTCTTAAAGTGGCTTTCCATTTTTGAAACATGTTTGCATCTGCCTTTTTTTTTTTTTTTAAGAGGGTTTTGCTATAGGGCGCGTGCGCTCACCAGACAGACAGAGACAGCGAGAAATCACCCCCCAGGGGGGATGGCCATGCCGCAATCCCTTCTCCATTCTCCTCTTGGGATCTTGGGCATGCACACACATGCGCCAGGCGTGAGTTTAAGCCACCAGGTCCGGGACTTGAACCACAGTCGACTACGTGGGAGTCCAGCAACATAGCCATTACGCTAACTGCTGGTCCCTGCATCTGCTTTTAAATGGTAAGATGTATTTAAAGTTGATGTGTGTGTTTCGCTAATGATTTGTAAAGTGGAACTCATTTTATGAAAAAGCCAAAATCTGTTGGCTCTGCCTTTTCTAAGAAAAGCTATCCTGGACTCATTTTGGGGCTTTGTTTTCTTCTACCCCTCTGTATGGTTTACAGTTACTTTTTGGCAATACTAGTAACACTGTAGGTAATATTATTGACCTCTTTATGCTTTTCTGCTGTGGAGAAAAACTTATTGTTTTAAATGATAGATTTTTTAGGACAAGCAGTTGGCGTAATGGCTATGTTGCTGGACTCCTACATAGTTGACCACGGTTTGAGTCCTGGACCCGGTGGCTTAAAATCATGTCGGGTGTGTGTGTGTGTGCACCCAAGAGGAGAATGGAGGAGGGATTGTGGCATGGCCATACCCCTAGTGGGGTAATTTCTCACTTTCTGTCTCTCTGTCTCTGCTTTTCTGGTGAGCGCACACACCTTAAAGCAAAAAAATCTCCAAGAAAAAAAAAATGATAGCGTTTTGGATGTTGCAAAGAGCTTGTACCAAAAGTTCTTTCCATTTTCTTCTAGGATTTGACGAAACGTTCAAGTCAAACGCAGAATAAAGCCAGCAGGAAGAGGCAGCATGAGGAACCAGAGAGCTTCTTTACTTGGTTTACTGACCATTCTGATGCAGGTGCAGATGAGTTAGGGGAGGTCATCAAAGATGACATTTGGCCAAATCCGTTACAGTACTACTTGGTGAGTTGAGAGTCTGTATTTATTCAAGATCCTACTTATTTATTTACAGATGACTTCTTAGGGTGATTATTTTTCTTTCTTTCTTTTTTTTTTTTTTTAAAGGTTCCCGATATGGATGATGAAGAAGGAGAAGGAGAAGAAGATGATGATGATGATGAAGAAGAAGAAGGATTGGAAGATATTGATGAAGAAGGAGATGAGGATGAAGGTGAAGAAGATGAAGATGATGATGAAGGGGAGGAAGGAGAGGTAAAAATTTTTGGCCAAACTCAAAAAGATATGTTGAAAAGGAATTGACTTATTTTGAATTGAAGGCTGTATGTATGTAGTATAATGGAATTGATTCAGAACTGATCATTGAAGGTTTCATTTAAAAAGGTTCTTTTTTTTTTAAGTTTTTTTTATTTAGCTTTATTTTAGTACTACTTTAAAAAAAAAACTTTACATTTTATTTATTCACTCGTTTACTTTAATTTGACTAGAGAGAGGGAGGGAAAGTGAGAAAGCAAGCCACCAGATCTGGTACTGAAACCATGGTCCCATGTAGGAAGAAAATAAGAAAATAAGAAAGAAAGCAAGCCACCAGATCTGGGACTCAAACTGATCAGCCATGTGGGAATCCAGTGCCACCAAGCCATTTGCTGGCCCTGTCTGGTTAGTTTTTTATGATTACACAAACTTGTACTTAATAAAAGTGGTATGGAGACTGGCAGGTAGCATGGTAGTTAAGGGCGCCAGACTCCCACATGGCCAACTGCTGTCGAGTCCCCGGACCTGGAGACTTCCTTCCCTTTCTCTCCCGCCTCATGCTCTGTCCCTCTCTGGTCAAACTAAAATAAAGTTAATTGAATAAAATAACTCTTTTTTATCAGATAGAGAGAAAGGGAAAGCAAGAAAACAAGCCACCAGGTTCTGGACTGAAACCATGGTCTGCCATGTGGGAATCCAGCGATTTTAGCCACCACGCCACCTGCTGGGCCCAAAATAATTCTATTAAAAAATAATAGAAGTGATATGATCAATGTAGCTGGTCAAATTCTGACCCAAATAACAAAGTTTTATGTTTTTTTGGACAAAATATCTATAGATTAATTTTGCTTTGGGTTATTTGGCCTGAAGTGTACCCAATGGTTTGGTGTGTGAAAAGTTAGTAATTTAGGGGCTGGCAGGTGGCGTGGTCGTTAAGGGTGTTGGACACTCATGTGGTTGGTGTTAAGGGTGTTAGACACTCATGTGGTTGGTGTCTGGAGGCTTGCTTTCTCTTGCTCGCTCGCTTGCTCTCACCCTTGCCCTCTTCTTCCCTCTTCTCCCTCCCTCCTCCCTCTCTGGTCAAATTAAAAGAAGTAGATAATGAATAAAGTTAAAATAAAAAAAATTTTTAGAGTAATCAATCTAAAATAACATTGCCGGTGGGTTTTAATTGAGATAATGCAGACTGATACAGAGATTAAGAAAATTGAGGGTAACCCTGGAGGAATAACTGTTTGAATCTGTGACCTGGTGTCTTGCTTTCTCAGGCCCCATCTGTGTGTGTAGCCTCCCCTCCTCTCCCCCCACCCCATCAAGTTAAAATAAAAACATAAAGAGGGAACCAGCAGGTGGCATAGTGGGTAGGGCACTGGACACTCCCACGTGGTTGGCTGCAGTTTGAGTCGGATCTGGTGGCTTGTTTCCTCACACTCTGTGTGTGTCTCTCTCTGGTCGAATTAAAATAAATTAATGAATAAATAAAGATGAAATAAAATAAACTTTTAAAAATCAATAAATACATATATAAAGTTAAATAAAATAATTCTTTTAAAAAGCTTAGTAAGCAATCTTATAATTAACCCTGAAGATTAACTGCCTAATTTCTCTTTCAGGAGGATGAAGGGGAAGATGACTGACAGAACACTGATGGATTCCAATCCTCCTTTTTAAAAAATTTTTCTCCAGTCCCTGGGAGCAAGTTGCAGTCTTTTTCTTTTTTCTTTTTCTTTTTTTCTCTTTTTTTCCCCCTCTTGTGCTCAGTCACCCTGTACTTGAGGTCTCTTTTCTCTACACCATGGTTCTCAACTTATTTTAGGGGGAAAAACCTTGAGCAGAAACAATGGGAAAAGAATCTCTACCCTTTTCTGTTCCAAATTCATTTTGATCCCTTCCTGTCTCAACAAAAACTGTTTGGAATCAACACCACCGTGCTCTGTGGGAAAAAGAAAATCCTTCTGCTCCCTTCGCTCTGCTGGAAGCTGGAGGGTGCTAGGCCCCTGTGTAGTAGTGCATAGAATTCTAGCTTTTTTCCTCCTTTCTCTGTATATTGGGCTCAGAGATTACACTGTGTCTCTATGTGAATATGGACAGTTAGCATTTACCAACATGTATCTGTCTACTTTCTCTTGTTTAAAAAAAGAAAAAAAAACTTAAAAAAATGGGGTTATAGAAGGTCAGCAAAGGGTGGGTTTGAGATGTTTGGGTGGGTTAAGTGGGCATTTTGACAACATGGCTTCTCCTTTGGCATGTTTAATTGTGATGTTTAACGGACATCCTTGCAGTTTAAGATGACACTTTTAAAAATAAAATTCTCTCCTAATGATGACTTGAGCCCTGCCACTCGATGGGAGAATCAGCAGAACCTGTAGGATCTTATTTGGAATTGACATTCTCTATTGTAATTTTGTTCCTGTTTATTTTTAAATTTTCTTTTTGTTTCACTGGAAAGGAAAGATGCTCAGTTTTAAACGTTAAAAGTGTACAAGTTGCTTTGTTACAATAAAACTAAATGTGTACACAAGGATTTGATGCTTTTCTCTCAGAATAGATAGGCTTACTATGACCTTCCAAGTTTGACTTGTATAGATCACTTCACTGTCAAACTGTCACCCGAACTTCGTTATTTTTGATACGCACTTTGCAGGATGACTTCTCAGGGCTGTGTGGACTGAGTAAAGGGATTTAAATCAATGTATTAATGCCCCCACAGCTGGGAAACGTGGGTACAATTTGCTGTTGATTTATCAATATTATCATTGGGGATGCAAGAGTGCTCAAAACTCAGTTCTGAATATCTCATGTTTTTATCTTAAATTGGCAGTTTTTTAAATGGGCCTTTGTGCCTGTGACCACCATCGGACAAACTGGTGCTCTACTGCCAAGGTCCACATGGGACAGTTGCTGGCACGTCTTCATTGGCACTTAAAAGTATGGCCAAGACGACGGGCTCTTGGAGTAAGAAGTCAGGTTTGGAAGTTACAAATACTTTTTTTGGTCCCTAATCCCTGTTTTCTAGCATAAAGCTCCCAAACATGACTGACTGTGAATCTCGGTGGGATGACGAGCTCTGCTCAGTGCCACTGTGCAGAGAGGCTACCTAATGCGTGAGCTTTTTAATGATGTACAGTATAGTGGGAAATGCCACTTTTTCAGAGATGAATTAATGGGCAGCCTCGTCAAATTAAAGCCTTTTGATGTATAGAACTTTATAATGGAACTATTCCATCAATGGACAAAGTGTAACAACCCTGTCTAGATGGACAGTATGTAATTTCTGCGCAGGTCTGTTTAGTGAATACATCACTGTATACCGGTCAGGAATCTTGCTCCAATAAAGGAACATAAAGACTTTTTGGACTGGGGTCATTCTCCTTGTTTTGTAGAGAAATGTTACTTGTTTTGGGGTTTAGATAAGCTAGTTTTTAAAACTTGTTAATCAGATTCTGACAGGAGAAAGGAAAAAATGTTAAATAGTTTATGCTGGGCTGGTAGGTGGTGTGGTTAAGGTGCTGGACTCCTCGGCAGTTTGAGTCCTGGTCCTGGGGGCTTGCTTTCACTTTTTCTGTTTCTGTTTTTTTTTTTTTTTTAACTGCATAATAAAATTAATTTTTTAAATAAAGGAATTATGTATTTAATTTTATCTTTATTATTTTTTAATTGCTACAGGGCACATGCACTCATCAGAGAGAAAGTGAGAGAGCAAGCTGCTAGGTCTGGGACTTGAACTGCTGTTGGCCATGTGGGAGTCCAGTGCCCCAACTATTATGCCACCTGCTGGCCCCAAAATTAAATAATTAAAATAGATGCTCCCTACTGTTGGGTTACATCCCAGTAAATCCATCAGGAAGCATAGTTGTAAATGGAACAGTCAGAACTTAAGGACCACTTAATAGCATAGGGTTTTTTTTTTTTTTTTTGAGAGAGAGTTTTGCTATAGGGCGCGAGTTCTTAGCAAGGAATCACGGGGGGGGGGGGGGGGGGGAGGGGGTTGGTGGCTGTACCACAGTTCCTTCTTCAGGATCTTGGGGTACACTAAGCCACCTGGTCTAGGACTCTAACCACGGTCAACTACATGGGAGTCCAGCGACATAGCCATTACGCTAATTGCTGGTCCCAATAGGGTAGGTTTTAATTTATATAAAAAGGTTTGAGCTGGTTAATATAAAAAGGGTAAGTTTGAAATGCACAAACTAGTTTCTGATGGGATTTGATTTTCTTTTTAGAATGATTTGGAATTTAATTTTTATTTTAAAAAATAATTACTTATTTAATTTTACTTATTTATTTTAATTTGATCAGAGAGACAGGGAGAGGGAAAGGGAGAAAGCAAGCCACCTTGTCCAGGACTTGAACCGTTGTCAGCCATGTGGGAGTGTCCAATGCCTTGATCACCATGCCACCTGCTGGTCCCTGGGTTTGCTAAAGGGTGCTTGTATTCACTAGGCAAAGTAGGAAAGTGCCTCCCATGGAGAATGGTCAAGCCATGGTCCCTTAATTCTCATTTTGGCATTTGGGCACGTACTCATGCACCTGGTGTGTTTTGCAAGCCACCAAGTCCAGGACTTGCACAGTTGACTGTGGAATCCAGTTGCCTCAACCTTCATTCCACCAACTAGCTCTTGAAGTACATTAATATTTCTCTAGAGAAAAGTTCAGTAGTCATTTGGGTTAATACTTAGGCCTGTGATACTGTTGCACAAAGTTACAGTTTATCACAACTGGTGGTTCTAATGTGTTAGCAAAACACATCCTAGGGTTGTTCATAGATTAAAATCAAACTTAAAAGTGTTCCTGGGGTTGTAGGTAATAGATTACAATAAAATTTTATGTGGGGGAATGTCAGCCCCTTTAAGGTACCCCAGTTGTGACTGGCCACCTGTATCTGCAGCCTTGTAAAAAGCCCTAGACTGATGGGACCAGCAGTTAGCGTAATGGCTATGTCGCTGGACTCCCACGTAGTCGACCGCGGTTCGCGTCCCGGACCCGGTGGCTTAAAACTCATGCTGGGCCTGTGTGTGCATGCCCAAGATCCTGAGAGGAGAATGGAGGAGAAGGGATTGCAGAGTGGCCATCCCCCTTGGGGGGTGATTTCCTGCTTTCTCTCTGGCGAGCGCACACACCCTATAGCAAAAAAACCTCTTAAAAAAAAATTAAAAAGCCCTAGACTGAGAAAAAATGACAACCCTTGTATTCCAAAAAAAAGCCGTGAAGAGTAGCTGCTGTATTCTGCACGACTGCGGGAGCAGCTCTTGGGCTGGCTTTCAAGCAAGTGTATTGGGAAGGGCTAGGGAAATGCCTGCTCTTCACTCAAGGACATTAAAAAGGGAAATAGTGTCTTCAGGTAATTTCCCGAGGAGGGGCTGTGCCATATTAATGAGGGGAATTTAGTGACCAAATTAGGGTGGGGGAGGGGGAAAGGAACTTTTGCAAGAAGAGAAGTGTTTTCATTTAGTTTAGATCCCTAAGTTGTGTTTTGTCACACACCACCCTTGCAGCTAAGATGACTTGTTTCTCCATGATTTCAAAGACTTTTTTAAAAAAAGAATTATTTTATTTAACTTTATTTTAATTTGACCAGAGAGGGAGAAAGGGAGAAAGAAAGCCACCAGGTCCAGGACTCGAACCATGGTCGGCCATGTGGGAGTCTGGCACCCTTAACCACCACACCACTTGCCAGCCCCTCAAAGACTTTTTTAAACTGGGTTCCTGACCTCCATAGCAGGCTCTTAGTTTCCACCCCACTCTGGCGTCTACTGCGTGGAATATAAATGGCCCACAGAATGCCTAGACCTCTGGTTTGGCTGACAAGGTAGCTTTCCATCCTGCCTGCCCGTGCGTGCACTATCTGCTTGTCTCCTAAGTAGGATGTGAGTGTTTGACTCAAATGGATTTGGGGGTCTTGGGCTTTAGAGGGTTCCTGAACGATGGCATTTCTGGATTCATTTGTTAATGTCTTTTTTTTTTTTTCTTTTTTTGGAGAGGTTTTTGCTATAGGGCGCGTGCGCTTGCTCGCCAGACAGACAGAGACAGACAGAAAGTGAGAAATCACCCCCCCAGGGGGGATGGCCACACCGCAATCCCTTCTCCATTCTCCTCTCCGGATCTTGGGCACGCACGCACACATGCCTGGCGTGAGTTTAAGCCACCAGGTCCGGGACGCAAACCGAGGTCGACTACGTGGGAGTCTAGCAACATAGCCATTACGTTAACTGCTGGTCCCTGTTAATTTCTGTAACCAGATTTGTGGTTTCACTTGGTCCCAGAAGCAGGTTTGGTTTTTCTGTTTCTTCCTTAGATTTTATTTGAACCCTTTCACACATAAAACTAATTCTGTTGCAATTTCCTGATAGACAAGCTATTTCAATTGTTTAGAGGACAGACAACTAATATTTTTTTTTTGAGAGATTTTTTGCTATAGGGTGTGTGCACTCTCCAGAAAGAGAAACAGAGAGACAAAGTGAGAAATCACCCCCCAGGGGGTAGGCCACATCACAATCCCTTCTCCATTCTCCTCTTGGGATCTTGGGCACACACATACACGCACCTGGCCTGAGTTTAAGCCACCGGGTCCGGGACTCGAACCGCAGTCAATTACATGGGATTACCGCGACACAGCCATTATGCCAACTGCTGGTCCGCCAGACACCTAATTTTCAAAAGTCTACACTCCACCCCAGCAGTGACCATTCCTTTAAGAGCATGTGACTGTATTTATGAAGCTTCCAAGCTGACTTTGTAACAGGTCTTAGGGAAAGGACTGGGAGTGTTCCGTTAGGACAAGGATAGTGAGGACCTTAAGGTGGAAAGGTGTGGGCCAACTTGAGTTGGTGGCATTGCGTACTCCCATTTTACCCAGCGACAAAGAAAAGTAGTGAAAGAGGAAATGTGGCCTTTGAGGTTGACTGCTTACTCAGTCTTTTTTTTCTTTTTTTTTTTTGCTAGAGGGCGCGTGTGCTAGCCAGACAGACAGAGACAGAGAGATAGAAAGTGAGAAATCACCCCCCAGGGTGGATGGTCACGCCGCAATCCCTTCTCCTCCATTCTCCTCTCAGGATTCTGGGCATGCACGCACACGTGCCCACCGTGAGTTTAAGCCACCAGGTCCCAGACGCGAACCGCGGTCGACTACGTGGGAGTCCAGCGACATAGCCATTACACTAACTGCTGGTCCCTGCTTACTTAGTCTTCTAACAGCCTAGCAGCCCAGGACTTGATTTCCCTGTAAGGTTGCCTTGCCCAGGAGCAGCAGGTGGGTTCTGCTACCTTTGACTTTCCCTTAGAGTGAGGCAGCGAAACACTCATCCTGGAGAAGAGAGGTGAACACTCTCCTGCAGAGGTGATTAATAATCATTTGGCTGTCCAAAGTGACATTCACCCATCACGTCAACCACGTGGGCTCCAGCACCTTCTCCACTGCTCCATGCCAACGGCTGGCTCCGTAGTGGCTATTTGTTTTGAGAGGTTTTTGCTATAGGACGTGTGCGCTGGCTAGAGAGACAGACAGAAAGTGAAAAATCACCCCCTAGTGGGGGTGGCCAGGCCGCAATCCCTTCTCCATTCTCCTATTGGGATCTTGGGCAGGTACGCACGCGCGCCCGGCCCGAGTCCAGGATTCACATGGGAATCCAGCGACAAAGCCATTACGCCATCTGCTGGTCCCAGATAGAGGCTATTTAAAGGTGTGTCTTTTCTCCTGTTGAGATGACCTTTTTAGGGAGAATGTGCAACAAGTGGCTGTGGCGGAGCCAGCGAGCTCAGCGTAAAGGACAACTCAGCCTGTTAGGTGTTCCGTCTGTAATCTAATCATCCGAGCGAGGCTTTTCCTCTTCCCCATATACGCCTTCTTGCGGTGACTAATATCTACCTGGGGGCAGCCACTCCGTGGGATCGACAGGTTTGGCGCGAACCTGTCTTACAACGACATCCAAGACCAAGAGAGACTTGAGGGACTTGGCCAAGGAGGCTCAGCGCGTAGGGGCGGAAACCAGAAGGTGGTGGCGGGCTCCAAGGAAGAGGAGACGCACCCAGCCGGGAGTGGATCCGCTACCCTTGTTAGCCAGGACCGGGTGATCCTGTGACCGGCAGGGGGCGCTGTCCCCATCCGGGCTGGCCCCTCTGAGAGCTCGCTGTGCTCAAGCTGGAGAACCTGGGCTCGGGAAATGCCTCTACTGCTCTTCCATCCTGGGTGGGGGTCTGTCACCGAGCAGGAACTGTGGCCTCAGAGGACAAGGCGCTGAGCTTAGAATCCTACGGAATTTCGGGTCTGGGAGGCGCTGGGGCCTCCGACTTTGGAAATGGGGTCTGCGGTACGGCCGCGAGGCGGCGCTGGTCTCCAGGTTCCCGGAGGGCCGGTGGGTCTCGGGAGGGGGCGCCCGATCCCACGTCTGCGGCGTAGCTTCCCGGGAAGTTTCAAGTTTGAAAGTCCTGGCGGAGGGGACCGGGCTTCCGGAACCGGAGTGGTCGAGAGGAGGGGCGGAGCAGCCGGAGCAGCGCCATGGAGGAGGGGGCGCCACGGCAGGTGAACGGCGCCCTAGACTCTGAGCTGCGCGCGGGGGCCGAGGGGGTGCGGGAGAAGCTTAGTCCACCATCCGGGGCGCCCCAAACTCCAGCAGCGTCCCAGCCCCACTCCCTAACCCGCGCCTATTACCTGACCCTGGCCTGGGTCCCCGCGACATTCTCGTGGGGCAAAACTGAGACTGAGTTAAGTTATTTATGCTTCTGGAACGTCCCAAGTCACCCCCCAGGTGACTCAGTCTCGGCGAGCGGGCGGGTGGGCATCCTGTGCACGTCTGAATTCGCCACCTGGTGTGGGTCACCAGGGTGAGCCCCAGGATTGGTTCTCCTAGGTGGACTATAAGGCCAATGCGAATTAACCGAGAAGCATAGAAGGACCCGGTGCAGGCACAACGGCAGGGCCCCAGGGAGGGAGGGTGACGGCTGTGCACAGTGGGGAGGGGCCAATCCGAGCGCACTTGTCGGGGGTCCTTCGCAGAGAGCACGAGGAGCGCGGGCAGTGTGCGCGAGGGGAGGGGCCCGGCCTAGCCCAGCCCCGGGGCCTGAACCTTCGGGTACGCAGAGCGTTCTAGAGTGCCGAGAGCCGGGGTTCCTGTCCGCACCTGGCAATTGGGACACGTGGGCCCCGAGGACCAAGGCTGTGTGCGTGCCTGTTACTGGGGTGGGAGAAGTGGTCCCCGCGCAAGGCAGCGAGGGGTGTGTGTGTGTGTGTTGAGATTCCAACCGAAGCAGGCAAGGCCCCGGGGTGTGCTCAGGCGTGAGGGTGTAGTAGACAGACTTCTGGAATGCCGCCACTCCAGTGGCTCAGGCCGCCTGCAGAGCTGAGTCCACTCCCGCCCCGCCGCCCTCCCCCTCCTGCAGAGTCCGTCCGCCTGTTCCAACTGCAACTTGTACACATTTTCCGATTTCCTGCAAGCCTCCGCCCTGCAGCAGCAAGCAGCTGGGTGACTCAAGACCCCAGTGGCTGGGCCCCCAGCTCCATGGGATCTTTGTTTGCTCAGCCTTTGGCACTGGCTCTCTTGCCTAGGGCGGTCAAAGGATTTCCTGAGCCTCGCCCTTGGCCTCTGACAGTTGGGCCAGCCAGCCAGCCAGCCTGCTCAGCCTAGGCCTTGGGTGGGGGGAGTCCCTGAGGCTCGGGTAGCCACCCCTTCCACTGGGCTCTGGAGATGGAACGCAGAGAGGTAAGAGGGGGTCCCTGTGAGAATCCATGTTGGGGGGTGCATCAAGTGTACCCTGGGCTGAGGTCATTTTGGCATTGGTTGGTTTAAAATGGCCTCTGAAGGGAGGTTTTCCTCTTCCTGGCTCCAGCCTGAGCTGAAGTGCAGAGAGCCTTCCTCCCAGGAGCTGAGCTGAGCGCGCACTGGAGACCTCCTAGCCCCTCTTTGTCCCGTCTGTCCTGTGGATTGGCAGGCCAGGAAACAAGCCGCTGGCCGCCTTCTCCATGTGACCTTGGGTGAATCTCTTCTCAGCATGGAGCTTTTTCTGGCTTCCAGATTTCACTTTGTGTCCCAGATGTGGAGAGAGCTGCCTGGTTCGGCACTGCTGGCGGGGAGAGACTGGGCCCGGGGGATGTGGCCTCTCCTTTTCTGTGTAGCAACTGTGGACAAGTTACTTAACCTCCCTGTGTCTGTTTCCTCCTCCATAAAATGGGGATAGGGCCAGCAAGTGGTGTGGTGGTTAAAGAGGCTGGATCCCACACAATTAACTGTGCAGTTCGAGTCCCAGACCCAGCGGCTTGAAAAACGCCGGGCATGTGTACATGTCTGTCCAAAATCCCCAGAGGAGAATGTAAGAAAAGGGATTGTGATATGGCCATCCCCCCTGGGGCATGCCTCTGTATATATAGCAAAAAAGGGGGGTGCTAGGGACCAGCAGTTAGCGTAATGGCTATGTTGCTGGACTCCCACGTAGTCGACCGCGGTTCGAGTCCTGGACCCGGTGGCTTAAACTCACACTGGGCGCGTGTGCATGCGTGCCCAAGATCCCGAGAGGAGAATGGAGGAGAAGGGATTGCGGCGTGGCCATCCCCCCTGGGGGGTGATTTCTCGCTTTCTGTCTCTATGT
Organism: Tupaia tana; assembly: GCA_026018925.1. Taxonomy (NCBI): domain Eukaryota; kingdom Metazoa; phylum Chordata; class Mammalia; order Scandentia; family Tupaiidae; genus Tupaia; species Tupaia tana. The sequence goes on from JAKSZU010000013.1 coordinate 101,123,093, forward strand.
CTCTCTCTTTCTGTCTGTCTGGCGAGGGCACGCACCCTATAGCGAAAACCTCTCCAAAAAAAAAAAAAAAACAACAAAACCCAAAAACAAACAAAAAAAGGGGGTGCTAATAACTGCCCTTACCCAGTGGGGTTGCCTGAAGCAGCACGGGCTAGATATGTGGCCTTGGGGTTTCCACCCTGCTTGAAAGGCAGAGGAGCTTCCAAAGCCCTGCGTGGGCCTGCATCCCTGCCCTCCATCCCGGGTGAGCAGAGGCCGCTGCCCAGTATGACCCCTCTCCTCTCCTCTGCAGCCTGGGCCAGGCCCGCGGCCCCCAGAGGACGAGAAAGAGGTGATCCGCCGGGCCATCCAGAAGGAACTGAAGATCAAGGAGGGTATGGAGAACCTGCGGCGAGTGGCCACAGACCGCCGCCACCTGGGCCACGTGCAGCAGCTGCTGCGGTCCTCCAACCGCCGCCTGGAGCAGCTGCATGGAGAGCTGCGTGAGCTGCATGCACGTGTCCTGCTGCCTGGTCCCGACCCTGGCCCCGCACCTGCACCTGCACCTGCACCCGGCCCCACACCCGGACCCGCACCCGGCCCCACACCCGGACCCGCACCTGGCCCCAGCTCCAGCCCGGCTGGTGAGTGCGGAGACCCCTTGGGACAGGAGGCCCCTGACCTTGGCCTGCCCCTGTGCTGAGACTGACTCACCTCCCTGAGCCGCCTCCTGGGGAAGCGGGGAGGGAGCAGAAAGCTAGGCCGCGGGGTCTCAGCTCTGGTGACGGATTCTTGTGCCCACATTTCCTGCGCACAGAACCTGTGGCCACGGGGCCCCGGTCACAGGCAGAGCAGCCGCGGGCTCGGCAGCTGGAGGCTCTACGGAGGCAGTTGCAGGTAGAGCTGAAGGTGAAGCAGGGGGCTGAGAATATGACTCACACGTATGCCAGTGGCACCCCCAAGGTAAGGCTCCTGGCATCTGATGGGGAGGCACAGCCCAGGCTCCAGTCTGATAGGAAAGGCTTGGCTCTCAGACACGAGGGGAGGGCCGGCCGCAGCTCCTCTTCTGACAGAAAAATGCTACCCAGTCATTGACCCTGTCAGGGACAGTCCCATTCCTTAGTCTGATGGGGAAAGCATAGCCCCACATCCCAGCTGAGTGGGGAAGGCATGGCTCCAAACCCCGGTTGAGCAGAGAAGGCCCAGCGCTGATCTAATGGAATCCCAGCCTGGCCCCGGCCCCAGTCGACTTGATGGACGAGGGTTAACCCAGCCCTGATCTGATGGGGGAGGCTCAGTCCCAGCTCTGATCTGGGGCGCGCTTAACCTGGTCCTGATCTATTTGATGGGAAAGGCTGTGGGCCCAGCTCTGAACTGATGGAGGAAGCTTAACCCAACCTTGACCTGATGCAGAAGGCGCTAGCTCAGCCCTGGTCTGATGGGGGAGGCTCTGGCCCAGTCCTAGTCTGATGGGGGAGGCTTAGACCCGGCTCTGATCTGATGAGGTAGGCTTAACCCAGGTCTGATCTGGTGGAGGAGGGCCTGGCCCGGCCCTGGTCTGGTGGGGCACTTGCCACATTCTCACAGGAGAAGAAGCTCCTGGCTGCTGCCCAGCAGATGCTGCGGGACAGCCGGCTGAAGGTGGCCCTGCTGCGCATGAAGATCAGCAGGCTGGAGGCCAGCGGGTCCCCTGAGCCAGGTGAGGCCTTGAGAAGTGGGGGAGCCAGGGCAGAGCAGGGCGGAGGCTGAGGGGTTGACCTCCGACTCCCAGGGCCCGAGCTTCTGGCGGAGGAGCTGCAGCACCGGCTGCGCATCGAGGCTGCTGTGGCCGAGGGTGCCAAGAACGTGGTCAAGCTGCTTGGTAGCCGGAGGACACAGGATCGCAAGGCACTGGCTGAGGTCAGGCCACAGCCCCTCCCTTTGAGGTCTTGTCCCTCTGCAGCAGCGGGAGGCCCTGCTGCCCTGTGCCCACGGGCTGCCCTGACCATCTTCCCTCTGTAGGCCCAGGCCCAGCTCCAGGAGTCCTCCCAGAAGCTGGACCTGCTGCGGCTGGCCTTGGAGCACCTGCTGGCGGGCCTGCCTGCCGCCCACCCTCTGCGCGGCCGAGTGGCACGAGAGCTGCGATCTGCGGTGCTTGGGAGCCGCCAGCCTCCAGGGACACTGGTGAAGCCCACTGCCCTGACAGGTAGTCACTCCCTTCCCCTTCAGGGAGGACCCTGAGGCCAGTGGGCAAGAACTTTGGGGATGAGTTCCAGTCCTGGCCACACCACCTAGCTCTGTGACCTTGGGCAAATGACATCAACTTGTACACGAAGAGCTAAGCACAGGGCCTGACTCGGTCAGATGGGGTCCATGATTAGCTGTTACTTAATGATAACTCACCACATTTATGGCTGGGGAACTCATAGGCCTGCCAGCCTTGGAACCCCGTCCTGGGCAGCTGGGACTATTAGAAAGTTCTTTCTAGGGCTAGCTGGTGGCATAGTGGTTAAGATGGCTGGATCTCACATTGCTGACAGTGGGGTTTGAGCCCCAGACCTGGCAGCTTGAGAAACAGGCCAGGTATGTGTGTGTGCATACCCAAAATTCCAAAAGGTGGGAGAAAACGAGAAGGGATTGTAGTATGACCATCCTCTATGGGGGAGGGGGAATGCTTGTTCACTTTCCCTCCCTCTGTCTCTCTCAGGCAAGCATACACACCTTGTAGCAAAAAAAAAAAAAATCTTTCTTGTTCCAAGCTGAGATCTGTCTCCTTAGCAAACGGCCATCAACGCATCATCTGTGACCACAGCCTTTTGAAGCCCTGAGCTTTACTGAGATGCTGAGGTGTGAGCTAGAGAGGCCGGGGCCTGCGTGTGCAGAGCCCTGGTGCAGGGGCAGGCAGGCCACATTCCTCCGTGAGCACAGCTGAGGAAAGGAAGGGCCCCCACCTGGCTCTGGGGAATCAGGGATGCTTCCTGAAGGTGGTGTTGTCTGAGCGTAACCCAGAAGAACTTGTACCTAGGACCAAGTAGACAAGGGGCAGGCAGAGGGACAGCTTGTTGAAGGGCCCAGAATCTGACTCCTTGGGGCCACCACACACCCCGTATTCTGCCTAAACACCCCAGTTCCTCAAGTAGGTATTCCTCAGGCGATCTTCCCAGCCCAGGCCCCTGCCTCGTTACAGGGTCACGCAGAGACCACATGCACGAGGCGGGGCCTGGACTCCCTCGACAGTGCTCGTAGGCCCTGAGGACACCCTCAAAAGCTGCTGGATTTCCCCTGCTCCTCTTTGAGAGACAAAACTCTAGGGACCCTAAAAATGAACCCTCCAGGTTGGCAAAACGCACTGGGGACTTAACCCCTCCTTCTGTTCACCTGCTTTTCCGAACATCTGGAAACGGAGGCCTAGGCAGCAGAAGGGCAGGAAGCAGGCCCCCTGCTCCCTCTCCCAGCCCTGGTGCTCTCAGGGCCATGGCGTCTGCGTGGTGTTCTCAGGCCTGGAGCCCTGCGTAGCGTCGTGGCACGTACGCTGGCTCCGTGGCCTGGCTGAGGTCTGGTCTTGCTCTTCCCCGTGTAGCTGCTGTACCAGCACCCAGGATGCACTGGAGGGCAGAGCCGGTCAGTTTGCCCCGAGGGTGGCAGGTGGCCGCCAGGGCCTAATATGGCCAGGGCCTGGGCTCAGCTGCCTCCTGGAGGAGGGGGCATTCCTGGGGCCCCCTTGCATGCTGGGGTTGGCGGTGGCAAGGTGACACCTGACATGCCCCCACAGGGACGCTACAGGTCCACCTCCTGGGCTGTGAACAGCTGCTGACCGCCGTGCCTGGACGCTCTCCGGTGGCCGCGCTGGCCGGCAGCCCCTCCGAGAGCTGGCTTCGGGCCAGGGCCAAGCCGCAGCGTGGCGGCGGAGAGCTGGCCAGTGAGTAGAGAAGGCGCTGTGGGGACGGCCAGGGCCCCTGCTCCAGCCCACTCTAAGTCCCAGCCCTGGCCCCACAGGCGAGGTGCTGGCCGTGCTGAAGGTGGACAACCATGTTGTGGGCCAGACAAGCTGGGGACAGGTGGCCGAGCGGTCCTGGGACCAGACCTTTGTCATCCCCCTGGAGCGAGTAAGACCAGCCTTTTGGCGCGGGGTGAGAGGCTACCCAGGTCGGGCTGCAGCCATGCCCCAACCCTCAGCCTGGCCTCCCTGACACAGGCTCGCGAGCTGGAGATCGGGGTGCACTGGCGGGACTGGCGGCAGCTGTGTGGGGTGGCCTTCCTGAGGCTTGAGGATTTCCTGGACAACGCTTGTCACCAGCTATCCCTCAGCCTGGTGCCACAGGGGCTGCTGTTTGCTCAGGTGCTCCTTGCCTCCCGCCTCTGCCTTGCTGACCCCGGGGGATCAGGACTGACCCACCCACGCACAGGAGTGGAAATGGGGACCCGAAAGGAGGTCTCCAGATGAGACTCCCCAGCCACTAGCTGGGGCTCCAGCTAGAGGCCCACGTCCTAGTCTTGGCTGCCCTGCCTCATGGGGGAACCTGAACAAGTGTCCCCCTGCTCCGGGCCTCGGTTTCTGCGCTGGTGCCAATGCGGGCAGTGAATGCATCTCTCTGGGTCTCTGGCTCTTGTATCTGTTGACACTGAGGGCTCAGGCTACAGGTGGAGAAGGGGAGGACTGCTCTTCAGCCCTGCCTCCACCCTTGCAGGTGACCTTCTGTGACCCTGTCTTCGAGAGGCGGCCCAGGCTGCAGAGGCAGAAGCGCATTTTTTCTAAACGCAGAGGTGTGGAAGGGGCAGAGGTGTGGAGGGGGCAGAGGTGTGGAGGGCCGGGGCTGTACACGGAGGGAGAGGGAGCCGGGCTACGGCTTTAGGGGCATCAGCCGGGCTGAGCTCCCTGTCTGCCCCAGGCCGGGACTTCCTGCGGGCTTCCCAGATGAACCTCAGCATGGCAGCCTGGGGCCGCTTGGTCATGAACTTGCTGCCCCCCTGCAGCTCCCCAAGCACAATCAGCCCCCCAAAAGAGTGCCCTCGGACCCCGACCGCACCCCGAGGGGACCCCAGCCCTGTCTCCCCCAGGTGAGAGCTACGTCGCCCCAGACCACATGCGTCTCTGTGGCTCTTGCCCTTCTCTAGGTTCAGTCGTGCCTGTCTTTCTGTCCCCGGAGCTCACCACCACCCTCTGCATGGCTGTGTGTCTGTCCCACCAGCTCATCATCTGCCTAAGCTCACCCTGTGTCTGTTTCTGCCCCCACAGTAATTTCCTGCCCAAGGAGACCTCCTCGGGAGAAGAGGTGAAGCCCCCTGCCAAGCCCCCACGCCTCTACCTGCCCCAGGAGCCGACCCCCGAGGAGACTCCGGTGAGGGGTGGGTGGGGGTCAGGACTGCTCCAGGGCGGAGTGGGGATGAGGTGGCAGGCCAGGAGGGATGGAGGTAACAACGCCCTGCCCGCCCCACCCTGGTCCCTTTGCTCTTGCAGCGCACCAAGCGCCCCCACATGGAACTCAGGACCGGACTCGGGCCACCTCCACCAGCTTCGCCCACCAGGTACCCACCTCCACTCCCCTCACGTTCGAGACCTACCCGCGTATCTGCATGTCTGCGTGTCCACCTTCATCGCTCATGGCTCCCGGGGTGTGTGCCTGGCTTGCTCTTGGGTTCTTCCCTGTGAACCCACTTACTGCGCCCAGCTGTGTGCAGCCTCGAGGAACTGCTGTCAGGGGCCTCTGCTGCAGGGCTCTCCCATGAGCTCCAGGGCGGGGACAGCCAGGCCTGCACATGGGGCTCGGGGTGACTAGGTGGAGCCCAGCACTTGTTCCAGGGGCTCCTGTGCCCTCCTTCTCTTGCAGGAAACCGCCCCGGCTTCAGGACTTCCGCTGCTTGGCTGTGCTGGGCCGGGGTCACTTCGGGAAGGTAGTGGGCTGTGCGGTGCCGTGGAGCGGGGCGGGCGGGCCCCAGCACAGTAGCCAGGGGACAGTGTGTTCATGGGGCTGTGAGGGCGTCCCGCCCTGCCCACCTGGAGCCAGCTGTCTCTTGTCCCCAGGTCCTCCTAGTACAGTTCAAGGGCACCGGGAAGTACTACGCCATCAAAGCACTGAAGAAGCAGGAGGTGCTTGGCCGGGACGAGATAGAGAGGTGTGCGGTGGGCAGCAGGGTTCCAGGCACCCAGGCTCCTGGCCCTGGAGGGGACCCAAAAGGGCTGGCCTGGCTGTGGGCACCCAGAAGGCAGCTGAAGGCTCCTTGGCTTTGGAAGGTGGCCCTGTGGGGTCAGCCGGACCTGGGTCCTCTTTTGGTCCCTGCAGTTGTTAACTGTGCCCTTGGGCAAGTCCCCTCTTCTCTGTGAACCTGTCTGCCCTTCTGTAAAACGGGGGCTGTGGGGGCCCTACAGGCTCAGCGGCCGCTGTGAGCCTGTGAGTGATAGCCATCACGAGCTGCCCGCGCTTGGAAACAAACACTATGCGTGGTAGGGCGTGTGCACGAACGCAGGGGAGGGCAGGCAGGAGGAGCACCCTCTTACAGGACTGATGGCGCCACAGCCATTCCTCAGTCCCGCAGCCTGGCAGGTCGTGGGCTCTCACCCTCGTGCCTGTGCATCAGGCTGGGGACTTGCACTGCAGTTGCCACGTGGGACTTGAGCAGGGCATCCCCACTGGCCACGGAGCCAGCACTCCCACCTGGCACTGAAGTCCCAGGGAGCCAGGGCTGTTGTGAGGGTGGCAGGACACAGCCTGTGGCGGTGTCCCTGCCCTCTGAGACACACCCTCCTTCCAGCCTGTTCTGTGAGAAGCGGGTCCTGGAGGCTGTGGCCCGTGCGGCACACCCATTCCTGCTGTCCGTCCTCGCCTGCTTCCAGACCGCCAGCCACGCCTGCTTCGTGACCGAGTTTGTGCCCGGCGGTGACCTCATGATGCAGATCCACGAGGACGTCTTCCCTGAGCCCCAGGCCCGGTGGGTTCCCATCCGTCCTGCCCGCCTCTTCCGGCAAATGTCCCTGGCTCCCTGTGCCTGCCCCTCTTCCTGCTTCTCCCTGGGCACCCATCAGCAGAAGGGCAGAGAGGCCTGGGTTCAAACCCTGCCACCAGCTCTCACGGCCTGTGGAATTGCAGTAGCTTTGAACTGGGCTCTATGCCTGTTGCCTGGTGAGGGTGCAAGTGCCCTGGCACAGGGAGCAGCAGCTGGGGTACCTTCGCCTCCCAGTGTAGACTCTGGAGTTAGAAAGAGTGGAGTTGGCATATCAGCTCCACTGCCGGCTGGGGGACTTTGGGAAGGTCACTCACCTGGAGTCTCTGACCCTCATCTGAAAAACAGGCATGATAGGCCAGCCCCACAGCACAGCGGGGAAGCTGTGTGGGGATCCGCACCCGTGTGGTCTAATCCTGGCCTTCGTGGTTTAAAGAGCATGCTGTGTGCATGTGCCCCAACCCTGACGGGATGGAGGGATGGAGGGGGAGGGGCTGCAATGCGACTGCGCCCCATTGGGAGGGAGGCTCGCTCTCTCTCTGGTGAGCACACCTGCTCTTTAGCAATGAAAAAAAATGGCATGGCGAGTATCAGCTGCGGAGCAACTAGAATAAGGTGGGCAGGTCACTTGGGTAGCCCCTGGCACAGTGTGAGAGTCCAAGAAGAGTAGCTGTCAGGGTGGCCTCGGGAGCCCTGTCTGGGGGAGCCCCAGCCCCGCACCAGCTAGGCATGATCATCCCAGTCTCTTGCTCACGCCTGGCTGGCAGGGGTACTGGGGGCCCAGGCTCTGGTCCTGGTGCCGGGCCTGGGCCTGAACTCCCACTCGCCCCTCCCTCCAGCTTCTACCTGGCCTGCGTGACCCTGGGGCTGCAGTTCCTACACGAGAAGAAGATCGTTTACAGGTGACTTCTGCCCCAGGTGGGAGGTGGGTGAAGGGAATGCTGTCCTTTTCCTGGGCTGCTCCCAGGCAAGAGGCTCCTGTCCCTGGGCCCCCTCCTAGACCCTCTGACCTGCCCACCTGCCATCAGGGACCTGAAGTTGGATAACCTTCTCCTGGATGCCCAGGGCTTCCTGAAGATCGCAGACTTCGGGCTGTGCAAGGAAGGTGGGGCCACCTGTCTAGGGTCCCTGTTCTGTAGGCTGGCCGTGGGGTGTGCATGCGGCACCTCTGGGAAGGCTCACTCACGGGGGCGCGTTCCCCACCTGGCCCTCTTCCGGGGCTCAGCTGGGCACACTGGCCCTTCCTTCCCCACTTGCATGTGGTGAAGAGAGCTTGGGGCTGGGGCTGGGGAGGCCATTGCCTTCTGTGACCTTGGTGTGGGCGCGGCCAAGACTCAGCTTGCTCCTGCAGTTAAATACCACCTGCACATCTCAGCTCGTGGGCTGTGGGGCATGCCTGGAGCAGGCTTGGGTACCCAGGATCCAAGTCTGGCTGCGGATCCTTTTACTTTTTTTGAGATTTTTTGCTATAGGCTGTGTGCTTGTCAGAGAGACAGAGACAGAGAGACAGAAAGTGAGAAATCACCCTCTGGGGGGATGACCACACCACAATTCCTTCTCCTCCATGATCCTCTGTGGATCTTGGGCACGCACACATATGTGCCTGGTGAGTTTTGAGCTACCGGGTCTGGGACTCGAACCCTGTGGGAGTCTGGCGATGTAACCGTTATGCCATCTGCTGGTCCCTGGCTACGGATTCTTACCGTCAAGAGGTGACTGGACAAGAACCACCAGGCAGGTGCTGGTGTGGATGCTTGCTTGCAGGGATCGGCTTTGGGGACCGGACAAGCACCTTCTGTGGCACCCCCGAGTTCCTGGCCCCCGAAGTGCTGACCCAGGAGGCGTACACACGGGCTGTGGACTGGTGGGGGCTGGGCGTGCTGCTCTACGAGATGCTGGTGGGCGAGGTGTGTGCTGGCCACGCAGCTGGGGCCTCTGGGTCGGGATGGGCTGGCCCACGCTCCCTGCTGAGCCCCGATCTCCACAGTGCCCATTCCCAGGGGACACCGAGGAGGAGGTGTTCGAGTGCATTGTCAACGCGGAGGCCCCGTACCCTGGCTTTCTGTCAGTGCAGGGGCGCGAGCTCATTCAGAAGGTATGGGGTCCCGGCCGGCTGACAACTGCCCACCGCGCGTGTGCTCCCGGCCATGGGTACCCGTAGGGCCCTTGGCCCGGCTCTCGTGGTACCTGGGGACGGGAGTGCTGGGGCTGAGTGCCCTAAGGGAGCGCCTGTCCTGTGCCCAGCTCCTTCAGAAGTGCCCGGAGAAGCGGCTGGGAGCAGGCAAGCAGGATGCCGAGGAGATCAAGAGCCAGCCTTTCTTCAGGGTGAGTGTCGTGCCATGCCGTGGGTGGGGCCCGCGGGGCCACAGTGCTGTTGTCTCAGGCACTCTGCCCTTGCCCCAGACCACCGACTGGCAGGCCCTGCTCGCCCGCTCCGTCCGGCCCCCGTTTGTGCCCACCCTCTGTGGCCCTGCAGACCTGCGCTACTTCGAGGGCGAGTTCACCGGGCTGCCGCCTGCCCTGACGCCGCCCGCGCCCCGCAGCAGCCTCAGTGCCCGCCAGCAGGCCGCCTTCCGGGACTTCGACTTCGTGTCCGACCGATTTCTGGAGCCCTGAGGGCTTCTCCTGCCCCCAGACCTTTAGACCCTCTGAGGACCAACCTGCGTGCCCCAAGGCCCAGGACTGGGGGCAGCGACCACAGGACTGCTCAGTGTCACTGGGCAGTGTCCCCCCCTCTTCCTGCCCACCCCCCCGCTACCCCCCAGCTGCCCAGCGAGACATGATGGACCAGACAGGGCGGCACGGGGAGGAGTGGGCGGGTTTGTCTTTTTAATACTCGACTCGCTTCGCGGATTATTAAACCTGTAAAACTGCAGTGGAGGCAGCCGGCTGGGGTGGGCGCCCCAGCTCTGTGCCCACCCCAGGTCCTCTTCCTCTCCCCTTCCTTGGAAAGCAGAACTGCCCTCGAGGCAGTGGTTCCGTCCTGAGGCTCTGCTCGGGCTGGAGGAGTGGCAGACTGAGGAGCCCAGGCCCCCAGCGCTGCCCCAGCTGGGTACAGCCCTTCTGGTTCCAGCCACAGGATGGTGGCCCTGCCTCCAGGGACCCTAAACAACCTGGCTGCTGCCCTCCTCCTCCTCAGCCCAGAGTGTCTCCCAGGACCCCGAGGGCCACCCGCAGAAGAAGTGGGCCAGGTTGCGGGTCAGGCCGCGGTCGAAGGGGTTGCTGGGGCGCTGGCGGAGGTAGGCGATGCGGTGCGAGGAGATGAACTCCCAGGTGGTGGTGTTGCTGGCCACCAGGTACAGGTGCGAGGCCAGCAGCAGGCCGGCCACCAGGGAGGAGAGGGACAGCAGCAGAAAGGTGACGAACAGGAGCCCACAGGACCGCAGCCACAGCCCCCAGGGCTGGAAGAACCGGAGGCCAGACCTGTAAGACAGGGACCCAGGGCTGGGGGCAGGCAGGGAAGCCCGGGCACCCAGGTCTGCACACACCTGTGGGTGCGTGCTGCCCTCCCCAGCACCTACCAGGCCAGGTGCAGGCCCCACAGAAGCACCACCAGCTGCAGGGTCAGGTAGGCCACGAAGAGCGGATGGTTGCGCTCCCCCACGCAGTTCTCCATCCAGGGGCAGTGGTGGTCGTAGCGGCGGACGCAGCGGCGGCAGTCCCTGCAGTGCCGGGCTCGCAGGGGCTGCTGTGGACATTGGAGGGGAGTCGAGGCTCAACACCCATCCCGTGGCCTACCACTGAAGGAGGGATGAGGACCGGGGCCAGGGCCCCAATCTGGGAGGCCTTCCTGGAGGAGAGGCAAGACAAGGACACTGGGACAGGACAAAGTCGGTCTTCATGTCCCCGGCCCCTCCCATGAGGAGTCCCTGCGTCACCCACCAGCACCAGGCAGTATCTGCAGCGCCGAAGGGGGACGACCTGAGGAACCATGGCTGCCTGCTCCTCCTTGGGCTCCTCCTGAAATTGAGGGGCGGGATAAGTCAGGATCCCTTAGGCAGATGGCGCTGGTGGGCGTCTCCCTTGGGTGCCAGCTTAGCTCTGGGTGTGGAGTTTGGGGCCCACTCCATGCAGAATAGGGGTGTGGGGTGGGCAGAGCACCCTGGGCTGTGTGAGCCTCTGTGACCCTAGCAATTCGTTCTCCCTCTCTGGGCCTTGCCCGTTTCTCATGGAAGCAGGTAGTTCTAGGGACTGCGAGAGGGATCCCTGAGAGGTCCCACAAAAGCCTGCAGCACAGGGCCCGGCATGAGGCTGTTAGTGGGACCGCAGGACCGCTGGGCCCTGCTGACGGGAGGAGGGGCCCAGTTACCTGGGGCTGGGGCTGAAGGCTCACGTAGCCAGGATCCATGAGCGACACGGCCAGGTAGAGCAGCAGGGAGCCCAGCACCAGGAGCAGGAAGGCAAGGGGCAGCAGCAGCTCCCCCTGTTCCTCCCACCGCCGCAGCTCTGCAGAGGCCGGAGGAGGACAGTGAGGCTGGGCCGGGTGGGCTGGGGTGGGGCTGGACTGGGGAAGTGTGCTCCTGGCTGGGCAAAGGCCAAGTGTGGCCAGAGCATGGGCCGGGGTGGGGCAGTTCCTCTCACTTATCTGGGGTCACAGGGACCCATGGAAGGCCACAGGGCAAGGGCTGTTCCTGAGAGCCCTCCTGCTGCTGGACAGAGGCTGGGTCTGAGGGGAGGCCCGAGGCAGAGCAGTCTGGGCAGAGGAAGGGGAGGGGCGCTGAGCAAGGCCCGGTGGCACTGGAAGGAATGGGGGGTAGTCACATGCCGGGATGCAGGGCAGTGAGGAGGGGCCCCTGGTCTTCAGCTCCATGGTGGAGACCAAATGTGAAGTGCAGGGACATGGGAGGGCAGGGCCTGCAAGCTCATGTTGCAGAGGGGCATGCGGGGACACCAGGCCGGGAAGGGGCCAGCAGGTTTAAGCCTGAGGAAGGGCTGAAAGTTCTGGGCGGGTGGGGGGCAAAGAGTGACAGGGTTGAGACAGTCACATGACAGTGTGGCTAACTCTGGTGCGACTTGGTTGTAAAAGGGAGCAGAGATGGGAGGGGGAGGGGCTGTTATGGAGAGACCTGAGCAAGTTTATAAACTGAGGGCAAAGGTGGTGGAGGTCTGAGGTTTGGGAGGAAAGAGGGCTCCTAGTCTAGGCCTGGTGTGGGGGTGGGGGAGGCTGTCTTAGGCAGGTAGAGCATTTGGGAGGGGGCTGCTAAGGGGACTGACAGAAATGGAGGTGGGTGGGTGATACCTGGGACCGGCACTCCCCTACCTGCAGGGGAGTTCTCTTGTCTGAGGGTGGGGAGCCTGGACCTGGGCAGCGGTAGCCACAGGTGCGGGGTAGGGGCGTGGACAGGCATGCCAATTCTTGAATCTAGTTGATCCTCATAATCTTAGGGACAGGCAGGTTGGCAGCCAATTCCTGGGAAGGATCGGGTGGATCGCAGGATCAGGGGAGACGGGGGCTCAAATCGGTCCTCGAGTCTGGCACTGGATGGCTGGGTCCTGGGATGCACAGAGCGTCTGGCAGTGATCAGGAAGATGCTGGCATTAATTCGGGATCGACTGAGTAACAGGCAGAGAGCAGGTGGCTCTTGGAATGACAGGCAGGGAGGGGCCTCAGGAGCTGGCCGAGCTCGGGAGGATCCCAAGATCTTTGGGGACTAGGCGGGGGACCCAATAAGACCCAAACGTCCAGGGAGCCACGAGGGGCCGGCTGGGTCTGGGGTCGCGCGGGGTCCGGCTCACCGGTATCGTGCAGGAAGAGCACCAGCGTGATCCCCCAGGTCAGCACGGTGTGCCCGGTCCGCACCAGGACCCCAGGGCTGAGGAGCGCCCAGGGCGCCATCGCCTCGGCCCCGGGCCCCACCCGGAAGAAGCGCTCTGAGGGGCGGGTCCTCCGGCAGAGAGGGCTGCGGCCACCCAGGATTGGTGAATCCTGGAGCTGGGCGTGGCCTGGCTGGGTCAGGGAGGCTGCCTATTGGATGGCAGCTGTGGCCGAGTGGGCCCTCAAGCCAACAGGTGCCTGAAGACGCTGAGGGCGGGGCCGGCGCGCGCGCAGCCGGTAACTCCCCCAACTCCAGCTCCCACCAGCCAGGTAACTTTTGCAAGCCCGGGAGCAGGCGCTCGCCTTGAGCCGCTCTGTCCCGCTCCGCCCCAGCAGCCTGGAGCCGGCTTGCGGCTCCCTGTGCTCTTCAAAGATCTAGGCGCTTGCTGGGACTCCTGGATGCAAAATTGTGTCTATTTCAAAGATGCGATGACTGAGGCCTGGAAGAGGGACAGGGCTTGCCGAAGGTTGATCCGTGATGACGCCTTTACCTCCTTGCTTTCATTTTCGGATATTGCAAATGGAGGAGAGAAAAGAGGAGGTTTGTGGTGCAGATTCTGGCTTATTGGTGGCTCTATCTGAGTCAGAGTCAGAAATACCAGCACTGCCTCTTCCTACCTGCACGACCTTGGGCAAATTACTGAAGCCTCTGAGCTCCGCTGTCTCTCTCTAAAGGGGATGACAGTACCCAATCCTAAGGGGGCTGGTAGGATCAAATAGTGGACGTCCTGTCTAGCACCGGATCACCTCGTCCCCGCCTCTGAGGCCTGCCAGACCGGCTTCCCACTTCAGAAATAACTTTGGGCTGTTCTGTGTCCCCAGGGCCTTACTCTCTCAGCCTTGCCTTTCCGTCACTTCTCCCGCTGGCACCCTGCCCCCCTTTTGCCCCTATCTGGCCCCCTCCCAGAGCCGCAGCAGACTCAGCTGACACCTGTTGTTTCACATCCCTATTTTTGTTTGGGATCCGACTTCCTTATTCCCAGTGGTTCTGTAGGCACTGACCCCCATCCCTTAGGGTGGTGAGAGGCAGGACGTGGACATGTGACTCAGCAAGGCCAATCAGAGTCACTCCGTGAGACGCTGGGGGCTGGGGGACATTCTTTTGGATGTCGAGCACCAGGGCTAAGACATAAGGGCAACTAGTTGACATCCTTACACTGTGAGGAGACAGCATGTCTATGGCAAGAGAAGGCAAGGTCAACTTACAAACAGATACAGAGACAGACAGCGCTAAAGAGGGAGTGGGAGGGTCCCGGCGCGGCCGGCGGCCACACAACAGCACCGTCACGCATCACTTTCTGCAAAGCAAACCCACACGTGAGGTTGCAGGATTGCAGCCAGAGCCCTCCCTGAGTGTGCTGGTGCAAGATCCAGCTGGTGAAGGCTGGGGGACCTGGCTGGCTGTGCTGTATCTCTGTCTCTGTCATAGAATAAAGAAGCAAAACAAAAACAAGCCCCAACAAAAAACTTAGAAAAGGGGCAGCCCTAGGGACCAGCAGTTAGCATAATGGCTATGTCGCTGGACTCCCATGTAGTCAACCGCGGTTCGCGTCCTGGACCCAGTGGCTTAAAACTCACGCAGGGTGCGTGTGCGTGCGTGCCCAAGATCCCGAGTGTAGGAGGAGGGATTGCAGCATGGCCATCCCCCTGGGGGGTGATTTCTCGCTTTCTGTCTGTCTCTCTCTGTCTGGCGAGCACACGTGTCCTATAGCAAAAACCTCTAAAAAAAAAAGAAAGAAAGAAAGAAAGAAAGAAAGAAAGAAAGAAAGAAAGAAAAGAGGCAGTCCTGTGGCCTGATGGTTAAGGAAGCTGGTCCCTGTGTGGCTAACTGTGCAATTCGAATCCTGGCTCTGGTGACTTGAAAAATAGTCCAGGCATGTGTGTGTGCTCCAAATTCCAAAGGATGAAAAAATGAAGGGATTATGGCATGACCACACCCAATTGAGGGGTACTTTATCCCTCTCCCTATTTATCTCTTTCTTTCTGGCAAGTGTATATGTCCTCAGGGGGGAAAAAAAGAAAAACTTAAAAAAAAAAGAAAGAAAGAAGAGATAGCCTTAATAGTGAATGAATCTGGAGCCGGCAGGTGGAGTAGTGGTTAAAGGCACTGGATTCCCACATGGTCAACTGCAGTTTGAGTTCCAGACCTGGTGGCATGCTTTCTTGCTTTCTCTCCCTCTCTCTCACTGGTCAAATTAAAAAATAACAAATGGAATTAAATAAATAAATAATTCTCTTTTTTTCCCAATTAAACAAATTTTTACATAACTGAAGGATCCTTCCTGGGAGTAGTTAATTGCTTTTACAAAAAGATAAAAAAGAACAAGAACAAAAAAAAAACCCCAATCCCCTGGGGGGGGTGTAGAACAGAATAGAGTGAAATCCAGTGTTCTGAACCAACTGGTTACATATCGGTATAAACCTACAGTGTCCCAGCAAATAAACCTACAGTGTCCCGGCAAACAACACGCTTTCATTTTCTGTCTCATTTTCGAGTTTGAATCCTGATTCTTTTTTTTTTTTTTTTTTTTGAGAGGTTTTTGCTATAGGGCGCATGCACTCGCCAGTCAGACAGAGAGAGACATAGAGACAGAAAGTGAGAAATCACCCCCCAGAGGGGATGGCCACGCCGCAATCCCTTCTCCTCCATTCTCCTTTTGGGATCTTGGGCACGCATGCACACGCGTCTAGCGTGAGTTTTAAGCCATCGGGTCCGGGACTCGAACCGTGGTCGACTACGTGGGAGTCCAGCGACATAGCCATTATGCTAACTGCTGGTCCCAATCCTGATTCATTTCAGCAGAGACTCCACAGGCAACAGGAAAGATTGTGGCATCAACAAATTCATTTATACTTTTGTGGGAGTTAACAGTGGTCTTCTCTCTGGGCAAGCTCGCAAACTATAATAGGTTGGTAGCATAACTTCAATGAGTGCTAAGACAAAAATTAGAGGGACCAGCAGGTGGTGTGGTGGTTAAGGCGCTGGATACTCCCACATGGCTGACCACAGTTCAAGTCCCAGACTTGTTGGCTTTCTCTTTCTCTCTTTCTGTCTCTCTCTAGTCAAATTAAAAATAAATGAACAAATAAAGTTAAATAAATAATTCTTTCTTAAAAAGACAAAAATTAGAAAAAGGGGAAAAACAAAGAAAAAACAAAAACCTTTGGAAACATCCAGGGGCATTTAAAGAAACCATAAGAACGTCAACAATATTTAACCTCCCCCCCTTTTTAAAAAATAATTATTTTATTTGATTTATTTATTCATTTATTTTTTATTTGACAGAGAGAGACACACAAAAAGAGAGAGAGGAGAAGTGAGAAGGCAAGCCATCAGGGCTTGAACCCTAGTCTGCCATGGGGAAGTGTCCAGCATCTTAACCACCGCACCACTTGCTGGTCCCTAAACCCCCCCCCCTTTTTTTTTTTTTTTTCTTTCTTTTTTTTAAAGATTTATTTATTCATTCATTCATTTTAAATTTGACCAGAAAGAGACACAGAGAGAGAGAGAGGAAAGTGAGAAAGCAAGCCACCAGGACCAGGACTCAAACCGTGGTCAGCCATGTGGGAGTGTCCAGTGCCTTAATCACCACACCACCTGCTGGTCCCCTAGACCCCTTCTTTAAAAAAAGAGATTATTTTTGGCTTAAAATATTCCACTCTAAATGAATTTATGTCAGTTGTCAATGAAAGAATGTCACTAATACACTGTGGACACCTTTTGCAATGTAAATCCATGCCCTTTTTTTTTTACATGGTGAATTTCAACTGCAGTTTGAGTCCCAGACCTGGTGGCATGCTTTCTTGCGTTCCCTTTCCTCTCTCGCTGGTCAAATTAAAAAATAATAACAAATGGAATTAAATAAATCAATAATTCTTAAAAAAAAAAAATTGACAATCCACCATGCCTAAGGCTATTAAGGTGATCTAGGCCCCAGGTGCATTAGTCACCGAGTTTCCATCTTGGACTGATCCCTGTAGGTGTCTGAGCTCTGCCACCTGCAGCCAGCCTTGGTTACTACAATGGGGGCTTGTGACTGTGCAGAGGGGGCCTCTGTCACATTATCCACTCAGCAGCCTCTGTGAGTCAGGCTCTGTGCCGTGTCAAAGATAAAGTCAGACATCAAAGTGGCAAAGAACGTTTTTTTTGCTACATGGCACGTGCACTCACCTGAGACAGAGAGCAGGAAAATGAGAAATCACCCCCGGGTGAGATGGCCATGCCAAAATCCCTTCTCCATTCTCCTCTCGGGCTCTGGAGTACACATGTGTGTACATGTGCCGTGCATGTTTTCCAAGCTGCTGGATATAGAACTTGAACCGCGTGGCTGGCCACGTGGGATCCAGCCACCTTAACCGCCACACGCGCCATTGCTGACCTTGAAGGACAAACGTCACTGGGTGATGTACGTTGCAGTAGGGAAGAGGGCCTGGTGAGAACTCACCCCCTCTGTACAGAGGGGACTGGTGTTTTAAAGGGGGGTGTGGGAGTAGGGAGGGCAATGGTGAGGGCTTAGCAGAGTCAGGAGATGAAAAATCACCCAGAGGCGGACAGGTAAGCACTGACAGGGCCTGCTGTGTCCACCAAGTGGCAGTTATGCGAGTCAAGATTCTACCCTCCCACAGAGACTGGGAGACAGAGACCTGTTCTTCCTGACGAGGGTAAGTCAAAGGAATGGCCCTTATGTCCTTGAGAAAGACACTCCTGGTCATGGGAGATACATACTCACCTGGGAGGGGCGAGGGAAGACGCGCCATTGTAAACCCTTTTCTTTCTTTCTCTAAATTTTTAAAGAATTATTTATTTTTAATTTTATTTATTCATTTACTTATTTTATTTTGACCAGAGAGAGACAAAGAGAGAGAAAGTGAGAAAGCAAGCCACCATGTCCAGGACTTGAACCATGGTCAGCCATGTGAGAATGTCCAACGCCTTAACCACCACGCCACCTGCAGTCCCTGTAAACCCTTTTCAATGGCAAATGCTCTGAGAAAGGGTACTCAGGAGTCAGTGTTGGGTGTTGGTTAGAATAAACAGAAAACTCTGTTTTTGTTATTCTGTGAGTGAGAAAGAGAGACAGACATAGGCAGAGACAGCCTCTACCTCCCACGTGGCTGGGACTACAGGCAGGCCCCACTCTGCTTGGCTGAGCCTGTGGGTCTCGTTATTTTATTTTTGGGAGAGATTTTTACTATAGGGCATGTGCGCTTGCTGAAGAGACAGAGACAAAAAGCAAGAAATCACCCCCCAGGGGGATGGTCATGCTCAATCCCTTTGCCTCCATTCTCCTCTTGGGATTTTGGGCACGCACATACGTACACGGTGTGAAGTTGTTGTTGTTTTTTAAATAATTATCCACTTTTATTTTATTATTGTTATTTTAATTTCAACAGAGAGAGAGAGAGGAAGGTAAAGTGAGAAAGCAAGCCACCAGGTTTGAGACTTGAACTGTGGTCAGTCGTGGGGAAGTTCAGCATCCTTAACCACCATGCCACCAGCTGCCTGTGCCTAGTGTGAGTTCTAAGCCACTGGGTCTGGAACTTGAACTGCGGTTGACTATGTGGGAGTCCAGCAACGTAACCATTACACCATCTGCTGGTCCCCCAGTTGTTATTTTTCTTCTTGGAGAGTTTTTTGCTATAGGGTGCATGCGCTCACTAGACAGAGACAGAGACAGAAAGCGAGAAATCACCCCCCAGGGGGGATGGGCACCGCAATCCCTTCTTCTCCATTCTCTCGGGATCTTGGGCACACATGCACACATGCCCAGCGTGAGTTTAAGCCACTGGGTCCAGGACATGAACCGCGGTCGATTACATGGGAGTCCAGTGACATAGCCATTACGCTAACTGCTGGTCCCTGGAGGTCAGATTTCTTATGGAGACAATAAAATGGCTTTGGTTTTTCACTTTCTGGGGCTAGCAGGTGGTGTGGCGGTTAAGGGCACTGGACTCCCACATGGCCAACCAGAATTCGAGTCCTAGACCTGGTGGCTTGCTTTTTCACTTTCTCTCTCTCTCTCACTCTGACCCTCTCTGGTCAAATCAAAGTAAATAAGTAAAATAAATAATAAAAATTTAAAAAGTTAAGTAAAATAATTCTTAAAAGAAAAAAGAGGGACCTTTTGGCTGGAACTGCCATCTTCCAGTAATTAACCAAAATGACGAACACAAAGGGAAAGAGGAGAGGCACCCGATATATGCCCTCTAGGCCTTTTAGAGAACATGGAGTGGTTCCTTTGGCGACATACATGCGAATCTACAAGAAAGGTGATATTGTAGACATCAAGGGAATAGGTACTGTTCAAAAAAGAATGCCCACAAATGTTACCATGGCAAAACTGGAAGTCTGCAATGTGACCCAGCAAGCTGTTGGCATTGTTGTAAACAAGTTAAAGGCAGGGACCAGCAGTTAGCGTAATGGCTATGTCGCTGGACTCCCATGTAGTTGACCACGGTTCGCGTCCCGGACCCGGTGGCTTAAAACTCACACTGGGCGCCTGTGCATGCGTGCCCAAGATCCCGAGAGGAGAATGGAGGAGAAGGGATTGTGGTGTGGCCATCCCCCCGGGGGGTGATTTCTCGCTTTCTGTCTCTCTATCTCTCTCTGTCTGTCTGGCGAGTGCACGCGCCCTATTGCAAAAACCTCTCCAAAAAAAAAAAGTTAAGGGCAAGACTCTTGCCAAGAGAACTAATGTGTGTATTGAGCATATTAAGCATTCTACGAGCAGAGATAGCTTCCTAGAACGTGGGAAGGAAAATGACCAGAAACAGGAGGAAGCCAAGGAGAAAGGGACCTGGGTTCAACTGAAGGGTCAGCCTGCTCCACCCAGAGAAGCCACTGCGTGAGAACCAATAGAAAGGAGCCTGAGCTTCTGGAACCTATTCCCTATGAATTCATGGCATGATGGGTGTTAAAAATAAACTAATCTGTGGTCTATAAAAAAAAAAAGAAAGAAAAAAGAGAGAGCTGGAGGAGGCTAGGTTATCCCCTTTCGCTCTCCCGTTCTGCTTCTCCGCTGTGTGAGGACACAGCCTTTGTCTCCTCATCTGGGACTTGAGTTGAGGTTGGCCATGTGGGAAACCAACATTTTAACCATGCCACCTGCTGGCCCCCAACCAGAAAGCGTTTTTGTTTTTAGAGAAATAGCGTGTGTTCACTCCCTAGAGACAGACAGAAATTGAGAAATCACCTTCTGGGGGAATGGTCATGCTGCAATCCCTTCTCTTCCACTCTCTTCTCAGGACCTTGGGTACGCACAGACATGCACCGGGCCTGATTTTCAAGCCGCAGGGTCCAGGCCTCAAAGCACAGTTGGCCATGTGAGAGTCCAGCACCTTAACCACTATGTTACCTGCTGGATCCCATCAAGAAAGTTTTAATTTAATTTTTATTTATTTATTTTGAGAGGTTTTTGCTACAGGGCGCATGTGCTCACCAGAGAGACAGAGAGACAGAAAGCAAGAAATCACCCCCCAGGGGGAATGGCCATGCTGCAATCCCTTCTCCTCCATTTTCTTCTCAGGATCTGGGGCACGCACGCACATGCGCCTGGCATGAGTTTAAACCACTGGGTCCGGGACGCGAACCGCGGTTGACTACATGGGAGTCCAGTGACATAGCCATTACGCTAACTGCTGGTCCCTCATTCATTGATTTTTTAATTTGACCAGGAGAGACAGAGGGTGAGAGTGAGAGAGAGAGAGGAAGTGAGAAAGAAGCCACCAGGTCCAGGACTCGAACCCTGGTCGGCCATGTGGGAGTGTCCAGCGCCTTAACCACCACACTACCCACTGGTCCCTTTATTTTTTTAAACTGTATTTATTATTATTATATTATTATTTTATTTTTTTAAGACGGAATTTTAAAATAATTATTTATTTAATTTTATTTATTCATTCATTTATTTTAATTTGACCGGAGAAAGATACACAGAGAGAGAAAGAAAGTGAGAAAACAAGCCACCAGGTCCAGTATTTGAACCGCAGTTGGCCATGTGGGAGTGTCCAGCGCCTTAACCACCATGCCACCTGCTGGTCCCCATATCATTATTATTATTTTTCAAGTTTGATCAGAGTGAGTGAGAAAGCAAGCCACCAGGGGGCCAGCAGATGGCGTGGTGGTTAAGGGCGCTGGACTCCTATATAGCTGAATGTGTTTCTAGTCCTGGACATGGTGGCTTGCTTTCTTACTTTCCCTCTCTCTTACTCTGTCTCTCTCTGGTCAAATTAAAAGAAATAAATGAATAAATAAAGTTAAATAAAAAATAATTCTTGGGACCAGCAGCTAGCGTAATGGCTATGTCGCTGGACTCCCACGTAGTCGACCGTGGTTTGTGGCCTGGACCCGGTGGCTTAAAACTCATGCTGGGCACGTGTGCGTGCGTGCCCAAGATCCTGAGAGGAGAACGGAGGAGAAGGGATTGTGGTGTGGCCATCCCCCCGGGGGGTGATTTCTCACTTTCTGTCTCTCTGTCTCTGTCTGTCTGGTGAGCACACGCGCCCTATAGCAAAAACCTCTCCAAAAAAAAAAAAAAAATAATAATAATAATTCTCTTAAAAAAAAAAAAAAGAAAGAAAGAAAGCAAGCCACCAGGTCCAGGATTTGAATGGCAGTCAGCCATGTGGGATCCAATGCCTCTAACTATCATGCCACCCGCTGGCCCCAGTAATTTTATTTTTTAATTGCCAGAGAGCACATGTGCTCACCAGAGCCAGACGGGATCCGGCTCCTCTGACTCCTAGGCCAGCCAGATCCAGACGGGGCCCGGCTCCTCTGACTCCTAGGCCAGCCAGAGCCAGACGGGGCCCGGCTCCTCTGACTCCTAGGCCAGCGCCAGCCGTTACCGGTACCTTGATGTTGTCGCTCACAGTTCAGAGGGGGAGGCGGACAAAACGATTCAGCCCTGTGAGAGAAGTAGGTGCTGTAACTGGGTGGGCAGGGACTAGGGTGTTCCAGACCCGGGACGTGGCAGGCGGCGGGGCTGGGAGTGAGAGGAAGGACGCCTGGCACCCGGGGGAGTGCTCATCCCCTCCCTGGCTCGGCACCCTGGGAGTCATTTCCCTCCAGGAGCCTGTGTCCCTGTGTGCAGAATGGGTGCTGTGAGGGTCATGGGGAAGCACCGCAGGCCCTTGGGGCTGAACCCGGACTACCCTGGGCCAGCGGTCACCTCTTGTCTGGCCCGGCCGCTCGTTCCCACTCCCTCCCTGTACCTGCATCGGTATGGTGGTACTGCGCCCTCCCTGTGCCACGTGGGCTGCCCCCCCGCCAGCCCCCAGGACCCTCTGCGGAGGATGCTTTCTCGGGCCGCTCAGATCAGGGCCGGGGGTCTGCTGTTCCTACTGCAGCCTGCCTGGATGTCTCCGTGTGAAGTCTCTCCAACTCCTCTCCCCACCTCCCTGCAGTCTGACCCCCCACCCCGGCCAACCTGCAGGAGCCTCCTCCCTGCTTACAGTCCAGGGTCGTCCCCTCCCCTAGACTACCCGTCTCTCCCGTCAGACTGCCCATCCAGGCAGAGGCCCTGCTGCTCTGGGTGCCAGCTGTCCTGAGTTGGGGCAGGGAGTATGAAGAGCAGGGGACACAGGTCTCCCGAACCTGCAGTCAGCCAGCCCCATGGGCCAGGCACGCTGCCCCACCAACACCCCGTCTCCACCACAGAGCCACCCACACTCAAGACCCCAGCCCGACCCTGGAGTGAGGCAGGAAAGCCCACTCCCTCGGCAAGAAAGACGCTCTGCTCCTCTCCACTTCGCACAAATGTATTTCCGAGACATCCCGAAGTACAGACATTACCAGGCCTGGAGGGAAAGCGATGCCATGTGAGCTCCGCCTGGTCCGCGGGGCCGGACCAGCGTGGATGGAGGCAGGCGGCCACCCGCCAAGCTGGGGGACACGGAGCTGCTGCCCATCCCAGGGCCAGAGGCTCGAGTCTGCCTACCCCTCTCGAGGCTGCTTCCCTGGCCTGCTCCGCCTGGGGGCACGAAGAGGTCAAAAGCAGGCCAGGGAAGGAGGAGGGAAGAGGCCATTCCCCAGGGCCGCCTCCAGGGCCAGCTCTGCGCCCGGCCCACGTGTTTGTGTCACCACCCCTGTGTCCGATGAGAAGCAGTTGAGTCACGCCAAGGGTGAAGGTGTCCACGGCCAAGCAGGGGGCAGCGCGGGCGGGGTTAGGGAGGCTGTGGGCCCCGCAGGGCGGCCCGGGTGCTGGTCTGGAGGCATCTGCCTGTGTTGCCCGGGAGGCTGGAGTGGGGCCTCCTGCCTTTGCAAGAGGCACGGGTCCTCTGGGACAGGTGGGGGCAACGAGGCAGGCTCAGTCTGCTGGTGGGAGTCACTGGGCACCCTCGTGCTTGCGGGCAGAAGTGGGAGGCCCACGGACTGAGGGAGCAGGCCCCTGGCCCCAGAAGGCGCTGGCCTCCGGAGCTGGGGGCAGGTTCTGGGTGTGTTCAGCAGAGGGGCCGGTGGGATCTGCCCCTGAGGTCTGCCCATCTCTGGGCTGGGGCCTTCAACAGCCTGGGACCTTGGGGAGACTGGGGGTGCCTCCTAGCAGCGTGGCCTCAGGCAGGCCTGGCCAGAGCAGGGCTACGGGGAGTCCCGCGCCCTGAGGGTCCTCTGGGCCTGGAAATGGCTCCCTTCTGCCCCAGACGGCCCGCAGCCAGGAGCACCAAGGCATCGTGGAGATCCAGTGGGGTCAGTTTGAATCCTACAGCTTATGAGCGGCACCCAGGAGCCCAGGAGGGCCCTCGGGCTGGCACGGGTGGGGGTGCTGGAGTGGGCTGTGGGGGCTGGGCCGGGTTCGGTTACTGGGAGAGGACACTCACAACGTTATAGGCATGGAGTCTGGCTGGGGCAGGAGTGAGGGAGACAGCACTGAACTCCTGGAGCTGGCTTTGAGAACGGCCAAGGAAGCTGCAAGGACTCAGGGAGTGTTTCTTTTGTTTTTTGTACAGAAATCATACACACAAAACTTCACACTTCCTAACCAAAAAAAATAATATATATATAATATATATCATCTCACTAATGTTAAGGAAAAGCGTCGGTTGTGCAAAAGTCCCCCATGTGTCTTCATCCCGCGGCAGGCTCCCCGGAAGGGTCCGCTGCCCGGGCTGCTGGGGCGCTCCTCCCGGTCCGTCCGCGGTCCGGGTCCAGGGCAGTGGCGGCCGTGGGGGCGGGGCCTCTATCTGGACGTGTCCATGTTCTCCTCTTTAAAGTTACTGCAGTGCTCGATCACCTTGCTGGAGACAGAGGTGGAGAGAGGATTGGAGGGCAGACGTGGGAGGGTAGGCCTGGCCCCTCCTGGGCAGGCTGAGGCTGGATGAATGGAAGCCAGCAGTGACACTGACACCGACGGTGAGTACCGAGCAGCTGCCAGGGTGGCCCGCATGAACGGAGTCCCCGGGAACTGGGCCCTGTGGCCTCCTGTCCTCCCTCCTTCCTTCCTGTGGTCCCCACCTTCTCAGTTCCAGGACATCTGTGGGTGGGGGTGCTGTGGCAGCTCAGGCCTGACCTCCAGAACCACCGTTCCTTCCTCCTCCTCTCTCCCTCCCTCCCCTCTTCCCCTTTCCACTGCAGAGGGTGTGTGCATGCTCGTCTCCATTTCCCACCCTGTTGGGACTTGGGGCATGCGCACATGCCCCTCATGGTTTTCAGGTTGCTGGGGCTGGGGATCTACCTGTGCTGAGCCATGTGGGATCGAGCCCCGTCAACCACCATGCTCTGGGCCGGCACCCTTTAGAGCCTACATCTTCCCTGCACACCAGACCTTCCTCATTCCAAAAGTCTACTCGTGGTCCAAAACAGCCATGAGATTCACCCAGAGATCCTGATCCAGTGGCAGATTGGGGATGAGGGGAGCAGCTGTGCTTGCACGAGGCCCATCCTGAAGGCTGCCGGGCCCCATACTCTAGCTTGGGTCTGAGTCTCCCACTCCCATCTGACCCTTAGGGACTGTCAGGTGTTACCTTGGCCATTTTCCTGTGCAACACTAAGACTCTGGGTTGGGGGGTTCACCACAGTCTCGGTGTGCCCCAATATCTTTTTTTAAGTTTTTTTTTCTTTGCCTTAGGGCGCATATGCTCACTGGAGAGAGAGACAGAGACAGTGAGAAGAAGATAAGAAACCACCCCTGGGAGGGGGGATGGCCAAGCCGCAATCCTTCTCCATTCTCCTGAGATCTTGGGCACGCAGGCACACACGTCTGTGATTTTCAAGCCACTGGGTCTGGGATGTGAACCACTGTTAGCCATGTGGGAGTCCAGCGATGCAACCACTATGCCATCTGCTGTCCCCTGTCCCAATGCCTTTTAGGAAATAAATGCCCAGCATGGGACAGGGAGTTGGGGACAGGCCAAATGCCTTCTGCAAGTGTTTTCCAGGGTCATTCCCTTCTGATAGGCCAGGGGCTCAGATGCAGGTCTCAGGCCTTAGCGGAGTGTTCCAAGTGAGGGGGCGAGTTACCGGCCAGTGCTGCCCAGGGCCTCACACACCTCCTGGGACACCTGTTAGCCATGACTATTTCCAGGTCCTCAAGACCCTTTGGGAAAGGGGTCCCCAGGATGAGGTCTGTTCACTTTTTTTCCCCAAAGAAATTATTTTACTTAACTTTATTGATTTATTTTAATTTGACCAGAGAGGGACAGAGAGAGACAGAGAAATGGAAAATGAGAAAGAAGCTGCCAGATCCGGGACTCAAACTGCGGTCGGCCACGTGGGAGTCCAGCGCTCTTAACCACCATGCCACCTGCTGGCCTCAGAGGCTTGTTCACTTTTAACTAACTTTGTAGGTAATTCTTTTTTTTTTTTTTTTTTTTTTGGAGAGGTTTTCGCTATAGGGCGCGTGCACTCGCCAGACAGAGAGAGAGAGACATAGAGACAGAAAGTGAGAAATCATCCCCTAGGGGGGATGGCCACGCCGCAATCCCTTCTCCTCCATTCTCCTCTCGGGATCTTGGGCACGCACGCACACGCGCCCGGCGTGAGTTTTAAGCCACTGGGTCCGGGACACGAACCGCGGTCGACTACGTGGGAGTCCAGCGACATAGCCATTACGCTAACTGCTGGTTCCCATTTGTAGGTAATTCTTTAGGGAGATTAAGTTTGAGAACCACTCATTTTATTTATTAAATTTTTAAATAATTATTTTATTTATATTTATATATGACCAGAGAGGCACAGAGTGAAAGAGGGAGAGAAAGTGAGAAAGCAAGCTGCCAGCTTTGAGACTCAAACTGTGGTCAGCCATGTGGGAGTCCAGTGCCCTTAACCACCACCTGCCAGCCCTTTTGTTAATTTTTAAAATTAATTTCTTTTTTTTAAGAGAGATTTTTGCTATAGGGCATGTGCGCTCACAGGAGAGACAGAGAAACAGAAAGCATAAAACCACCCCCAGGTGGGATGACCATGCCACACTCCCTTCTCCTTCATTTTCCTCTCAGGGTTTTGGGTACACACGCACAAGCACTCAGAGTGAGTGGTTTTTGTGTGTGTTTTTTTTTTTTTTTTGAGAGGTTTTTGCTATAGGGCACATGTACTCGCCAGAGAGAGAGAGACAGAGACAGAGAGACAGAGAGACAGAAAGCGAGAAATCACCCCCCAAGGGGGAATGGCCATGCTGCAATCCCTTCTCCTCCACCCTCCTCTCGGGATCTTGGGTACGCACGTACACGTGCCCGGACACCCAGAGTTTTAAGTCACCGAGTCTAGGACTTTAACCATGGTCGGCCACATGGGAGCCCAATGACGTGGCCATTATGCCACCTGCTGGTTCCTAATTTTGTTTTGTTTTGTTTTGAATTTCCTACAGGGCCTATATGCTGGCCTGAGAGAGACAGAGAAATCACCCCGCCAGGGGGATGGCCATGCCACAACCCCGTCCTTCATTCTCTTGGATTTTGGGTATGCACACACATGTGCCCCGAATGTTTCTCAAGCTGCTGGAACCACACAGTGGTCACGTGGGATCCATCCACCTTTGACCACCTCGCCCCTGGCCAGCCCCAGAGAACCGCTCACTAACTATTCTCAAACTCAAGCAAGTCTGTCAATTCATGCTTACGCAGAGCCCTTTGCCAAAAACAATGGCAGAGCTAGCTAGCTGCCGTGAGCCCTGTGGGCAGCCTCTGAGTGCCAGGCCCTCCTCCACGCCGCCTTCTGCCCTACACGAGTGAGGAGGGTCTGCTGGGCACACCTGGCTGTGCTCCCACTGGGGAGTCCTAGCGGGGGGGCACTGCTGGCTCCAACACGAGGCAGCCCTGAAGTCCTGTGCACCCACCGAGGTTCAATGAGCCCAGGCTGTTCTAGACACGCAGGGAAACCCACAGCAGTGGGATCCTGCTAAGTCAGTGTAGGGAGACTCGCCCTCCTTAGGCTCTGGCCACGGCCACCTGCCTTCAGCAAGCATCCCGTTAGGCTGGGTTTACAAGAACTCCTCACCCTGGATGCCTGATGTTGTGGTCATCCCGGACCCCTGCCTTGGTGGCGACACCTCCCGAGTGTCCCCTCTGGATGTGGAGTTGAGCTGATCTCACTCCCGACCACAAGCCTCTTACCCTTATCATCATGTTCCTGCATAAAGTCGCCCTGACTAGTTTATAAAAACATCCCCACAGCAAGGAATGCCCATAACTCTGCCACATCCATGACCACGCTCAGAAACCCACGTGCACCCTGCAACTCTGCCACGTCCACGACCGCGGAAGCCTCTCCTCACACCAAGCCCTTGCTCCAGTCGGAAGTCTGGCCAAAAAGAACGAGTCTGACCTGACTTGCCGACGCCTGGGGAAGATGTGGGACGTGATGGAATAAAGCAGCGGAGCCGCCACGGTTGGCGGTGTTCGCAGACCGCACGATCGGGTCCCAGCCACACTGTGGCCATGGCGCGCAGAGTGCCCGTTGGATGGCAACACGCTGCCTATCGCCACACATTCAGCCGTTCCTGCCACCAGAGGGCCGTCATGCCCCTCACTCCCCGTCAAGGCTCCTGGCAGAAGCACACAGCTTGTCTCTTACCGGGCCATTTCCTTGGTCTCCTGCCGGGCAGTGGCCATCTTGATTGTGTCCCTCAGGAGGGGCATCCCACCTTCTTTGATCAGCAAGGGGCAGTACTTGTCGGCTGTGGGGCAGGGCAGACAGCAGATGAGGACGGACTTCTCCTGGCCTGAGCCTGGACCCCCACCCTTGCTGCAAGGGCTGCCCTAAGTGGGGCAGGAGGACGCTCAGGCCTGGCTGGAAGGGCACTGCTGGGCCGGGAGAAGCCGTTTGTGGGCGGGAGTTCCTGCGTTCACCTGGGGGGAGGTGGTGGGTCCTTGGGGAAGGCTGCGTTTCCCCCCAGAGCTCATCCTAGGGAAAATATCTCCAAAACTAGACTCCTAAGCTCTGCCCGAGGGTTCCGACTTCGTGACCCCGGGGCCAGTATTTACTTGCATTTGTAAAAAGGTTGGCTTATTTCTTCCCTGGGGGTGGGGTACCTTCAACAGGGCATTCATGCCAAGATCCTGCCCTCCGCCTGCCAGCCGGGATCATGGGCATGTGTGTGGGCCCCGCCCCCGGCACAGGGAAACCTTGGGACTCAAACCCAGGGCCTTCCCATGTGGCTTCGGCACTGCAGAGTGCTGTGTCGCCACTGTGTCACCATGGTGTGCCTTATTTGAAGTTTAGAACTTTTATTTGTTCCTTTATATGTAGGAGAAAGTGAGCAGCCCCAGCAGGGCCCTGATGTTGCAGGCACACCTCGCCCGGCCAGCTCGGGACTGTGTGCCAGGCGCACCCGGGGGGACTCGGGACGCGAACCGAGAGCCCTCCCATTGGGTCAGCCTCACAGTGCATCCCGTTACCACTGTGCCACCATTCCGTTTCTTCATTTGCCTTTTTTTCCCCTTTATTTATTTATTTATTTTTGCTATCTGGCACACATTCATGCATGCCAGAGACAGAGAGAAAGTGAGAAAGTGAGAACTCACCCCCTCGGGGGATGGCCACCCCGCAATCCCTTCTCCTCATTCTCCTCTTGGGATTTTGGGGACGCATGCACACACACTCAGTGTGATTTTCAAGACACCGGGTCCAGGACCACAGACTTGGCCATGTGGGATCCAGCTGCCTTAACCCGCATGCTATCTGCCGGCCCATTATTTGCCTTTTTAACAAACCACCCTCAGGCAGTTCGGGTGACCAGCCAGGTTGGAAGCACCTGGTGGAATTCTGTCAAGCAGAAGACAAGGAGCTGTTTGTTTTCACTTTTTGGAGGCAAGACACAGTAGGAGCTAGGCGGGAACTCTGGGCAAGCCTTCTCACCTGCAGGGCCTGTGTCTGCCGGTGCGGCAGGTGCCAGTCTACACGCTGGCACCCCACAAATGCTGGGGAGCGAGGGCTATGCTCAGTGCACCCTTCCTGATTAAAAGTTCCTTGTGGGCACCTCTGGGTGAAGGTCTAAACAAGGGCAGGCCAGTGAGCACTCACGGTAGACAGACACGAGGTTGTACAGGGCCCAGGTCGCCCAGTGCTGGCTGACAGGAGAGATGCCCTGGGGAAGAAGGCGGAGAATTGGCTCAAATGACCTGCAGGAAGAGAGATTCGGGTCACTTCTGATGCTGGGCCCGGGGGTGTGTCTTTCTGTCTGAAGTTGCGCCCCCAGCAGGGTCCCAGGACAAACTATGAGCAGGCCAGACAGTGCCAGGAGAAGGGGCACATGGCCCCCACTCCACAGGCAGCTCCCTGGGAGAGGCAGCAAGGACAGAGCGGGTGAGACAGGAAGCTGGTGTCCTTAGCAAGAAAGAGGACGCAGCCTGGGGACGGGAGGGGAGAGGCCTTCTAGGAAGCAGAAGAAGTGTGATCACATCTTCTACAAGGGCCTTCTACAGGCCATCCCAGAGTCACGGGCCACAGGCCCCAAAGTGCATGTGCAAGGCCTCGGGCAGCGATGCCACTTCCTGTCTCCCAGGCCGCCAGTGCTGGGAGCACCAGCCAGCTCAGCACAAAGCCCTTCCTCCCAGTACGGCACAGCGGTGGCACGTAGAAAGTGACTCTGTCATAGTCACGAGGGTGGCCCATGCCTGGTGACTGGGAATTCAGTCATGTATGGTGAGACCCGATGCCAGTCTGACTTAGAGCAAGGACACCTGGCCAGAGGAAAGCTGGTGGGAGGGCTGCCGACGTGTTAACAGGGCCTCACGGAGGGAATGAGATTGTGTGTTGGCCACACGTTCGGGCGCCACTTTGCCGGGCCCAGCTCGGCAAGAGCACGTTTCTCTGAGTGGGGAAGGCTGTGGATTAGAAATAGACACGATAACAAACACACAAAGACACACAAGTATAGAAAAGTGAGGATCGGGCGGGCACAGCTCTTTTGATGGAGAAGTTGCGACCAGAACCAGCCTCAGGTTTATTCTTTTAAAAGGGCAGAAAATGGGGGAAGGGGAAAATGGGATGTAGAAGGAATGGGGAAGAAGGACGTGGGATGCAGAGAGAGTAAGGGAGGTGGAATGGGGTGCAAAGCCAGTTGTTTTGGATGTAAATTGTTTGAAGATGTGAAAATGACTGGCGCCATGTAATTTCTCTGGTCTTTTTTGGGGGGACAATCTGATAAACACCTGTGACTTCCTTTAGCCCGATACTGGCAGCATCGGGGTACTGGGTATCAACAACAACAGGAAGACAGCCACTGACAACAGGCAGGTACTGCTTCCCTATGTAGATGCTTTTATTTTTATTTTTTTTCGCTATAGGGCACGTGCGCTCGCCAGACAGACAGAGAGAGACATAGAGACCGAAAGCGAGAAATCACCCCCCAGGGGGGATGGTCACGCCGCAATCCCTTCTCCTCCATTCTCCTCTCGGGATCTTGGGCACGCACGCACACGCGCCCGGCGTGAGTTGTAAGCCACCGGGTCCGAGACGCGAACTGCGGTCGACTACGTGGGAGTCCAGCGACATAGCCATTACGCTAACTGCTGGTTCCCTAGATGCTTTTATTTTTTTGAGAGGTTTTTGCTATAGGGCGCGTGCGCTCGCCAGAGAGACAGAGAGACAGAAAGCGAGAAATCACCCCCCAGGGGGGATGGTCACGCCGCAATCCCTTCTCCTCCATTCTCTTCTTGGGATCTTGGGCACGCATGCACATGCACCCGGCGTGAGTTTAAGCCACCGGGTCCCAGACGCAAACTGCAGTTGACTACGTGGGAGTCCAGCGACATAGCCATTACGCTAACTGCTGGTCCCTGTAGATGTTTTTTTTTTCCTTTCTTTTTTTTTTTTTGGAGAGGTTTTTGCTATAGGGCGCGTGCGCTTGCCAGACAGACAGAGAGACATAGAGACAGAAAGCGAGAAATCACTCCCCACGGGGGATGGCCATGCCGCAATCCCTTCTCTTCCATTCTCCTCTTGGGATCTTGGGCACGCGTGCACATGCACCCGGCATGAGTTTTAAGCCACCGGGTCCAGGACGCGAACCGCGGTCGACTACATGGGAGTCCAGCGACATAGCCATTACGCTAACTGCTGGTCCCTGTAGATGCTTTTTAATAGTCCCATTAGAGTAGTTTATGGAAGTGCGTTTTTGCATGTGTTACAGGCTACATGTTTTTAGACTGGCTGCTCTCCACAATTATGAGTTATTTTGGTTTTGTTTCCTATTGTGTATCTGTATTTCCTTTTTCTTTCTCTTGTGCATGATAGACTGTGCACATGTGCAAGGGCAGACAGAGAGAAAGGCACTCTCCCGAGTGTCTGAGCACACTGTAAAGCCCCTTCCTCTAGTCCCCTGGCTCGCCAGGGCCCTGGCACATGTGCACACCCTGGCATGTCCTGGACGGGGCCAAGGATTCAAACTGCAGACGCACGTGGCTTCTGCCTACAGTCTGGCATGCCGTCAACTGTACCACAGAAGCTGGGCCTTGGCTTTTGTTATTGTTAATTTTTTTTTAAGGTTTTTGCTGTAGGATGTATGTGCTAACCAGAGAAAAACAGAGACAGAGACAGAGACTGTGGGAGAGAAAGTGAGAAATCACCCCTCCAGCAGAATGGCTACGCCACAATCTGTTCTCCTCCACTCTCCTGGCATTTTGGGCACGCACGCACACATGCCTGGCATGATTTCCAAGTTGCCAGGTCCAGGATTCGAACCACAGTCAGTCATGTGGGAGTCCAATGCCCTAACCACTATATCACCTGCTGGCCCCATATTGTTAATTTAAATTTTGAATTTATGTACAATAATTGTACATACATGGGAACTTCAAAAAGCTTGTGGAAAATTATAATTAAAGTAAGAGTTTACCTAGGGGCAAAACATTTTGAAATTTGTGAACACTTTTAATTAATTAATTAATTTAGGCTTTGCTATAGTCCACATGTGCTTGCCAGAGAGAGAGAGGGAGAAGGAAAGTGAGAAATTCCCCAGGGGGATGACCACACTGTGTTCCTTCTCCTCCATTCTGCTGTCAGGGTTTGGGGCAGGCGCGCACATGCTCCTGGTGTGTTTTTCAAGACTCCAGGTCTGGGACTTGAACTGCGTACTTTTTCATTATGTGAAACATACTGTTCCATCGTGTGCGTTTTCCATGAACTGTCTGAGGACCCCGTATCCATGGGATATAGTACGGTTTTCAAAACATGCCTGCGATGTGCACCTGCCAAGTGAGGGCGGTAAGTCTCCTCACCACCTTCCTCCTGTCAGCGACCCGCGCTGACAGGCGTGAGAGGGTCCCGGGTTGGAAAGGTGAGGCCTGCCCTTACGCCCCATGCCGGACGCTGACCGCACCTCAGTGAGGAAGAGCCGACACCCTCGGGACAAGAGAGGTGGCGAGACGTGGCCCGACGCGGCCTGGTGGGCTGCGCACCTGTAGTTGATGTTTCTCCGCGAGTTGACGTCCCAGCTCTGGATGGCCGTCCACATGCGCTCCTCCACCTCCTCCCGCTGGGGCTCGCAGACACCCCAGGCCTCGGGCCCATCGAACATGATGTGGGACAGGACACCACAGGCATTGTAGGACACCTCGATCCCATCGGCCTTGCTCTCCAGCAGGTTGCTGCCAGGAGGAAGAGAGAACAATGGAGTCCCCCCAGGCCCCTTCAGATACCAGCTGCTGGACCCCGACTTACAAACTAGACGCCAGAGGTAGCATTCAGTAGTCATTTCCTTGCCACTTACTGTTTACAAACCCAGACCACTTCTGAAAAGGATTCAAGGTCACTTAAGATACAGTTATGAGGGGCCGGCAGGTGGCGTGGTGGTTAAGGGCACTGGACTCCCACATGGTCAACCACAGTTCAAGTCCTGGACCTGGCGGCTTGCTCTCTCACTTTCCCTCTCTGTCTCTCTCTCACTCTATACCTCTCTGGTCAAATTAAAATAAATAAATAAATAAATAAAAGTTAAATAAAGTTAATTCTTTAAAAAAAAGATACAGTTATGAGAAATCACTTATGGAGGATTGAAAAAATAAGAACCACATTATAAAAAGGCGGCAACATTTGTAACATTAGCCTATGCCGAGAGAAGTTGCCACAACTGAGCACAGACTCTAGACTCTGAGCATCCTGACAGCCAAGGCAAAAAGGGAAAGGAGAGAAGTGCCAACCTGAAGACACTGATGAACTGGGAAGTCATCAGCTGAGGTCGCAGCTCCTTCACCTCTGCCACATTGCCCAGGAGTCCCAGCATGTTCCGATGAAGTTCCTGTTTCTCTGGGAATTCCTGACAAAACGTCAACAATTGGTGGGACCAGTAGTTAGCGTAATGGCTATGTCATTGGACTCTCATGTAGTCGACCGCGGTTTGCGTCCTGGACCTGGTGGCTTAAAACTCACGCCAGGCACTTGTGCGTGCGTGCCCAAGATCCCGAGAGGAGAATGGAGGAGAAGGGACTGCGGCGTGGCCATCCCCCCTGGGGGGTGATTTCTCGCTTTCTGTCTCTCTGTCTCTGTCTGTCTGGCGAGCGCACGCGCCCTATAGCAAAAACCTCTCAAAAAAAAAAAAGAAAAGAAAAGTCAACGATTGGTGATCAGCACTTAATTATTTACTATCTCATATTATTACCCAAAACCTTTTTTTTAACTGCCAGAGGGCGTGTGTGCTCACGAGAGAAAGAGAGCGAGCGAGTGCACACACGAGCACCCCCCGGGGGACGTGGTTGTGCCTCAATCCCTCGTCTCCATTTCTAGTTCCTCCACTTCGTCAGGATTCTGGGCATTCGTGCACATGCGCCCAGTGTGTTTCTCAAGCTGACGGGGCTGGGATTTGAACCAGTCAGCCATGTGGAATCTGGCTCCCTACATACAAGGCTTAACCACTGTGCTACGAGGTTGGCCCCAGAAGGTTTTTTGTTTGTGTGTTTAGTGAGAAAGAGTGTGTGGGGTGGGGAGGGAAGAGCGGAGAGAGAGGTATCTCTGACGGGGTCTGGCCACACTGGGGTCCTCCTACCCCAGCTTCCCAGTGAGGTAGGCCCACGGGCACCAGCCACTGTGCCGGGGCTGCCTGGGCTGGGTGGGGAACTGAACCAGGAGTCCGTGCGGCCCCAGCCACTGTGCAGCACCAGCACCTTCCCAGTGGGCCGCCATGGCTGGGCCGACCTGAGTGTCATGGGCATTATCCGGCCATCGTCCAGACGAGGGGCCACAGTGCACTGCCCTCCTGCCGTGCAGACACCGACCGCACTGGGGACTGCGACATGGGAGTAGGCAGAGGGGCTCCCTGCCGCAGACACAGCTGTGTAGAGAGCTGCTCTACGGACGGGTGACCTAGTCATCAAAGCTCCAGGTATTACTGTGAGGGAGTCCCCTCAGAAACTAGAGCAACAGGACCAGCAAAAGGCACAGAGGTTACGTCGCCGGACTCCCACATGGCCAACCACAGTTCGAGTCCTGTACCCGGTGGCTTGAAACTCACGCATGCCCAGAATCCCAAGAAGGGAATGGAGAAAGGTCTGTGGCGTGGCCATCCCCCCAGGGGATGACTTCTTGCTTTTTGTCTCTCTGATGAGCGTATGTGCCCTATACAAAAATCTCTCTTTAGGGGACCAGCAGGTGGCATGGTGATTAAGGAGAGGGGTACTCCCACATAGCCGACCACAGTCCAAGTCCTGGACCTGGTGGCTTGCTTTCTCACTTTCTCTCTCTCTCTGGTCAAATTAAAATAAATGAATGAATAAATTTTAAAAATTAAATAAATAATTCTTTTTTGTTTTGAGAGGTTTTTGCTATAGGGCACGTGCACTTGCCAGAGAGACATAGAGACAGAAAGCGAGAAATCACCCCCAGGGGGGATGGCCACGCCACAATCCCTTCTCCTCCATTCTCTCGGGATCATGGGCATGCACGCACACGCGCCCGGCGTGAGTTTTAGCCACTGGGTCAGAGACGCGAACCACGGTCGACTACGTGGGAGTCCAGCGACATAGCCATTACGCTAACTGCTGGTCCTAAATTAAATAAATAATTCTTAAAAGAAAAAAACCTCTCTTTTAAGAAAATAAAAAAAGACACTAGAGCAAGAAAACACAGGGTGCGTTTCAGGATGGACGGGGCTTCCCTCTGGGCAGGTTCCAGCTGCCGTCGCCATGGACCACAGGCAGTGCAGGGCTTCCCTTAGTGGGTGCTCTCTAGGAGTCGGCCAGGTCACTGGGGCTTCTGTGGGCCACGGGGCCTGGAGTCAGCGCCCACTGCCCATCCGTGGCGAAGCTCTGGGCAGTGGGTAGCCTACCGGGGGGTGGCCAAGCAGGCAGCCGAGGCGCTGGACCACCCCGGTGGGCCCACCTTCAGGCAGTCCAGGAAGAGCTTCATGCCGTTGAAGTTGAGGAACATCTCGCAGTTGTCGGGCGTCTCGTCCGTGATGTTCCACAGGGCGCTCCAGGAGAACTCCATGACCTGGTCACACTGCGGGGAGCGCTGGGCTCAGCCAGGGCTCTGGGGACTGGGGAGGGACCCTTGCCGCGTGTGGACCTCCCCAGGGCCAGGGGAAGGGCAGCGTGGCTCCACGAAGACCCGACTTACTATCTTGTCCAGCAGCTTCTTCTGAATCAGCTTCAGCATGGTCTGTGGGCAGAGAGGAGGGTCTGGTGGAGGCCAGGGCACTGCCACGTCCCCAGCCCCGAGGGCAGGCAGAGCAGTGATTGCACTCCCTGTGAGATGGGGTCTCCGGGTCCCCACTACTCGAGGTGCTCCGTCCAGACACAGGGTCCTCGGCATCCAGGGCTGGGTGCTGGCTCTGCTCTTGTGGGCTCCGGGGCAGCCCTTCCCTCTGTGGCCTTGAGCTTCCCCAGCCACAGAGCAAGAGACCAGATGCCCCTTAGTGCCCTCCTCACTCTCCCTCAGTCCTCCGGCCACCTGTCATCTCCTGTGGCACTTTGCGCCCTACGTTGGGAGGCGTTGCAGCCAGTGATGGAGAGACAGGCCTGGCGCCTTTTCCTCTGGAGCTCACAGCCTCGTGGGGAGGCCGACATCGCACGTGCTTATCTAATCACATCTGGTCTGAGGAGGAAGGAGTGACTCGTCAAGTCCCAGAGGGCTGGAGAGGACAGCGAGTTCTAGGTGGAAGGACTGCGGGCCGTGAGCAGCAGTCACGGAACCCTCCTCTGGTCTACCCTAAATCCCCTCCACAGCCACCCCAGGCCCTCCTGAGGCTCTTGCTCAGAGCAGAGCGGCGGCGCCAACAGGGGGAGCACGGCGGGGCCCAGGAGGAAGGTGAGGAGGTGGCGAGCAGCGCCAGCACGTACCACCACGAAGCCCATCTTGCCCACAGCCTCCTTGTGGTCGTTGTCCACCTGGCAGACCAGGGCGTTGCACAGGTGCACGGCAATGCGCTGGATCGACTCGTCCTGCCGCGTGGGGTTGAGGATGCTGAGCAGGAGCTCGTTGACGCGACGGTACTGGAATTCCAGCTCCTCGGGGATGCTGAAGTTGCAGAGGGTCAGGCAGCAGTTCCGCTGCACCTGGGCCGGGGCAGGAGACACCAAGGAGCATGTTCAGGGTCGGACTCTGGAGCAGGGCTCTAGAGGCACGAGATGATCTGGAGCTGTGATGGCCAGGAAGGCTTTCTGGAAGAGGAGGCTACAAGGCTTTTTTTTTTTAACATTTTTTTTAAATTATGAAATATTCATAAGGAAGAATACACAAAACACATAGAATTTTTTTCAAAATAATTATTTATTTAATTTTATTCATTCATTCATTTCTTTTAATTTGACTAGCGAGAGAGAGACCCAGAGAGAAGGAAAGTAAGAAAGCAAGCCACCAGGTCCGGGACTCGAACTGTGGTCAGCCATGTGGGAGTGTTCTGTGCTTTAACCACCATGCCACCTGTTGGGCCCTCACAAACATATAGTTTTACAAATAATTACAAAATGAACACCCACATAACCACCACTTGGGCCTGCAACAGAACACTGCCCGCACCCAGTCATCCCTGAGTGCCCCTTCCTGAGCACAAGCCCCTCCCCGACTAGAGAGAACCACCACCCTGCTCTCCTGTGACCACGGTAATTCTCCAGCACCTCGCGTCTGTCCACACAGGTCTGCACGACGGCTGCTATGACCATGGCTCAGCTGCGTCCGTCTCATCTCACCGCGGGACGCCGCTCCATCACAGCACACCCCTACGGCTGACGGGTATGGGGTGACTTCTGCAGCTGGCTACTGAACAAAGTGCGAGGCACGCATCCTGGCACCCAGGGTCATGGGCTTCTCTAGGGCACACATGCCTAGTGGGGCTTTGGGTCACGAGGTGTGCACACCACACCTTTGCTGGGAATGCCAGGCTGGTGTCCAAAGTGGCGGTGCCGATTTACACACCCGCCAGCAGTGCAGGAGCATGGCTGCTCCTCATCTCGGCTGCTCTGCACTGAGGGTTTGTCTATATACGTTTTAATTTGCTAGAAGGTGCATGTGCTCACTGAGCGAGGCGGAGGAAAGAGAGAAGCACACCCCATGGGGTGGTCAGTCACAATCCCTTCTCCACCACTTCTCCTTTAGGACGACTGGGCATGCATGCATATGCGCCGTGGTTTTCAACCCACTGGCCGGGACTCAAACCGTGCAGCAAGCCATGTAGGATTCAGCCAATGGATGGCCCATATACAGTTTTTAACAGTGTTCTTGGTGCAAGTTCCTTGTCATTTAATTTTCTCTCTTCCTTATTAAATATGAGAAGTTTGCCATACTTTATGAATCATGTAATTTAGACAGGATACCATCCTTGATGAACTTGGTGTCCTCTCCCCACCATATACATAAATGTCTTATTTTTTTTCTTGGAGAGGTTTTTGCTATCAGGCGTGTGTGCTCGCCAGAAAGAGTGACAGAGAGATAGAAAGCGAGAAATCATCCCCCAGAGAGGATGGCCACGCCGCAATCCCTTCTCCTCCATTCTCCTCTCAGGATCTTGGGAACGCATGCACACGCACCCGGCGTGAGTTTAAGTCATCGAGTCTGGGACTCGAACTGCGGTTGAATACATGGGAATACAGCGACATAGCCATTACGCCATCTGCTGGTCCCGATAAATATCTTTTTAATTTGAAAAAATTTTAAATTACAAAAGCAATACTTATTGTAAAAAGTACAAACCTATTTAATCAGAAAGTTAAAGTCCCCAATTTCACTCCCCAGAAGTAATCACTAATAAGATTTTGGTGCATGCCCAGTGGGGAAGGAGCTGGACCACTCTCTCCAAAGTCCCACAGGGTCCACGTTGGAGTGGCCTCCCCAGATGAGGATGCCAGACATTCTGCTGGGGTCGAGAAGGATGAAACTGAACCATGAAAACAAGTTCTGTCTGGAGCAGGAGAGATGGGATTGTGAAGCCTTTCACTTCCTACTCAATACACCCTTTACTTCCTTTTTATTTTTTGTTTGTTTGTTTTAAGAATTATTTATTTAATTTTAGGGCCAGCAAGTGGCATGGTGGTTAAGGTGCTGGACTCCCACAGAGCCGACCATGATTCAAGTCCCAGACGTAGTGGCTTGCTTTCTCATTTTCCCTCTTTTTCTCTCTCTGGTCAAATTAAAATAAAATTAAATAAATAATTCCTTTTTATAAAGAATTATTTAATTTTATTTATTATATTATTATTTTAAAATTTTGCTATAAGACATGTGTGCTCACCAGAGTGGGGGAAGAGAGAGAGACAGAGAGAGAGAGAGAGACTAAGAAAGCAAAGCTGGGAGGTCTGGCGCTCGAGCTGCAGTCAGCCAGGGGGGAGTCCAGTACGTCAGCCACCTTGCCACCTGCCGGCCCCATCCTTTACTTCTTGAACTTTTTTTAAGCATTAGCTTTTTTATTTTTTAGTTTGTTATAGGACATGTGTGCTCGCCAGACAAAGACAGAGAGAAAGGAGGAGAAACAGAGGGAAAATGAGAAATTATCTCCCAGGGGATGGCCACGCTATAGTCCCTTCTCTTCCCTTTTCCTCTCAGGATTTTGGGCACGCATGCACATGCACATGCACCCAGTATCATTTTCAAGGTACCACAGCCCACAATTCGAACTATGCAGTTAATCATGTGGGACCCAGCCTCCTTAACATCCACACCATCTGCTGGTCCTTAGGTATTTTACTTTTATAATCAGAAAACAAAATCATTATTTTAAATAATTATTTATTTTATTTATTATTATTACTTAATTTGGCCAGAGAGAGAGAGAGAAAATGAGAAAGAAAGCCACCAGGTCTAGGACTTGTACTGTGGTCAGCCATGTGGGAGTCCAGTACCTTAACCACCATGCCACCTGCTGGACCCAGTGTTATTTTTTAAAGATTTGTTTAATTTTATTCATTATTGTTACTGGTTTTTTTTTAATTTGCTATAGGGCACACAGGCTCACCCGAGAGAGAGAGAGATAGAAAGAGAGAAAGTGAGAAAGCAAGCTGCCAAGTCTGGGACTCAAATTGTAGGTGGCCACATGGGTGTCCAGCACCTTAACCACCGCACCACCTGCTGGTCCCCATAAATGCATGATTGAAAAGAATGCTGGGGCCAGACAGTGGCACCGCAGTGAGGCAGGTCCCGAGAGCTCCCTGCACTGGGTGTACGTGTGCGTGGCCATGATCTGGGCCACTGCGACTCAGAGTGGGTCACGGCATGAAGACCCTGTTGGGGTGCCTGTCTCCTTTTTTCTTTCTCATTGTTTTTTTTTTTAAAAAAAAGGTGACATGGGAGATGTTTACATTCACGAGATGCTACTGAAGTGTGTACAGTCTGTGTAAAGATTTCCCTAAGTACATGTGCACAGACTGAAATTCAGAACAGGAGGTACTAATGGTGGCTATCTTTGGATGGTGCGATTGTGAGTGATTTTTTTTATATATATCTGTAATTATAATTTTTCCATGGGAAAATACTTTGTCACTTTCATAATTAAAGCAGCTATTGGAAAAACTATACCCCTGGCAGAGTACTCGGAGCAGAAGGGCTAGGAGACAGCACAGGGTCCCTGGCCTTCTGGAGCAGAGGGAAAAGGGAGAGGGCAGCTGTGAGTGCTGGACTGTGGGTGAGGCTGGGTTCCAGGGCCCAAGTGCCAGGCCTTAGGGTCTGGGAGCGCAGCCGGTGTGGGCAAAAGGGGAGCTGTGATGGGGCAGCCCCAAGTCAGGAGAGCCCCTGAGAGAGCTGTGCAGCGGGAGAACTGGGGGAGGGGCAGGAAAAGGGGCTGGGCACGCGGGCAGGGGGCTCACCGTCACCTCCTGGTAGGATTCCATGCCATTCAGCACCACCTGGATGACCTGCCGGCGCAGCTTGACACTCTGCTCGGAGCGGTACTCAGAGTTGGTCAGGTAGAATAGGGCGGCGCTGCCTGTCACTTGGATGTTCTTGTCATACTTGTGGCACTTGAGAGCTGTGATGACTAGCTGTAAGACAGCATGGGGTCCTGCTGGCACGTGCCGTGAAGACTGTGCAGGGACAGGCCTGAGAGGGGTCAGGGTCTTGGGCAGGTGCTCTGGGCAGGACTTCCCTGATTCTGCTCTCCAAGGGCACAGGTGGGGTCAGGAGAGCAGAAACTAGGACCCAGCAGGGTCTGAGAAGAGGCTGAAGAAGCCCTGGTGGGGCTCAAGGCCTGAGCCTGCCTTGGCCAGTGCTGAAGCAGGTCAGGGTCCTGTGCACAGGAGGAGGTGAGGGGAAGGGACAGGGGCTCTGGGGACACAGCTGGCTATGCCTCTGTGCAGCCAGGAGCCGAGGATCCAGGGGGCAGATGTGCAGCGGGGAGCCTAGGCCCAGGGAACAGATGTGCGGCTGGGAGCCAAGGGCCCAGGGGCCAGATGTGCAGCTGGAACCCAAGGGCCCCGGGGCTGGTATGCTGCTGAGAGCCGAGGGCTGATGTGCAGAGGGAGTCTGGGCCCGGGGGCATATGTGTGGCTGGAAGCTGAGGGCCTGGGGGCTTATGTGCTGCCAGGAGCCTGGGTCCAGGGCTGACCTACCTCCAGCGCCCGCAAGAGCTGGCTGCAGCGCTCGATGCGTGCGATGTCGAAGAGCAGGTTGATGGCTCGTGACGTGACCTCGGGTCGGTGCTCTGTGTAGGCCTCGATGGCGTTCAGCACCTGCTCCTCGTTTTTGTCACCACTTACCTGGAGACCATGCAGGAGGGCCAGACCCCAGTTCAGGCTTCAGCCCTGGGGCAGACCCCTTGGTGCTCCAGCCCTGCCCCTCTAGCCTCCCACCTCCGTTCCCGCCTCACCTTGTAGGCCGGAATGTGCGTGAGGCGGCACAGGGAGGTCTCGAAGAGCCCAAGGAACTGCAGCGGCCTCTTCAGAGCCCGGAAGGGCATGATGCTGCTCTTGGAAGGCTCGATGCTGGTGAAGAGGGTGCCGGGTCAGTGGCTTGGGGCGGGGCCTGACCTGGGCCTCCCGTGGGGCTGCCTCGGCATGTACTTTGTGCTCTCTCCCTGGCCTTCAGCCCCATCCTGTTAGTTTTTTCTTTTTAAGGGGAGGGGACACGGGCCCCACCTCTTGGTGGAAGGGTTGCAAGGTCTCACTGTAGAGGGACACACGAGACGGGCAGGCGCACGGGTGCAGCTGTCTTTGGAAAATCCCCTCTGCTGTTCTAGTGGGGATGGGTCACCTTTAGGCTTTGTCAACAATCATGAAGGGATAAGCTTGTCAACCAACACCGGAACCATGGCTGGGGGCGGGGCTGGTGGCCAACCATAACTGGCTGGGTTTGAATCAGAGCACTCAACCGACCAACCCCGGAACCAATGCATCTATGGCAGCAGCTACTGTGTGGCAGACACTGCTGGCCTCGTTCTTTCACCTGCGTGGTGCTCTGGTCAGTCTTCATGCCTGGCGACTTCTGGTCACTCCTCATGTTCTCGCCTCCCAGCCTTTGCATGCACTGTTCCCACTGCTAGAACACCCTTCCTTGGGCAAACCCAGAGTGAACTTTCAGGACAGCCTGAATGCCATCCTTCCTCCTTCCTGACCCCCAGGGCAAGGCCACAGCCCTGTACGTCCCCTATCACAGCCTTGGGAATGAGGTATCTGTGCCCGTTAGCCCAGAGGCTCCGAGAGGGCAGGGCCTGACTCCTCTACCCCCGGAAGCCAGCACAAGCACAGCACCTGGCAGGAGGCACCTGGGGTGCTTGTTGAATGAATGGGCTGTTCAGCTTCTGTGGAGGTGGGTCCTCACCTGGTCTGGCCCGCTTCCTCGTCCATCTTGGAGATGCTGCAGTTCTCCAGGATCATGTGGCCAGAGATGTCCAGGGACATGAGGTTCCCCAGCTTCTGCACAAAGAGGCTCAGCACCTTCCGGGTCAGCTTGAACTTGTAGTAGCTGGAGAGGCGGTCTCGGGAGATGTCCAAGTGTCTGGGGTCGGGAGGTCACAGGTCATAGCCCCTGCTCCTTCAATTTACAGTAGGAGGCCCCATGCCTATCACAACTGCCCCAGAGCATTCTGGGAAAAAACCCTGCTGGAACCCAAGTTCCTGAACAGCACTAACCCATTTTTAAGGGGCGGGATTGTTGCTTCTATCCCCTCCTGAGCCCTCGGGGACACCCCTTCCCTCCTGCCTGTCCACCCTACCCACTCCCACCCCCACCCCCACCCCGGTGAGCCTGGGGCCAGCTGCTCACCGCAGCTTGTGCAGCTGGACGATGACACGGATGTGGTCGTCCGACAGGTCCATGTTGTAGAGCACGAGGGACACCAGGCTGTCCTTCCACTGGGTCAGGAAGGCGGCATCACTGGTCTGAATGCCTGAGAGGTCCAGGGCAGCCAGCGAGCTGAGGGGCCGCAGC
The DNA here is from genome assembly GCA_026018925.1 of Tupaia tana. Classification (NCBI taxonomy): domain Eukaryota; kingdom Metazoa; phylum Chordata; class Mammalia; order Scandentia; family Tupaiidae; genus Tupaia; species Tupaia tana. Next base: position 101,166,019 of record JAKSZU010000013.1, read on the forward strand.
AGGGACTCCACAGGGACCCCGTCGATCATGCGGCCCAAGTTGAGGAAGCGCAGGCGGCTGAAGCCCTCGAAGGTGAAGTCCTTCACCAGCACCTGGCAGGTAGGGTTGACGAGGCACTCGTCTTCACAGCCCCCCGGGTTCTCCTCCTCGTAGAAAATGTTTGCGCAGCCGAAGAGGCTCAAGGACACCAGGGTATGGCTGAAGCTCCGCAGTGTCTGCAGGCTCTTGGCGGACAGCTTCTCGCAGTTGGTCAGGTACAGCTCCACCAGGTCCTGGAAGCAGGCCCGGCTCTATCATCACCCCTGCCCAGGGCTGTCAGGTGGGGCTGCCAGCATGGGGAGAGCACTGGAGGGGTCTTGGGACCAGGATGCTAGGGCAAGCTGCCCTGCCCAGCTCACTGCTTGGCCCCCTTGGGCCCTCCCCTCAGCCGTCCCTGGAGCCCTGGTGAGGCAGGTCTCACCTGCTTGCGAATAGCTTCCAGGTCCTGGTCCTGCACCAGGTCCTCACGGAGGTGGATACGGGTGAGGCGGGTGCTGCGGGGGTCTGAGAAGAGGCTGAAGAAGCTCTCGTGTGGCTCAAAGTTGCAGGCAGCGTTGACCAGCTCCACATACCTGGCAGGGAGCAGACCCAGCTCAACGGAGGAATACGGGGACCTGCCTTCCCTTCAAGCACAAGCCTTCCCTCCCCAGAAGCCCTTTGGGGTCACCTTAGCAGCAATCTCTTGTCTTCTGCTCCCTAATAGGGCCTGGTTGGATCCTGACTATACCACAGGAACCAGGAACCTAAAGGCAGCTCTCTGGGTGACCTCCTGGTAATGCAGGGGGCCTCTTATCAATAGCAGGTAAGAAGAGCTCGTCCCCCAACCCCTAGACACCCCCACAACACACACAGACACTTACGCCTCCTCTCCTATACACTCCTGTCACTCCCTAGCACCATGCCACACTCGTCACCTCCTTTCAGCTGGCTTCTGGTTCCTTTAGCCTCCCCAGAACCCTTTCAAACAGGCAAATTACGCCAAGTGGTTTGGGGTTCCCGCCAGGGTGCAGACAGCAGTCAACCGCACTCTGATGAGATACTAGCTCATACAAGAATCCCGGGTTGGTGGAAAGGCTTTAGAGTCAGACACTCGGGAATCGACATCCTGGCCTGGCAGCTGGCAACTGCATTCAGCAACTGAGCCTCCCGGACCTCAGCATCTCCATCTGTGCGATGGGCTGGTTGCAGCAAAGCGCCTGTCTTAACACTCAGAACAGCAAGCACAGTCCAGCTTCGTGCTCAGGAACTGCACAGGTCTCCGTTTTCTTGTGCAACTGTTTGGTCTAACAACTCCCCTTCTGGATGTGCGCACCAAGCTCACGGCATTCAGTGACCCCATATCATATTTCTGTGAGCCCCGAGCAGGGGGAGTCCCTAAGAAGGGACATGTGGAGACTTAAGATTTGATCCCTGGCCATGGGTCCATTTATTCCAGCACTGGTATGTAAACCCATATGTGTTCATGCTCATTTAGCTCACAAGCACAGGCATGTGCATGAGTGTACACACACACACACACACACACACACACATGCAGAGGAGGATGGCACATAACGCCTTGGTTTATATGCAAGTTTCGACGCCATCTCATCCCTAATCGTACACATGCAATCCCATACTCACACACACCCTGAGCCACACAGGCCTGCATGTGTGTGCACAACCATCCTTTTACATGCACATACTCTATGCACATACCAACACACACATGTATTATTATTATTATTATTATTATTATATATTTGTTAAAGGTTTTTGCCATAGGGCACGTGTGCTTGCCAGAGAGAGACAGAGCAAGACAGTGAGAGGGAAAGTGAGAAATCATCCTCCAGGGGGTTGGCCATGCCACATTTTGGGCACACATGCACACATGTCTGGTGTGATTTTCAAGCCATCCGGTCCAGTGCACAAACCGTGGTTGGCCATGTGGGAGTCCGGCACCGTAACCACCTGCCAGCCCCTCACATGTATTCTTTTAAGGTTACGGCTATTCCACTCTTCTCTTGCACCCACGGACATCTATGTGCATGCATCCCCCTGTTTGCATTCACAGCCACCCACGGTGCACACACGCATGGTCACGTGCTTGTGCTAAGACCCCTGCTCCTGCCCCAGCCCCAGGGTTTGCTCACTCATTGACGAGCCGGTCACAGATCTCGCTGGGCAGGAAGACGTCGGGATGCAGCCGCAGGGTCTCCTTGTCTAGCAGGTAGCCCAGGGTGCCATCCAGGTTGCGCAGGCAGAAGTCGGTGCAGAGGGCCATCAGGGACTCAGGAGTGTCGGATGCCATGCTGAGGGTCGGCAGGAAGGCCACTCCGGGACGGCCCCTAGGGCCACCAGAGATTCCCGATACTCACACGGTCATTGGTAGAGCCACAGCTGGGGAACAGGAAAGAAGCCACGTGACCCGCACATGAGAGCCAGAACCGTCAGCGGCCCTCTGCCTACTCACTGGGCCGCAGACGTCGCTCAGCAGGGCCAGGCAGGACTCCTGACCCCTCTCTGAGGGCCGCTCTCTATGCATGACGCGACCTGCACAGAACACAGGGCCTTGTCCAAGCGTGTCTTTGCCTTTCGGTGCCTGTGGAAAGATGTGTGTGTGTTGGGGACCCACTGACTGGGTGGGGGAACAGGGGCTTTCACCATCTGCTTCTTACAAGCTTTGTTTTGTTTTTAATTTACCAAAAGGCATGGACACTCACTGGAGAGAGAGACAGAGACAGAAAGAAAGTGAGAAAGCAACTCCCATCAGGTATAGTCATGCTGCAATCCCTTTTTTTCCATTTCTCACCCTTTGGGACTTAGTGCGCACACACACACACACTCTCCCAGCATGTTTCTCAAGCTGCTGGGCCCAGGACTCAAACTGCACAGTCGGCCATGTGGGATCCAGCCATCTTAACCACCATGCCACAGGCTGGCACAAAAACTATTTTTTTAATTTTTCTTTTTATTCTTCCTTTCACAAGCAAGAGAGACAGAAAGACCCGCACTCCCAGCAAGGTCCTCATGAAGTCCACCCCCAGCTTCAGCCAGCCCAAGTGTGCACACACATCCAGCATGTTCAGGGAGGTCTCTGGATGTGAACCTAGACCTCCCCACGTGGGTCGGCCTTGCAGAGTGCCGTGTTACTGCCATGCCACCCTCTGGTCCCTGCTTCTCACAATTTTAACAGCACACTGGCCATCCCGTGCTGTGTGGTCCTTTCTAACCGTATAAAGTTGTCACAGACTGGTGTGTGCAAGGGCTTTACAGACACCATCCTGCTGCGTCTCATGGTGCATAGTTAAAAACGAAGGCTCTGGGCCAGCTGGTGGCGTGGTGGTTAAGGTGGCTGGATTGCACATGGTCTACTGCGTGTTTGAGACCCAGACCTGGTGGCTTAAAAACCAAACATGACAGGTGTGTGTGCATGTTTGCCCAAGACCTGGAAAGGAGGAGAAATGGAAGAGAAGGGATTGTGGTGTGACCATGCCCCATGGGGGATGCTTTCTTACTTTTCCTCTCTCAATCTCTCCACAGCAAATGCACGTGCCCACTGGCAAAATTTAAAAAGGAGGAGAAGAAGAAAGAGAAGAAGAAGAAGACGGCTCTTTCCAAGAGAAATGAAAACAGATGCCCACGTAGGAACTTGCACACAAATGTTCATGGCAGGACTATTCACAACAGCCAAGAAGTGGAAACGTCCCGAATGTCCATCCGCTGATGAACGAGTCAACAAAATGTGCCTCCTCCATGACACGGAACATTATTCAGCTATAAAAGGCTGGGCAGGGACCAGCAGGTGGTGTGGTGGTTAAGGTGCTGGACACTCCCATATGGCTGACCATAGTTTGAGTCCTCTGATTGGTGGCTTGCTTTCTCACTTTCCCTTTCTCTCTCTCTGTGTCTCTCTCTGGCCAAATAAAAAGAAATGAATGAATGAATAAAATTAAATAAATAAGAAGTGGGGTCCTACATGGTGACAGTAGTTTGAATTCCTGACCCGGTCAGCCTGAAACACGCTTGGCATGCGTGCGAGTGCCCAAGAGCTGACAGGCTGGAGGACCGGATGAAGGGGATGGAGGGTCATCTCTCTCTTTACTCTCACGTGTGCACACATATGCTGTCATGAATAAAGAAAACATTTGAATTTTTTTAATTACCTGAGGGCATGTGCACTCACCTGAGAGAGACAGGAGAGGGAAAAAGCACCCCGCTGTGAAGTGTGGTCACGCAGTAGTCCCCTCTCCATTTCTCTATCCAGTTCGCATTTTGGACCCACATGCACATATGCTCAGCGTGTTTTTCAAGCAGTTGAGGCTGGGATTCAAACTGCATGGTCAGCCACGTGGCATCCATCTCCCTTAACCACAAGGCCAAGGACTGGTCCAAGGTTTGTTTGTTTCTTTGTTTCTTTCTTTTTTTTTAGAATTATTTATTTAACTTTATTTACTATTTTTTTTTATTACTTTTTAATTTGCTATAAGACATGTGTCACCAGAGAGAGAAGGAAAGTGAGAAAGCAAGCTACCAGGTCTGGGACTTGAAGAGTGGTTGGCCATGTGGGAGCCCAACACCTTAACTATCACGCCATCTGCTGGCCCTGGCCCAAGATTGCTTTTCCTTTTATTTTTGGGGTTTTTGCCTTAGCGTGTGTGCATTCGCCAGAGAGAAAGAGACAAACACAGTGAGAGGAAAAGTGAGAAATCACCTCCCGGGGGGAATGGTCACACTGCAGTCCCTTCTCCATTCTCCTCTTGGGATCTTGGGTACACATGCATATGTGCCAAGAGTGAGTTTCAAGTCACTGGGTCCAGGATTTGAACCACGGTTGGCCATGTGGGAATCCAGCAGCGTAACCACTACTGCCCCCTCAAGATTTCTTTTATTTTTTGGGGGGAGGAGAGGTTTTTGCCATAGAGCGTGTGCGCTCGCCAAAAAGACAGAAAGCGAGAGATCACCCCCCGGGGGGATGGCCACGCGCAATCCCTTCTCCATTCTCCTCTCGGGATCTTGGGCACGCACGCACATGCGCCCGGCGTGAGTTTTAAGCCACTGGGTCTGGGACTTGAACCGCGGTCGACTACATGGGAGTCCAGTGACATAGCAATTACACTAACTGCTGGTCTCCCCCCCCAAGATTTCTTAAGGAGGACTCAAAAAAGTGCTAACCATAAGGTAGAAAATAATAAACTATTGTGCACTGAAGTGAAGAAATTCCTGTTTATGCAGATGCAAAAAAAATCTGAGAAGGATAACAGACATAAATATGAAAAGTTTCTAGAAGAAAACACAGGAGTATAACTTTTTTTTTTTTTTTTGCCATAGGATACATGCACTTGCTAGGGAGACAGAGAAACAGTGAGAGGGAAAGTGAGAAATCACTGCCGTGGGGGATGGCCATGCCATAATCCCTTCTCCTCCATCTCCTCCTGGGATTTTGAGCACGCACGCACACACACCCAGAATGATTTTTAAGCTACCAGGTTCGAGACTCAAATAGCAGTTGGCCATGTGGGAGTCCATCTTAACCACCATGCTGTCTGCTGGCACCTGGAGTATAGCTTTTAAAAAATGTTTATTCAGGGGACAGGAAATGGTATAGTGGTTACGCTCAAAATTAAAAACTGCTCCTGAAAAGATACCCTGAGCACTGGCCCGGCAGTGCAGCAGTTAAGCATTCTGCATAGGGAGTTGAACTCTGCCTGGCTGACTAGGGTTCACGCTTCAGTCCCAGCTGGCTGAAAAACATGCCAGGCACATATGTGTGTGTGTCCAGGATCACGGCTGCTGCCCAACCAGGCCCCACTGGGACTCACTCTCTCTCTCTCTCTCTCTCTCTCTCTGATGAGCGTATGCTCCCTCTAGCAATTATATATGGAGAAGAGGGGGGCAGGTTCCACAGTACAACAGATAAGCCCTGTGCGTAGGGAACCAGGTCCCATATGGCCAGCCACGATTTCTTTTTTCTTTTTTTTTCGGGGGGGAGAGAGGTTTTTGCTATAGGGCGCGTGCACTTGCCAGACAGACAGAGAGAGACAGAGAGATAGAAAGCGAGAAGTCACCCCCCACGGGGCATGGCCATGCCACAATCCCTTCTCCTCCATTCTCCTCTCGGGATCTTGGGCACGCACGCACACGCGCCTGGCGTGAGTTTAAGCCACCGGGTCCAGGACTCGAACCGCGGTCGACTACATGGGAGTCCAGCGAAATAGCCATTACGCCAACTGCTGGTCCCCAGCCACGATTTTAATACTAGCCCCTTATGGCTTGAAAAGCATGACAGGTGCCACGTGCACGCGTGCCCAAAATCCTGACGTACAAGTGGAGGAAAAAGGATTATGGCGTGACACAACTCCATTGAGGAGTACTTTCTCTCTTACTCTGGCAAGTGCACACACCTTCTGGTTAAAACAAACAAAAGATACTGTGAAGGGCTCGGTTGCAGGAGCACATGCCCTGTGATGCTGCTACTTGGCCCAGTGAGGCCACATGGGGGCCCAGGTCTGGGTCCCAGCCCAGCCTAAAAAGCTGGCGACAGTGGTGCACACCTGTAATCCCAGCGATTTGGGAGGCTGAGGCAAGAGGACTGGACACAGAAAGATCCTGTCTAGAAAACCACGCACACATGCAGGGCAAGTCACAGACAAGAAGGTATTTCAGTAACATGAAGGAACTTCAAAAAATTTGTGGAGGGGTCACAGGTGGTGTGATGGTTAAGGTACTGGACTTTCCACATGGCCAACTGTAGTTCAAGTCCCGGACCTGGTGGTTTGTTTTTTCACTTTCCCTCTCTCTCTCTCTCTGGTGAGCACATGTGCCCTATAGCAAATTAATAATAATAATAATAATATTATTATTATTATTATTAATCATAATGTTAGAATAATTCTTGAAGAAAAAGTTTGTGGGAAATGGAATTAAAGCATGAGTTTATTTTGGTACAAAAAATAATTTTAATCCATGAAGTTTTTCTTTTCTTTTTTCTTTTTTTTAGAGAAAGATTTTTGTTATAAGGTGTACATACTGTCTGGAGAGAGAGAGAGAGAGACGGAGAGACAGAAAGTGAGAAATCATCCCTGGGGGTATGGCAATGTCGCAGTCCCTTCTCTTCCATTCTCCTCTTGGGATTTTGGGGATGCACACACATGCCTGGCATGAGTTTTAAGCCACTGGGTCCAGGACTCGAACCACGGTAGGCCATGTGGAAGTTCAGCAACATAGCCATTATGCCATCTGCTAGACCCACCATAGTTTTTCATACTATGCATTTGCCATAAACTTTTTGAATACCTCCCAGATACACAATTTTTACCAATCAGTTGGAGGGGGGGAAAAAAAGACATAGCAACCAAATAAGAAATGAGAAAAAGGCTTGAACAGAAATTTCATCAAGGAGGATCCTGAAACAGACAAGAAGCATATGAGCAGTGTCAGAGAAACGCACAGTAAAACCAGAATGAGATACCGTTTCCCACTCACCAGGTGGCTTTGCTGAAAACAACAACACAGGTGATATTTAGTGTCTGGTGACAATGGAGAACATGGGGAAGTGTCCCCCACACTGCTGGTTAAGGTAGAAATTGTGGGAACTGGGACACTGATGAACTACCATTACTTATGTTTTTTTTTTTTTTTAAGAATTATTTAATGCGACCAGCAGTTAGCATAATGGCTATGTTGCTGAACTCCCATGTAGTTGACCACGGTTTGTGTCCCGGACCCTATGGCTTAAACTCACGCCGGGTGTGTATGCGTGCGTGCCCAAAATCCCGAGAGGAGAATAGAGGAGAAGGGATTGCGGCATGCCATCCCCCCTGGGGGGTGATTACTCACTTTCTGTCTCTCTTGTCTCTCGCTATCTTTCTGGTGAGCCTATGCACCCTATAGTAAAAAACAAAAACAAAACTCTCCAAAAAAAAATTATTTTATTTAACTTTATTTATTTATTTATTTTTGGAGAGGTTTTTGCTATAGGGCACACATGTGCGCTTGCCAGAAAGACAGAGAGAGACAGACAGAAAGTGAGAAATCAGAAATCACCCTCCAGGGGGAATGGCCACACCACAACCCCTTCTCCTCCATTCTCCTCTTGGGATCTTGGGCACGCATGCACACGTGCCCAGCGTGAGCTTAAGCCACCAGGTCCAGGACTCGAACTGCGGTCGAATGCGTGGGAGTCCAGCGACATAGCCATTATGCCAACTGCTGGTTCCTATTTATTTGTTTTTTTATTTGACCAGAGAGGGACAGAGTGAGAGAGAGAAAATGAGAAAGGAAGCCACCAGGTCCAGGACTTGAACCACACCTGGCTATGTGGGAGCCCAGGGCCGTTAACCACCACGCTACCTGCCAGCCCCAGCACTACCACTACTTAATAAAGCTGTATGCACATGGATGCTCAGCAGAAGAAATTCTCCTCTGGGGTGTACATCCGGAGGAGGGCAGTAGCCTTCCAGCCACAGGTGCTCAGAGAGGCCCCTGCTTAGGAGGCTGGCTGCCACACAGAGGCCAGATCGGGTCCTGGGCCCACCTGAACGTGCAGGGCACAGCTGCAGGCGCCTGTAATCCTTGCTAACTGGGAGGCTGGGCCAGAAGGATGGCCACATAGTGAGAGCCTGTCCAAAACACCACCTCTGACTGCCTTCACTTCTCTCTTCCATTACGGGGGGGGGGGGGGGGGGGGGGGGGGGGGGGGGGCGCAAAAAGACACGCACATGTAAACGTGCCCCAGAGGACGGTACCCTAGAGCACTCACAGTAGCACTAGTTGTAGTGGCCAAAGCAGAAAAGGCTCTGAATGTCGCCCCACACGAATGGATAACCAGGGGATGCCCAGCAGCTAAACACCGCGGCAATGAGAACGCAGGACAAACCACTGCTGCTAGGACAGGAGGAGCCAGGCACTGAGGGTAGGGACTGCACCCACCCACCTACGTGTTGCTCCATGGCATTCAGAAACAGGGGACTCGGATCTGGTGGGGGGCCAGGGCTGTGGTTACTCGGGGAGTGACTGGAATGGGGCTTCTGGGTGCTGAAGAGCATCTAGGCCGCTGTCCGAGGCGCGTCCGCCAGTGAGTACCCAGTACTCTAATTCAGAGAAGGTTGAGAAAATGGCCTGGACATCAGAGGCCCATATTTGGCAGGGGCTTGGGGTTCAGTCAAGTGATAATCTAACTGACAGTGCACCCCCAACAAGGACCAGCGTCCACAGAAAATGAAACTGAAGCTTCAGGTTCAAATCGAGCGAACAGATGGAAAAGTAGCAACCATTTACAGAACCAAGGACAGGCAGGGATTAATCCCAAACCAGCATCTTCCTACCAGGGTCTACACTGGTGGTGCTGGGGGTGGGTGGGGCAGCAAAACGAATTTGCAGTATTAGAAAGAGGTCAGGGTAGGACGACTTCTGCAGGCTGACACTAGCTAGATGGCAGAGAAGCCATTAGAAGGCAACGGTGCTAGTTTACTAACTGCTTAACCTCTCCAGACCACCTTCCTCATCTGGAACATGGGAGTACTGCTCCCTAACTCACAGGACCATTGTAGTATATGAGATAATGCTGGGGATGCTTAATCCCAGGCTTGCCCCGTGGCTAAGTCCACGACCCGCGGTGTCCGTGACACATCCTACAGAGGAGGAAACCCACGATCAGAGAGATCCTGCTGTACAAACCGGGTTTTGAACCAGGTTCCTTGGATTCTACCACGTCATCTCCTGGAGGGTTCTGAATGAGCTGAGGGCTTGACATTGCCCCTGACTTCCTGGAGCCTCTGTGTCCAAACCTGAGCCTTCTAGGCTGCTCAGGAAATCGAGGGGGAGACCAGAGTCAGCCAGTTCCGAGTTCCGGTGTGGCGCGACCACTTAATGACGATTGTGCCACCAAGGCTCTGGAGTCAGGCAACCTAGCACCAGGCCTCAACCCTCTGCTCAAGAGTAGGTAACCTGGGGTTAAAGAACAAGGTTCTGGAATTTGATAGAAAGTGGACGAATGTGGAAGATTTGTTGCTGGGTGAAGCAAGTCAGGCTATGAAAAAGAGACATCGTATGTTCCACTATTCGCACTCTATGGTAGAGACTGAAAGACTAGAGAACATAAAAGCATTAAAAATTGTAATGGAAAATTGTAATGGACACTAGAGACAAAGGGGAAAGAGAGTGTGGGAGGGGAAGAGCATAGGAAAGGAAATTTGGGAAAAATAGAGAGGTAAGACACTTGGGATACATAGATATGGTTTATTACCTGTTGACAAGGATGTGTACGGTGGTCTCAACTGGGCTGGACTGAGGTGTGTATCATGCTTGGTAAAGTCTCTTTACAATCTAAGTGATGTATAGCAACTGAATGTATGAATAATAATAAAGAAAAAAAACTGGAAAAAAAAAGAGTAGGTGACCTTGGGTAAGTTTCTTCATCTCTGTGCCTCGGGAAAGAGGTGAAGCTCTCCAGAAAGAGATTTCTTTTCTTTCTTTCTTTCTTTTTTCAAAAAAATATTTATTCATTTAATTTTATTTATTCATTCTTTTTTTTTTTTTTTTGAAAGATTTTTGCTATAGGGTGCATGTGCTCACCAGAAAGACAGAGAGAGACAGAGAGACAGAAAGTGAGAAATCACCCCCCGGGGGGATGGCCACACAGCAATCGCTTCTCCTCCATTCTCCTCTCCAGATCCTGGGCATGCACATGCTCCAGGCATGATAAGCTACCGGGTCCGGGACTCGAACCGTGGTCGACTACAAGGGAGTCCAGCAACATAGCCATTATGCCAAACATTGGTCCCTCATTCATTTATTTTAATTTGACCAGAAAAAGAGAGAGAAAGTAAGAAAGCAAGCCACCAGGTCTGGGACTCAAACTGTGGTTGGCCATGTGGGAGTGTCCAATACCTTAGCCACCATGCCATCCACTAGTCCCCCAGAAAGAAATTTCTAAAACAGAGGGGCAACACAGTACCCTAGCCACAGCACTGTGTGAAGATCATGTGGAATAGGATAGAAAGGGCTTAGCATGGTGTCTGGCACATAGTAATTGCTCAGTAAAAGACGCTATTATCATTATTCTAATCATCACCTTTTCCTACTTCAATAGCCTGGCCCCTACATAAAGCAGGGTCTGTTCCAGCCCAGCTCCAGGCGTGGGTCTCCCACAACCAGGCCCATTGTGTCGGCTGTCCTGCTGGCCACGTGACCCCCTGACGGAAGCCACAATAAACAGGATGCCTGGGCCCTGGGCACTGCCTTCCTTTGCCTTCAGGCACTTCCAGGTCTTCAAGAACCCAGCAGTCTTTCTTTTTGTTTTTCTTTTTTCTTGAGAGAGTTTTGTTACAAGGCTCATGTGCTCACTGGAGAATCAGGGAGACAGAAAGTGAGAAACCACACCCTAAAGGGGGGATGGCCACGCCGCAATCCCTTCTCCTCCATTCTCCTCTCGGGATTTTGGGTACGCATGCACATGCTCCTGGTGTGAGTTTCAAGTTGCCGGGTCCGAGACTCGAACTGTGGTAGACTACATGGGAGCCCAGAGATGTAACCATTACGCCATCTGCTGGTCCCCACAGCAGCCTTTTATGACTGAGAAGCTGGAGCCAGAGGGAAGAGAGATGGTAGGGAGACCCCACCCTGCTGGAAACAGAGCGACAAGCCTGATCCCGTGCAGCAGTCACTCGTGGCCTCTGGAATCGTTAGCAGCTTTCTGACCTACTTGGCCACACTGACACCCCTCCAGCTGGCCTAGCCTCCTTCACGGGGTAGGCAGCAAGCAGGCTCTAGGCACAGGTCACTTTCAAACCTGTGCTCAGTCTGTTCCTGTTCAACTATGACCATCCACATTCAAGTGATCTTTCCACCTTCCGCTCTTCAACACCACCTCCCCTACCCACAGGTGCACATACGGGTGCTTCTTCAGGAAGCAGCTCCTGACTGCTCAGCCCAGTCTGTGAACTCCCTTCTACTTGCCTGGTGCTGACGGTGCCCATCTGAGACGTCATCCCTGACCTGCCAGGCTGCTCTGCCGTGGGCCCTGCTGCCCCTGCCACAGCAGTCACCACTGTGCTGATGACCTCGATGGGCCAGCCTCCTGGACAGACGGCCTGCCTGCAAGGACAGAACCAGGCTGGCTTATTGGCACTGCATCCCTGGGCCTGGTCACTGGGTGGCTACATCTGCTGAGCGCTGAGGGTCCAACGCTGAGCAGGCCAGACAAGGTGCTTGCCCTCGGTGCACTGGCTCTGGAGGTAGACGGACACCAACCCGAGGCACACCCATGCACAACAGGGAGCTGGGACCAGCATTCTGGTCCTGTGTACCTGAGCCTCTGGGTGCCCAAGCAGGGACCTGCTCTGGGTTGGGGAGTCAGGGCAGGCTCCTTAGACATGACCCACAGGATGAGTCCTTGCTAACTGGTGGTGGGAAGAGAAGGGAAAGGCCTCCCAGAAAGGACCGGACGTGTGCAGGCTGAAAGGACAGGGGATGCACGGGAACTGGCGGCATGTCCCAGGTCCTAGGCTGCTTGCTAAGTGAACCTGGGAAGCTCCGAGCACCTGGAGCGGGGCCTGACAGAGAAGTCTCCCTGGGGCCTGCGGAGGGCATGGCCAAGGGCTCACAGGCTGTGATACACACAAGGCCCAGGAGGCCAGGTGGGCCCTAGCATCCCCTGTTCCTGTGCCCGGGACACTGTCAGGCACCCACTGGCCACAGGGCAAGCCTGGCAGTGTGAATGAGAGTGAGCCCAGTCAGCAGGTCGCTGCTCTGCCCTCTCCCTGCTCTGCAGGTGGAAGAAATGCCATCATGTTGGTCGCCAAGGTCACCAGAAGCCCCCAGATACCAACGGGGCAGATGGCACCATCCGCTAGTCTCCCTTTGGCAGTACACACACTGCTGCTTGGGCTGGGCTGGGCTGGGCTGGGGGAGGAAGGAGCTGCCCTCACCTTGGCACTGGGGCTGAGAGTCCCAGGGCTGGAACACCCTGTCACTTGTGCCCTGTCCAACTGCAGGCTTGGCACCTGCCGGAAGCACCACCTCTACCTGCTCTGCCTCTTAGGGATCCTCCTCGTCATGGCAGGCACCAGCCTGGGATTCTGGCAACTGGGGACAGGGGGTTCTGATTATGTCAGGCCAGCACGTGAGGAGATTCTGTGTCTTTCCCCATCTCTTTTCTGGCAGGTTCCCTAAAGCTGGATCCATCCTGAGCTGATGACATCCTGAGGGAGGGGACGGGAGAAAAGAGAGAAAAACAGCCGCCGCCACACCGCCACCACCGCCACCACGCCGCCTCCATGTTGGTTGCTTCGTGAGGTACTAGGCACCTCATAGGCTTTATTTCAGTTTCTTCTTCAACAACAAAACTCATTTCCTAGTACCCTGTACTTGTAGCTAATTAGTCATTTGCATAACGATTTGTCTGCTGACCCCTCCTCCCAGCTCTAGGAGGACAGGAGCTGTGCCTGCTTACACGCGTGTACCCACGTGCACACGGACACACATATGCATCCCCACACACATATCCTCAGGGCTCAACCAGTGGTGCCTGGCGTTTACTAGAACAAAGGTTTGCGCTCACTACAAACAACGTAGAACTAGGAGCTAGGGATAACCCCACTTTCCGGTGAAGACCAAGGTGCACACAACTGAGAGGAGTTGGCCTGAGGTCACTGAATGGGCCAGAGGGGTGCAAACCTGCCCCACACCCATACTTCTCACCCAACCCTTCAGTCCTGGCCCATCCGTCCCACCGACAGGGAAGAGACACTGAGGTCCCGAGGAGGGAAGGCAGGACCCCGCCAGCATCCTGACCCAGGGGACAGACAGGCTGGGGGAGAAGGAAGCTCTACGCCTTGGAGCAGCGCCCACACTGTGAAGCGTTCACCCAGGAGCTGGGGGAAACCCAAACAAATGCCCTATTTACAGAGGCTGGAAACATTCCAGGAGGTCATCATGGGCCAGCGCCTGGGGTGGGAGGCTGCAGGAAGGGGACGCAGGACAGGGCTGGAAGTCTCCAGGGGAAGAGAACCAGAAGCCACCTGGCTTGAAAAGTCTGTGGGGACAAAATCTGCAGGCAGGTCACGTCAGGAAGGTGCAGGGATGGAATGGGGAGGACGGCGCATCACCACTAGGGGGCTGCTGGCGCCACCTGTTGGTCCTGGCCACTGGTCAGGCTGGGGATCAGACTGCTCGGGTCCGCTCTGGCACGGAACCCCTGGTGATCATACTCATACTGAGCAGCACACTCGAGAGCCCTGCCTCGTACTCCATATGCTTTGACTCACTTCCCTCAACACCCACATGAGGCAGGAGTGAGCAGACTCTGCAGCTGACGGATGAGGCAGCCGCGCCGAGCAGCTCAGGACTCTGGACTAGGTGTGTGCACAGATGGAGACCCACGTGTGTTGTCCTTAGTTCAAGACCCAGTATGTCAAGCCTTGGCGCATGCTCTCACTGAAGCCACCGACAACCTAGCAGGCACACACCGCGCATGCTTGTTTCCCAGATGAAGATACGGGGGCTCAGAGACATACAGTGACTTGTTTACGTCTCCCGGTAAGGGCCTTGCTCTAAAGCCCGGGCTCTTTTCATCATACTCTGGCAGGAACCCTTTCTCTCAGCCTCATCTTTCCCTTTTTTTTTTTTTAAGTTTTTGTCATAGGGCACGTTCGCTCGCTAGAGAGGAACAGAGAGACAGTGAGAAATCACCTCCTAGGGGGAATGGCCATGCCGCAAACCCTTCTCCTCCAGTATTCTCTCAGGACGTGGGGCATGATTGCACACTTGGTGTGATTTTCAAGCTGCTGGCTCCAGGACTTGACACACGTGTGGGCCATGTGGGATCCAGTACCTTGACTTCCATGCTGTCTCAGCTCTCCCTCCTGTTGCATGGGCCTCCTTATAACTCTGAGTGTACTGGGCACTGAGCACAGGTGACCCGGTGTCCTGTGGGCTTATGTCACTTTTTTGGCCACAGGACTGGAAGCTTCCTGAGGGTAGAGTCCTTGTGAGACCCGTGGGGTCTCTGTTACAGTGAATGATTGGCTGTGTACAGGGGAAGGCAGCTCAGCTCCCTCAGGTCTTCAGCCCGTCTTTTCCAGTGTCCCTGTTTAGCTGGGTCCTCACTTGTCAATGTGTTGTGAATGGTGCCTGCTCATGGGTTGCTGGGGAGAGGCTGGGAAGTATGGGCAGGACCCATACGGGCAGGAGGTGGCAGCCAATGACTCTGAAGGAGTGACGCTCCTAAAAGCAATGGTTGGAGAGACCCTCCGCTTATTGCTGAAGTGGGAAAGCAACTTTAGTGATTGAACCAGATTAAGATAATGATCGCAGGGACCAGTAGATGGTGTAATGGCTACGCTGTTGGACTCTCATGCAATCGACTGTGGTTTGAGTCCTGGACCCAGCAGCTTGAAACTCACAGTGGCTTGAAACTCAAATGTGTGTTTGTGTGCATGCCCAAGATCCAGAGACGAGAATGGAGGAGAAGGGACTGTGGCGTGGGCATCCCCCCAGGAGGTGATTTCTTGCTTTCTGTCTCTCTTTGTCTTTCTGGCAAGCACACACACCCTATAGCAGAAATATCCCTCTAAAAAAATTAAATTAAAAAAGATACTGATCTCAAAGAGACAACCAACCAAGGTCTCTGAACTCATATTTCAAGAACAGTTGGGGAGGGGCCGGCAAGTGGCATGGTGGTTAAAGGTGCTGGACTCCCACATGGCTGACCACGGTTCAAGTCTCGGACCTGGTGCCTTGCTTTCTCACTTTCTCTCTCTCTCTCTCTCTCTCTCTCCCCCTCTGTCTTTCTCTGATCAAACTGGAAAATAATAATGATAATAATAATAAATTTTTTAAAAAGTTAAATAAAATAATTCTTTAAAAAAATAAACATTTAAAAAAATTAAAAAAAGAAAAAAGAACAGTTGGGGGTTGGGACCAGCAGTTAGTGTAATGGCTATGTTGCTGAACTCCCATGTAGTTGACCATGGTTCGAGTCCCGGACCCGGTAGCTTAAACTCACGCCAGGCACGTGTGCGTGTGTGCCCAAGATCCCGAGAGGAGAATAGAGGAGAAGGGATTGCGGCATGGCCACCCCCCTGGGGGGTGATTTCTCGCTTTCTGTCTCTCTGTCTCTCTCTGTCTTTCTGGCGAGCGCATGCGCCCTATAGCAAAAACCTCTCCAAAAAAAAAAAAAACAGTTGGGGGCCAGCAGATGGCATGCTGGACACTCCCACATGGCCAACCATGGTTGGAGTCCCGGACCTGATGGCTTGCTTTCTCACTTTCCTCTCTCTCTGACCAAATTAAAATAAATGAATAAATAATTCTGAAAAAAGAAAAAAAGAACAGCTATGGTTCATGAAAAAATCTTGGTGCCAAGAGCAGCCTCCTGACTAGCGAGGGGCCCCAAAATGTGTCTGCAAAGTCCTGGTGGCACTAATGATATCAAGAGCTGTTCTTTACCTTTCAGGGGGTTTTAGAGTACCCCAATTCTTCCACAGTTTGTATCTCATCTCGTGCTCCTAGTAGCCTTCAGTTAGTGGCAGTGGGGAAGCCATTATTAGTGAACAGCAAGGAAAACGGGGGCCCAGAGAGGGATAGGTCTTGCCCGAGTTCACACAGCAAGCCAGTAGCAGAGTTGGGGCCTGACCCACATCCTCAGGTGCCGGTCAGGTGCTCCACCACAGCGGCCTGCTCTGACATGCTGATGCTGAGCTTTTAAGTGCCTTTACCTTTCATTTTCAAATCCTCTGGCCCAGTGCTCCTGCCCAGCCTATGACCCGGATCTGACGATAGGGAAAGCTTACGACGCAGCCTATGACCTTACCCCATGATCTGGCCTATGCCCTTACCCTGTGACCCAGCCCTGATAGGGGAGAGGAGGATTGGCCATGTTCTGCTCCCTGCAGGCAGGCTGTAAGATCTCAGCCTCGGCAGGGCCCTTCTAGGGTCATGATCTGCATCCACAGATTAGCCATGCACACCCCAACTGCACATGGAGGCCCAGACACACTGCTCTTCCCAACCTGGCTCCAAGGCACATTAATTTCAACACCATCATTTTGCCTATTTCACGCGGCAGAATGGGGATTTGCTGGGCTCTTTATAAAAGGCCCTTATGGGGTCAGCTGGTAGCATGGTGGTTAAAGCAGCTGGATTCCACAAGGCCAACCGTGTGGTTCCAGACCTGGCAGCCTGAAAATCACATCGGGGTGTGTGCACGCATGTCCAAAACCTCAAGAGGAGAATAGAGGAGAAGGGAGTGCAGCATGGCCATCCCTGGGAAATGTTCTCTCATGTTCTCTTTCCCTTCCTCTCCGCCTCTCGTGAGCGCATGCATCCTATAGCAAAAAATTTAAAAAACAAAAAGGGTCACAGATCCAGACACACTCTGCCAGCAGAGATCCAGGTCTAGGTATCTAGATCTCACATGGCTGACTGCATGGTTCGAGCCCTGGACCTAGTAACCCAGTAGCTTGAAAAACATGCTGGGTGCATGAATGGAGAAGAGATTGTGGTGTGACCATCTCCCCTCTAAGAGGGAGGTGCTTTCTCAATTTTCCTCTCTGTCTCTGGCAAGCACAACAACAACGACAAAATAGAGACCTTATCACCTTCCACTGCTGTCAGAAAAGTCAGGACCAAGCTACCACCTTCCCTTTAGGATACATAATCACTGTTACCTCGGAGGGTGTCAGGAAGCTCCTGCCTTGCCTCCCCCCAGTATTCCCCCAAATCCTACTAGCTCGAGGAGGCAGCCAGAGCTGGTGACACCCCCAGTTGGTGCTAAAAAGAAGGCTCTGAGGCAGACACACATGCAAACGGTTCCTTACCGTCACATCACCCTCATTATCATGACTGCCATGCAGTGAGTACTTAATTACACGCTGACACTGCATTAAACACTGAACGCTGCGTGATCTCACTGAACTCAACAGTACTGTGCTACGGGAGAGAAGACTGAGGTGCCTTGGTCCTACGCTGACAACTAGGAAGCAGCGGCGAGACTTGATTTCACCATAGTCTCTACGGCCATCCTTATTGGTGTTGATCCCATCCATGGTCATTTCAAAGATGGAAAAGGGGCACTTACAACACAATACCAGAGCACAAAGGCCATTTGTTGTCTAAAACAAATCTGTATTTTCCCCAACCTCCAGATACTTCAACAAACACAGTTCTGAAAGGTGCCCAGTTAGAGCCCCCGTGACGCTGCATCACACAGACAGACCCTGACATCCTCCCCACCTTATCTGGTCCCCAGTGTTCTCCGACTTCTTTGCCAACCACTGTCCTCTTTCACTGCTTGGTGCCCCGTCCTCTTGCCCTGTCCTAAAATCACCAGGCATAAAACCTCAGGACCTGTGCACTTGCTATCAAATGCCCGGCCAACAGAGAGCTGCGTGGCTTGCTCCCTCAACCATCCCTGCTCAAAAAGCCACCTTAGCAGAGACCTTACCTGGCCACCCCATAAAAAGATGACCCTGTTCTCTAGTCCTTCCTGCTTTATTCTTCTCTAAGGCACCTCTTACCACCCTACATATTATATATTTATTATTTGCTGAATGAACAAATGAACCAGGGAGGCACCCTCACCTCTGGCAACCATCTCCTCCTGTGACATTTCCAAAGCTGTCTTCCACGCTCAACATAACCAGTTTCAAGATTTATAAGAAACAGTTTGTGGGAAAGATCAGACAGGAGGATTTTCTGGGAACATCTAGTAGCCCCCTCCGCTTTAAAAAACAAACACACCAACAGGCACAAGAAAAGACTTCCTGACAAACTCGGGAACCCTTGACTCCGTAGGTCAAAAAGCAGCCAAGATAAGTTCCACCTACAGAGATAGCTACAGTGGCCAGCACAGTCAGTTTCATGTCTAACTCACCCAGCAGGCTCCCTGGGCCCTTGGGTTGCAACCCCACCCAGACCTTTCCCACCCTGCTGGGGTTCCCTGTACCCTGTCATCCCTTTTAGGAACTGATCCAGAATCCGAGCCATCCTTGAGCTTTTAAGCACTGATACGGGGGAAACTTAAACTCATCCAACAGGTAGGAGGGGCAGAGGCTGGCTCTTTCAGTCCTACATTGATCCCCCATCTTGTAGGGGCATGCGACAGGGTGTCATTTTCCCTCCGGAGGAAAGGTGCTCAGTTTTAAAGGCACATTTGTTAGACCCAGAGGCAGGCATGGAGAAGGAAGCCCTCCCACCATTGCCGAGATAGCTCTCTGCAAGCGGTTGCAGCGACGATGCTTAGGCCCCGGAGGGGAGGAGGAGGACGCAGGTACATCCCTCGGCCTGGGGTCCCGGACCTACCCTGGGATGGGGCTGCCGGCAGCGATGGCAATCAGGCGGGATGCTTCGTAGGCGAGGAGAATCGGAGGACCGGCCCGGGAGAATCCGGGGCCAGAACGCCTCAGGAGGCTGCGGATCTCGTCAGGCTAGGGCCGGGGTCCGGGGGAGTCGAGGGTGGGCGAGACGGAGTTTGGGATCCAGGGGACTGGAGCCCCGGGCAGGAGGAGGTCGCGACAGTGACCCCGTGGCCGTTACCTTGCCCTTCGGGCTGCCGGCGGGGCTGAGGGCCGCCGGGTGCTGGCTCCCGGGCCCGGCCCCTCCCCCGATCCGGCTCCTACGACTCGGAGCCTGCAGCCACCGCCGCCTCCGCTGTCAACAAACCCCTGGCGCGTCACTTCCGGGGCCGCCCCTTAGCAACAGCGAACGGGTTCCCCCGACGGGTCCCGCGGCGAACGCTGGCGGCGGCGGCGGAAGGTTCCGGGGCTCCGCGACTGGCTCGGTTCCAGGCCCCCGGCCCCTGCCCCCGATTGTGCGTGGAGGAGCTGGGACCCGTGGGCCCCCGCGCCTGCCCCCAGCACGCGTCCTCCAGGGGCTGTCCCTGGCCTCCGGGGGGCCCACTCGGGCGGCCCCGGGTTGGGCTCCCTCTAGCCCTGCTGCTCGCCAGAGTCCTGGCACTGGTTAAGGGCAAGGCCGACTCCTCCCATCGTCAGCACAGCTCCGCGCCAGCCCCCTCCGTCGGCGCCCGGTGCGGGAACTTCAGCCTCCGGAACGCTCCACAGGTAGCTCCCGCGCGTCCTGACGCCGCCGTCGCCTTTCCCAGACCCGCTCTCCACCTCCACCTAGCGGACCGGCCATCCGGCTGCTGAGTTCCCGGAAGGGCAGTCCGGACTCGCCTCGTCCCCTGCATTCCGCCCGGCCGCTCGACCAGTCGCCAAGTCCTCGGGATCTCAAACCAACCCCTTCTCTCCTCCCCGAGTAGCGCCCTATTCTGTCCGCCATCATTTCTTCTCTGATTTGTATTTGTGCAGCCGCCTCCTAACAGAACTCCCTGCTCCTTCCCCTGTTCCCTCCACAATGTCATAGTTCCTGAAGGATTTTCCAAAACGTAAATCAGATCAGGGCATGCCCTGTTTAAAACAGCGTGGACAGAGACCAGCAGTTAGCGTAATGGCTGTGTCGCTGGACTCCCATGTAGTCGACCGCCCGGACCCGGTGGCTTAAACTCACGCCGGGCGCGTGTGCGTGCGTGCCCAAGATCCCGAGAGGAGAACGGAGGAGAAGGGATTGCGGCGTGGCCATCTCCCCTGGGGGGTGATTTCTCGCTTTCTGTCTCTCTGTCTCTTTCTGTCTTTCTGGCACACGCCCTATAGCAAAAACCTCTCAAACAACAACAACAACAACAACAACGTGGACAAGGACTTTGCCCCCTGTCACCCTCCAGCCTCTTGTCTCTCTTGCTTCCCGCTTTCATTCTCCACCCATACAGCTGAAGGGGTCTGGATGATCTCCCTCTGTCCCCCTCACTCTTCAGGACTAAACTCTCCCACACCCAGCACAGTCCTTTTGCACCTTCAGGTTTCAGCATAGAGATCACTTTAGTGAGGATTTCTTTCCCTCTTTCTTTTCTTTTCTTTTCTTTTCTTTTCTTTTTTTTTTTTTAAGAGGAGACATGGTTTATTTGGTAGCAAGGAGTGAAAAGGAATTCTTAATTCCTGTTTTCTCTTCTGGTGGCTGAACTGTAATAATATGAATGACAACACACCGTTCCTTCGCAGACCTGGATCTTTTGCAGATATGCAAAGATGCCTGAATTAAACGACATGCGGTTACTACTTTCTAGACAGAAATACCAACCGTTGTGCTTTCTGGAGTATCAGTGGTGATTACATTCTCCTTGTCTTGAGATTTCATAGCAGGAAACAGAAATACTTCCTTTATGCTATTGGAGTCAGTGAGAAACACTGACACGGTCAATGCAGGAATTCTTTCTTGACACAAACCTTACCCCCATTCTAATTATTAGTTTTGTGATTTTTTTTTTCATAGTAGTGTTTAGTCTTTGGCCAGGTATAACTATGTTCATGCAATCCTGAATCCTTTAAAAACATGATTGATAATTTCAAACCAACAAATAAGACATGTTTGTAAAGAGAAAAGAAAATCCAAACAAACAGCAAATCTAACCAATATGGACATGTATGAAATTGAAAATGAAAATTTCTAGGGCCAGTAGGTGGTATGGAGGTGGTGAAGGCACTGGATCCCAGATGGCTGACTCTGAGGTTTGAGTCTTGGACCCAAAGGCTTGAAAATCATGCCTGGCATGTGTGCCCTATGGCCATCCCCCCAGGAGGTGATTTCTCACTTTCCTTCTCTGTCTCTCTCTTTGGCAAGTACACGTGCCCTCTAGAAAAAACGATTCTTTTTGAAAGAATTATTTATTTATTTAATTCCATTTGTTATTATTATTATTTTAATTTAACCAGAGAAGGGCGGAGAGAGATAAAGGGAAACGGAGAAAGTAAGCCGCCAGGTCAAGGACTTGAACCACAGTTGGCCATGTGGGAATCCAGCACCTTTAACCACCACACCACCTGCCAGCCCCACAAAAACTTAAAAAAAATAAATAAATAAAACACGAAAAGAAAAGAAAAGAAACATCCATGTAGAAGTCTGCTTATTATTAATAAGCTCTCACTGCAGCCGGCAGGTGGCTCGATGGTTAAGGGCGCTGGACTCCCATACGGCCAACCATGGTTCAAGTCCTGGACCTGGGGGCTTGCTTTTGCACTTTCTTTCTTTCTCTTCCCCCCCTCTCTGGTCACATTATAAGAAGTAAATAAATAAATAAAGTTAAATGAAATATATATATATTTTTTAAAAAGCTCTCAGTTACCATCCTGCAGCTTGCATACTAAAATGAAGACATCCTGTGAAGAAAAAGATAAGATGATGAACCCCATTCAAATAACGGTTTAAAATGGGATTCTGGGGACCAGCACGTGGCGTGGTGGTTAAGGCGCTGGATGCTCCCACATAGCTGACAATGGTTCAAATCCTGGACCCAGATGCTCCCACATGGCTGACAACAGTTCAAATCCTGGACCCAGTGACTTGCTCTCTCACCTTCTCTCTCTCTATCTGTGCGTGTCTCTCTGGTCAAATTAAAAATGAATGAATGAATGAATAAAGTTAAATAAATAATTTAAAAATAAATAAATAAATAAAATAATAAAATGGGATTCTGTTCTGGACACAGGAAATTAAGAATGCAAAAGTCAGAATTGTCATCTCCAAGGTGAAAGCCTTTGAGACAACTGGTCATTATCAAAGCATTCTACATTTTCCTTTTTTTTTTTTTTTTTAATTGAAAGTAAGAAAGCAAGCCGCCAGGTCCAGGACTCGAACCTCAGTCGGCCATGTGGAAGTCCAGCACACCTAACCACCACGCCACCCACCAGCCCCCCTACATTTTCTTTAAACCTAATTTTATGGACCAGCAGATAGTGTAATGGTTATGTTGCTGGACTCTGATGCAGTTGACGACCGTTCAGTTCCCAGACCCTGAGACTTAAAACAGATGCTGTGTGTGTGTGTGTGTGTGTACGTGTGCACACGCGTGTCCAAGATCCTGGGAGGAAAATGGAAAAGGGATTGTGGCATGACCTTTCCCCTGAGGGTTGATTTCTCACTTTCTGTCTCTCTGTCTCTCCAGGGAATGCATGTTCACCAGCAAAATCTCTCTTAAAAAACAAAACAAGGGTCTGGCAGGTGGCGTGGTGATTAAGGGCACTGGACTCCCACATGGGCGACCGCAGTTTGAGCCCCAGACCTGGTGCTTGCTTTCTCACTTTCTCTCTCTCTCTTTTACTCTGTCTCTCTCTGATCAAATTAAAATAAATAACCAAATAAAATAATTCTTAAAAACAAACAAACAAAACAAATCACCTACTTTTATAAAAAATTATTTTGATGGGACCAGCAGTTAGTGTAATGGCTATGTTGCTGGACTCCCACGTAGTCGACCGCGGTTCGAGTCACGGACCCAGTGGCTTAAACCCACGCCGGGCGCGTGTGCGTGCGTGCCCAAGATCCCGAGAGGAGAATGGAGGAGAAGGGATTGTGGCGTGGCCATACCCCCTGGGGGGTGATTTCTCGCTTTCTGTCTCTCTGTCTGTCTGGCGAGCGCACGCGCCCTATAGCAAAAACCTCTTAAAAAAAAATTTATTTTGACTATGTAGACTACCACCTACTACAGATAACAATTTTTGTAGTTAGGAACACTACCACTTTCTTAGAGATGACTTGTTGAGAAGAGTAACACTATGGTTTAAAGCTTGCAGTAAAAAAGCCAAATACTGTAAGTATCTTGGAACCAGCTTATTCTTGTGCTTAGTAGAACTGTGAAATAGTTAAAACGTCTTACTCAGGCAGTGTGCTGGTAGAAAGGCACCACTTTTGTTTTGTATTCCATTCTTCCTTTTAGCTCATGTGGTAGTGATGTCTTACACTTTTGATCAAGTAGGTTCAAGGTGGAAATTAAAATTTCAAATCTCTTTTAAAGAACTCTTAGTTATACTTCATAGCAGTAAAGAAAGTTTAAAATTTGGAAACATTTATTGACCATAGCAGTGATTACGACAAAACGAATATGCTGTACTTAGAGATAAAGAGCTAAAGGACGCATCTCTGAGTTGTGAAATTGAAACTTTTTACTATTAACATGACTTTTATTAAAAAAAAAAAGAAAGAAAAGAAAATGAAAATTGCCATTCAAACCCTGAACCAAACTCAATTTCATTTTCTTCCTCAGAAGTAATCTTTGTTTGCTTGTTTGTTTTTGTCATAGGATGTGCTCACTAGAGAGAGACAGAGAGAGAAAGTGAGAAATCAACCCCCTGGGGGATGGCCATGCCGCAGTCCCTTCTCCTCCCGGGGTTTTGGGAAAGCAAACACATGCACTCAGTGTGATTTTTCAAGCCACCAGGTCCAGGACTCAAACTGTCCATGTGGGAGGAAAGCACCTTAATCACCATACTCCCAGCTGGCCCCTGGGTGGTCACTCTTAACAATTTGTATACCTTTACCTTTTTTTTTTTTTTTTTTGAGAGGTTTTTGCTATAGGGTGTGTGCGCTCCCCAGAAAGACAGGGAGAGACAGAAAGCAAGAAATCACCCCCCGGGGGGGTGGCCACACCACAATCCCTTCTCCTCCATTCTTCTCTTGGGATCTTGGGCACATATGCACACGCGCCCAGTGTGAGTTTAAGCCGCCGGGTCCAGGACTTGAACTGCAGTTGACATAACCATTACACTAACTGCTGCTCCCTACCCCCCTTTTTTTTTTAATGCAAGTATTTGTAAGAGCTACACCCTAACACTTTTTTTTTTAAACTTTTTAGAATTATTTCATTTAACTTTATTTATTTGTTTGTTTATTTATTTAAATTTGACCAGAGAAGGAGAGAGAGAGAGAGGGAAAGTGAGAAAGGAAGCCATCAGGTCTGGGACTTAACTGCAGTCAACCATGTGGGAGTTCAGTGCCCTTAACCACCATACCACCTGCTGCCCCCCACTCTAACACTTTTACAAGAAAATACAGGAGGAAATCTCTATGACTTTGGATTTAAGCAATGTTTTTTTAAATGACACCTAAAACGTAAGCAATGAAAGAAAAAAACATAAATTTGACTTCATCAAAATGAAAAAGATTTGGGGACCAGCAATTGGCGTGATGGCTATGATGCTGGACTTCCATGTTGTGTCAACCGCAGTTCAAGTCCCAGACCCGGTGGCTTAAACTCATGACGGGTGTGTGTGTGTGCGTGCCCAAGATCCCCAGAAGAGAATGGAAGAGAAGGGATTGCGGCGTGGCCATCCCCCTGGGGGATGATTTCTCACTTTCTATCTCTCTTTCTGGCTACCAAATGTGCCCTATAACAAAAACCTCTTCAAAAGAAAAAGAAAAACATTTGTGCCTCAAGGGCACTGTCAAGAAAGTTAGGGACCAACAGGTATGATGGTTAAGGCTTTGGATTCCCACATGGCCAGACTACAGTTCAAGTCCTGGACCTGGTGGCTTAAAAATCACCCTGGGTGCATGTGTGCATGCTGGCCCCAAGTCCGGGGAGGAGAAAAGAGGAGAAGGGATTGTGGTGTGGCCATCCCCTCTAGGGGGTGATTTCTCACTTTCCTTCTCTGTCTTTCTCCAATGAGTATACATGCCCTATGAGGAGGTGGAGAAAAAGAAAAGACAACACAGAGAATAGGACAAAATATTTGCAAATCATATATCTGATAAAGAACTGGTATCTAGAATTTTTTTTTTTGAGAGGTTTTTGCTATAGGGCATGTGCGCTCGCCAGACAGACAGAGAGTGACAGAGAGACAGAAAGCGAGAAATCATCCCCCGGGGGGATGGCCACGCCACAATCCCTTCTCCTCCATTCTCCTCTCAGGATCTTGGGCACGCACGCACACGCGCCCGGCGTGAGTTTAAGCTGCCGGGTCTGGGACTCGAACCGCGGTCGACTACGTGGGAGTCCAGCGACATAGCCATTACACTAACTGCTGGTCCCAAGAACTGGTATCTAAAATTATAAAGAACTTTAAACTAAATAGTAAAAAGGTAAGTAACCCAATTAAAAATGGATAAAGGATCTAAATAAACATTTCTCCAAAGAAGATATACAAATTACCAATAAGCTCATGAAAAGTTTATCAGAGACCAGCAGTTGGCATAATGTCTATGTCGCTGGACTCTCATGTAGTTCTAGTCCCGGACCCGGTGGCTTAAAACTCACGCTGGGCACATGTGCTCGCATGCCCAAGATCCCAAGAGGAGAAGAGAAGAGAAGGGATTGTGGTATGGAATTCCCCCCTGGTGTGGGGGGTGATTCCTCACTTTCTGTCTCTTTCTGTCTTTCTGGTGAGCGCACACGCCCTATAGCAAAAACCTCTCCAAAAAATAATAAAATGAAAAAAAAGAAATTTAAAAAAAGAAAAGTTGATCCACTTTATTAGTCCTTAAATGTGAATTAAAACTACAGTGATGGGGCCAGCCAGTGGCATGGTGATTAAGATGGCTGGATTCCACATGGTAGACTGCAGTTTGAGTCCTGGACTTGGCAGTTTGAAAAACATACTAGGTGCATGTGCATTATACCCAAAATCCCAAAAGGAGGGAGAGATGAAGGACAAAGGATTGTAGCCTGGCCATCCCCCATGTGGTATGGGGGTTTTCTCATGCTCACTCTGTCTCTTGCCACAGGGACCCTCTATCAAATTCACACACACACACACACACACACACACACACACACACCAGGGGCAAGCTCTATGGCACAGTAGCAATATACTGCTTGAGAGAAGCCAGATTTTACT
Organism: Tupaia tana; assembly: GCA_026018925.1. Lineage (NCBI taxonomy): Eukaryota > Metazoa > Chordata > Mammalia > Scandentia > Tupaiidae > Tupaia > Tupaia tana. The sequence goes on from JAKSZU010000013.1 coordinate 101,192,700, forward strand.
CAGCAACCACAATTTGAATATCTGGCCCAGTCAGCCTGAAACCCCCCAGGCCTGTGTACAAATGCCCCAGGTTAAATGACTAGAGGAAGGAGATTGTGGCATGACTGGACCCAGTGGAGGGTGGCACCCCCCAAGCATGCATACTGTACCCTAAACAAAGAAAACTCACACTGAGATACAGTTTCATACCACTAGATGGTTCTGATCAGAGACAGGAGAAAACACGAGTTGGGGAGAATGCGGAGAGATGGGAATCCTCATGCAGTGCTTTGGGAATTTAAAATAGTGCAGCTGCCTTGGAAAATCATTTGACAGTTTCTCAAGAAGTTACATTGAGTACATATGATCTGAACAATTCCATGCCTAAGTATATACCCAAGAGAAATGAAATATGTCCACGCAATGACTTACACACAAATGTTCATAGTATCATGATTCATAACAGCCTAGACATGGAAACAGCCCAAGTGTCCCTCAGCTGGTAAAGGGATATGGTATGGGATGGTATACTAATAACACAGGATATTATTTGTCAGTAAAAAGGAATGAAGTATTGAGATGTGTGACAAGATGGATGGGCCTTCCAAACACTATGCTAAATGAAAGAAACTAGTCACAAGAGACCATATGTTGTATGATTCTGTTCACACGTCCCGAATAGGCCAATCCAGAGAGCCAAAGATAAATTTGGGGTTGCTTAAAGCTGAGGGGGTGGGGGTATAGGATCTCTTTTTGGAGTGATGAAAATGATCTAAAATTAGATGGTCATGATGGTTTCATGATTGATAGAGGACAATTACATATCTGCAACTCTGAAAATACTAAAATCCACCGAATTATTCTCTTACTTTATTGCTAGATGGTGCATGCTCTTACCAGAGAGAGAGAGACAGACAGAGGAAGTATGTCCTGGATGGAGCGTGACCTTGCCACAATATTTTCCTCCATTCCTCCTCCTTGTCAGGATTTTGGACATTCACACACATAAACCTACAGTCAGCAATGTGAGATCTGACTCCCTGAGCCACAGGACTGGCCTCGAATTGTTCTTTTGTTTTTTTTTTAGGTTTTTGCCATAGAGTGCTGTTTTTGCCAAGGAGAGACAGACAGTGAGAGGGAAAGTGAGAAATCATTCCCCAATGGGGATGGCCACATTGCAATCCCTTCTCCTCCATTTTCTTCCCAGGATTTTTTAAAAATAAATAATTATTGTATTTAACTTTATTTATTATCATTATTAATATCTTCCAGTTTGATCAGACAGAGAGAGAGGGAAAGTGAGAAAGCAAGCCACTGGGTCCAGGACTTGAACTGCGGTTGGCCAGGTGAGAGTCCAGTGCCTTTAGCCACTATGCCACCTGCTGACTTCCTTCCCACGATTTTGAGCATACATGCACATATGGCTGGCATGAGTTTCAAGCCTCCATGTCTGGGACTCAAACCATGGTTGACCATGTGGGAATCTAGTACCTTAACCACTAAGCCACCTGATGACCCTCAAAGTATGCTTTTAAAGTGAACAACTCAGGGGACCACCAGGTGGCATGCTGGTTAAGGTACTGGATTTCCACATGTTTGATCACAGTTCGAGTCCAACACCTGGCAGCTTGAAAAACACACAGGATATGTGTACGCGTGTACTCAGAATCCCAAGAGGAGAAGGGATTGCTGTGTGGCCTTCCCCCTGGAGGTGATTTCACTTTCCTTCTCTCTGTCTCTCTGGTGAGTACTTGCTCCCTATGGCAAAAAACTAAAAGAAAAAAAAAGCATACTTTGTATAGTATGTGAACACATAACACAATAAAAACAATTTTAGGGGGGACCAGCAGTTAGCATAACGGCTATGTCACTGGGCTCCCATGTAGTCGACCGCGGTTCGAGTCCCGGACCTAGTGGCTTAAACTCATTCTGGGTGCATATGCACAGTGTGGCCATCCCCCCTGAGGGGTGATTTCTCACCTTTCTGTCTCTCTGGCGAGTACACACATCCCATTGCAAAAACCTGTGGGAGGCTGCGCACCAAGGAAAATCGCTGGTTTCTCAGAGAGCAATTACACAATGCCAAAGGTCATGATTGGCTTCCCTTCAAAAACCTCACCTTCAAAACCATACTCTGATTGGCCACTTCCCTTAAAGGCCACAATTGGCTCTCCTTCAAAAACCTCTCCTTCAACACTGTGCTCTGATTGGCCACTTCCCATAGCAAATCGGTGAGCTTAGAATCCCTCAGATTTGCATATCTGGCACTTTATGATTGGTCCACAAAAGCAACCAGTCATAACCCACCTTTTACAATCCTTCATTCAACCAATCACTGCCTACCAACATGTATATAACCACGATCCCTGGCCCACAATCGCCAGATGACCCGGACGACCCTGAAGAGTTGTGACACTGCGTCGTGTTGTCTCTGGAAGACCCTGAAGAGTTGTGACCCTGAAGAGTTGTAACACTGTGTCGTCTCCGTGTTGTAACACTGCGTTGTTCGTCCTGTCTCTCACTCCTTCCCTCAGGAAACCTGTTCGACTGTCCCCTGGGTCGGGACAAAAACAAAACAAAAAACCCAATTTTAGGGGACTAGCAGGTGGTGTGGTAGTTGGGGCACTGAACACTCCCACATGGCCAACCATGGTTCAAGTCCCGGATCTGGTGGCTTGCTTTCTCACCTTCTCTCGCTCTCTCTCTTTCCAGTCAAATGAAAATAAATGAATAAGTAAATAAAATTAAATAAAGTAATTCTTTAAAAAAAACAATTTTAAACAGATCTTTGTGTATGTGAACTCAAAGAGATTGGTTTAAAATATAAATAGGATCATATGACACAAATTGTTCTGTGACTTTTTTCTTTTCTTCTTATGTCAGATCATAGAGTTCTATGTAATTCTTTTTTTTTAGAGAGAGATTTTTGCTATCAGGCATGTGTGCTCTCTGGAGAGACAGAGAGACAGAGAATGAGAAATCACCTTCCAGGGAGATGGCCATGCCACAATCCCACATGGCTAACCACAGTTCGAGTTCTGGACCTGGTGGCTTGCTTTCTTGCTTTCCCAATCTCTTTCTCTATCTCTGTGTGTGTGTGTCTCTCTCCTATCAAATTATGATAAATGAATGAATAAATACAATTAAAATAATTCTAAATAAATAAAAAAATGGATGAATAAATAAAATTAATAATTCTTTTTTTTAAGCAATGAATAAAAATTTTAAATATAAAGACACAAGTAGGTTGAAAATCAAATGATGGAAAAAGATATGCCTCATGTACAGCAAATCAGATGTAGCCACGTATTGAAAGGACTATACACTATGACCAAGTGGGATTTATTCCTACAATTCAAGAATAGTTCAACTTATAAATATTCATCACTAAGGGGCCAGCATGTGGTATGGTGCTTAAGATGCTGGACTCCCACATAACCAACTGTGGTTCAAGTCCTGGACCTGGAGGTTACTTTCTCACTTTCCTCTCTGTCTGTCTCTGTCTCTGTCTTTCTCCTGCGAGTGCAAGTGTCCTATAGCAAATTAAAAAATAATAACAATAATAAATATAATTAAATGCTTCTTTTTTAAAAAAAAGAAATCAGACCAGCAGGTGGCACGGATGTTAAGACGCTGGACACTCCCACATAGCCGACTGCGGTTCATGTCCCAGACCTGGTGGCTTGCTTTCTCACCTTCTCTCTCTAGTCAAATTGAAAAAAAAAAAAAGAAAAAGAATGAATAAATAAAGTTAAAATAAATAATTATTTTGGGACCAGCAGTTGGCATAATGGCTGTGTCACTGGACTCCCATGTAGTCGACTGTGGTTCGAGTCCCGGACCCGGTAGCTTAAACTCATGCCAGGCATGTGTGCATGCGTGCCCAAGATCCCTAGAGGAGAATGGAGAAGAAGGGATTGTGGTGTGGCCATCACCCCTGGTGGGGGTGGGTAATTTCTCTCTTTCTGTCTCTCTCTGTCTTTCTGGCAAGCACATGAGCCATATAGCAAAGAGTCTCTAAATAAATAAATATATATATTTTAAAGAAATCAATCAGTGCAATATACGACATTAATATAATGAAGGAAGAAGACCCACATCATGGGACCAGCAGTTAGCGTAATGGCTATGTTGCTGGACTCCCATGTAGTTAACCATGGTTCAAGTCCCGGACCCGGTGGCTTAAACTCACGCTGGGCGCGTGTGCGTGCGTGCCCAAGATCCCGAGAGGAGAATGGAGGAGAAGGGATTGTGGCGTGGCCATCTCCCCTGGGGGGTGATTTCTCGCTTTCTGTCTCTATGTCTCTCTCTGTCTTTCTGGTGAGCGCACGCGCCCTATAGCAAAAACCTCTCCCCCCCAAAAAAAAAAGACCCACATGATCATCTCAATTAATATAGAAAAAGCATTTGACAAAATGTAATACCCTTTCAAGGTAAAAGCACTCAGTAAACGAGGAAAAGAAGAGAACTTCCTCAGGGCCAACAGGTGGTGTGGTGTTTAGGGCACTAGACTCTCACATGGCCAACTGCGGTTTGAGTCCTGGACCCAGCAGCCTGAAAATCATGCCAGGTGTATGGTGCGTGTGTATGCGTGCCCAAAATTCTTGAGAGGAGGATGGAGGAGAATGGATTGTGCCTGGTCCTCCCTATGGAGGGGAGATTTCTCACTTTCCCTCTGTCTCTCTCTGGCGAGCCCATGCGTCCTATGGGAAAAAAAAAAAAAAAAACTAAAAAAAAAGAAGGGAACTTTCTCAGCATGATAAAGGTCATATGAAAAATGCATAGTCAACATCTTAGTCAGTGGAAAAAAAGCTTTTCCTCTAAGATCAAGAACCAAACCTGATGTCAGCACTTCCATTTAATGTAGGACTGGGGAGTGTAGTCAGAACAATTAGATTTAAAAAAATAGAGACCAGCAAGTGGTATAGTGGTTAAAGCACTGGATTCCCATATGGCCAACCATGGTTTGAGTCCTGGACCCAGTGGCTTAAAACTCAGATCAGGCACGTGTGTGTTTGTGCCCAAAATCCTGAGAGGAGAATGGAAAAGAAGGGATTGCGGTGAAGTCATCTTCCCAGGGGTGGGGGGGGGGGGGGTGATTTCTCATTTTCTGTTTCTCTCTGTCTCTTCAGTAAAGTACACATGCCCTATAGCAAAAATATCTCAAAAAAAAAAAAAAAAAAAGATGGGATCAGCAGTTAGCATAATGGCTATGTCGCTGGACTCCCACGTAGTTGACCGCGGTTCGCATCCCGGACCCGGTGGCTTAAACTCACGCCAGGCACATGTACGTGCATGCCCAAGATCCCGAGAGGAGAATGGAGGAGAAGGGATTGTGACATGGCCATCCCCCTGGGGGTGATTTCTTGCTTTCTATCTCTCTGTCTCTCTCTCTGTCTGGCGAGCGCATGCGCCCCTATAGCAAAAACCTCTAAAAAAAAAAAAAAAAAGAAAGAAAGGAAAGAAATAAAACATTCAAGTGGGAAAAGACAACAAGTGATTTCTGGGAACCAGCAGTTAGTGTAATGGCTATGTCGCTGGACTCCCACGTAGTCGACCTCGGTTTGCGTCCCGGACCTGGTGGCTTAAAACTCACGCTGGGCGCGCGTGCGTGCCCAAGATCCCGAGAGGAGAATGGAGGAGAAGGGATTGTGGCGTGGCCATCCCCCCTGGGGGGTGATTTCTCGCTTTCTGTCTCTATGTCTCTCTCTGTCTGTCAGCGAGCGCACGTGCCCTATAGCGAAAGCCTCTCCAAAAAAAAAAAGTGATTTCTGTTTGCAAGTCATATAATCTTATATAGAAAACCATAAATAACTCACAAAAATTTACTAAAGCTAATAAATTCAACAAAATTACAGGACCCAAAATCAACATACAAAAATCAGTTGTAGGGCCAGCAGTTGGCGTGGTGGTTAGGGGCACTGGACTACCACATGGTTGACCACAGTTTGAGTGCCAGACCTGGCAGCTTTCTTTCTCACTTTCCCTTTCTCTCTCTCACTCTATCCCTCTCTGGCCAAATTTTAAAATATGAATAAATAAATAAAGTTAAATAAAATAACTCTTTAAAAAAAAAAATCAGTTGTAGGGGCCAGCAGGTGGCATGGTGGTTGGGGTGCTGGAGTCCCACATTGCTGACTGCGGTTTGAGTCCCAGACCTGGCGGCTTGCTTTCTCACTTTCCTTCTCTGTCTCTCTGATGACTGCAGCAAGTTAAAAATAGTAATAAATAATGAATAAAATAAGATAAATAATTCTTTTTTTCCTTATCTTACTATAAATTTTAATAGAAAAAATGAGTACTTAGATGGGATATGCACATAGGATCCAAAGTGGCAGGACACAACATGGGAAGCAACGTTTCCCATTTTATGCCGATAGGGGTTTAGATAAACATTCTGAAACTTATGTTTAACCTAGTAAGACATGTAATAAACAAATAACCTCTGAAGAAATAAATGGCAGGACCAGTACTGGAAGAACGCAGTCCTCTACTCCTCTATGTACATGAGTACCTGCTCGCTAGGACACTAGACTCTCAACCACGGCTATGTATTCTCTGTATCAGAACCAACCATACCAACTCTCCTGCAGATTTGTAGCACCCCATACCAATTAAACCAGGATCTCGGGACTGCAGCCAGAGCGAATGCAGTGCCCTACAGTACAACAAAAGCACAAACATCCATCAGTACTGGTCGAGTAACTTGATTCATCTAGAAAATCTTTAGTCTTCACATCAGTGGACACTCTGAATAAAAGTCACCAAAGGTTAGCGGATGATAATCAGTTTATTAAAATAGCTGACTTGGGGACCAGCAGGTGGCGTGGTTGGTTAAGGCACTGGACACTCCCACATGGCCGACCACAGTTCAAGTCCTGGACCTGGTGGCTTGCTTTCTCTCTCTCTTTCTCTGTCTCTCTCTCTGGTCAAATTAAAATGAATGAATGAATAAATAAAATTAATAAATAATTATTTACAAAAATAGTTGACTTAGGAGTCTTCCACAGTGACTTCAACCTCAACTCCTGGTTCCATACTGATGGAAGTAATCTGTTTAACAATCTCAGAAGGACTGCAAATCCATGAATCGCGTGTGGATTCTCATCTGGAAATGGTCATGTCTTAGAGCCTTTCCTACAAGGTGTTTTCTTGTAGTGATTCTCAGAGTCTTGGCAGGCATCCACACTGGTCCTTTCACCTCGAGATTCTTCCCTTTGCCCCTCTGACTAGGACAGCACGCACTTTCTGCAGGGACTTTACACTGCGGGTGTTAAAGTCATTCTAACTCGGTGAACGGCCACCTCTGGCTCCACGGTGTTTTTCCAGGATCTTTAAGAGCCATGGCTGCAGCGCGGCTTCCTGACCAACCTGTTCCTCCACGAGAGCGAACAGCGGAGAGTCAGGAGCAGAGCGGGCTGACCAGAGCGCCGCACCACCTGCGTCCATGTCTTCTGTAGAAAAAAAAAAGAAACAATTTTTTTAATTTTAATAGTCTTTTAAAAAAGAAAAGAAAAAAATATAATTATTTTCTTTAACTTTAAAAAAATTATTAATTTAATTTAAATTTGACCAGAGAGGGACAGAGTAAGAGAGAGAAAGTGAGAAAGCAAGTCACCAGGTCTGGGACATGAACCTCACTCGGCCATGTTGGAGCCTAGTGTCCTTAACCACTATGCAACCTGCTAGCCCCTATTTTATTTAACCAGACAGGGACAGAGTGGGGGGGGGGGGGGGGGAGGTGAGAAAGCAAGCTGTCAGGTCTGAGACTCAAATCGTGGTCCGATGTGGGAGTCCAGCACCCTTAACCACTATACCACCTGCCAGCCCCAAGATAAATAATTCTTTAAAAGGAAAAAAAATTAGTTGCAGGGGCCAGCAGATAGCAAAGCAGTTACATCTCTGGACTCCACATGGTTGACTGCAGTACAAATCCTGGATCTGGTGGTTTAAAACTCATACCGGGTGCGTGTGTGCCCAAAATCCTGAGAGGAGAATGGAGAAGGGAGTGTGGTGTGGCCATCCCCCTTGGGGGGTGATTTCTCATTTTCTGTCTTTCTGGCAAGCACATTAGCCTTATAACAAATATCTCTCTAAAAGAAAGAATGAATTTAACCCAGAAAGTGCCTCATTTGTACACTGAGAAGTGTAAAACATTGCTGAACAAAACTTAAGACCTAAATAAATGGAGAGACATCCTATGTTCACAGATTGGAAGACTTAATATTATTTGTTTGTTTGTTTGTTTGTTTTGGAGAGGTTTTTGCTATAGGGTGTGTGCACTTGCCAGAAAGTCAGAGAGAGACAGAGATTGAGAGAGTGAGAAATCACCCCCCCAGGGGGGGATGGCCATGCCACAATCCCTTCTCCTCTCCGGATCTTGGGCACGCATGCACATATGCCTGGTGTGAGTTTAAGCCACTGGGTCAGGGACTCAAACTGCTGTTGGCTACATGGGAGTCCAGCGACATAGCCATTGCACCAACTGGTGGTCCCATTTTTTTTTTTAAGGGAGATTTTTGCTATACAGCACGTGCACTCATCAGAGAGACAGAGAGACAGAAAGTGAGAAATCACCCTCCAGGGGGATGGCCATGGCACAATCCCTTCTCCATTCTCCTGGAATTTTGGGCATGTATGCACACATGGCCGGTGTGAGTTTATTTTTTTTTTCAATTATTATTTTATTTAACTGCCCTTTTCTCTCTGGCAAGTGCATGTGCCCTATTAAAAAAAAAGATCAAAATCCTCATAGCGGTTGTTTTTTTTCTACAAAAATAGAACATTTTACTCTAATAGCAACATGGAATCTCAAGAGACACCAAACAGCAAAAACAAAACAAAACAAAACAAACTTGAAAAAAGAGCAAGATTGGAGGACACACAAGCAAATAAAACCAGAATGAGATACCGCTTTTCACCTACTGCAATGGATACAATGAAAAGAGAGATAGGGACCAGCAGTTAGCGTAATGGCTATGTAGCTGGACTCCCACGTAGTCGACCGCGGTTCGAGTCCTGGACCTGGTGGCTTAAACTCACGCTGGGCGCGTGAGTTTAAGCCACCCAAGATCCCGAGAGGAGAATGGAGGAGAAGGGATTGCGGTGTGGCCATCCCCCCTGGGGGGGTGATTTCTCGCTTTCTGTCTCTCTGTCTCTCTCTGTCTGTCTGGCGAGCGCAGGCGCCCTATAGCAAACACCTCTCCAAAAAAAGAAAAAAAAAAAAGAAAGAAAAGAGAGATAACAAGTGTTAGCAAGGATTTAGAGAGATCAGAACCTGCATATGTGCTGGAGGGAATGCAAAATGGTGCAGCTGCCATGAAAAATGGTTAAGGCAATTCCTCAAAAAGCTAAACATAGAATTACTGTATGACTCAACAGTTCCCCTCCTGGGCGTGAAAAGCAGGGACGGAGAGATACTTGTATGTGGATGTTCATTGCAGCAGTATTCACAATAGCCAAAAAGTAGAATAATACAGTGTTCACGAACAGATAAACAGATGAACAAAATGCACTTTATACATATCATGGAATATTATCCAGCCATGAAAAGAAATGTTCTTTTATGTGCAACTTGGGTGAACCTTGAAGACATCATTCTAAATGACAAAGCCAGGCACAAACACTGTATGATTGCTCAGTAGCTAGAATATGCAAAGTCATAGAGAGTAAAAGTACATTAGGTAAGGTCAGCAGATAGTGTGGTGGTTAAGGTGGCTGGATTCCACATGACCAACAGTGCGGTTTGAATCCCTGACGTGGTGGCTTAAAAAACAGGCCGGGTTGGGGCCAGCAGCTGGCATAATGGTTAAGGACACTGGACTCCCACATGGCCAACCCTGGTTTGAATCCCGGACCTGGCAGCTTGTTTTCTCACTTTACCTCTCTCTCTGTCTCTCTCTCCCGATCTCTGGTCAAATTTAAATAAATAAATGAAGTTAAATAAAATAATTCTTAAAACAAAACAACATGCCAGGTATGTGTGCGTGTGTGCACATATGTGTCCAAAATCCGAAGATGAGAATAGAGAAGGGACTCCTCACTTTTCTTCTTTCTCTCTAGCAAGCACATGTGCCCTATAGCAAACTTTAAAAAAATAAAAGGCAATCACGGAAAGATAAATATTGTATGATTCCACTTACATGAAAATACTGGGAGTAGAGGCCGGCAGGTGGCACGATGGTTAAGGGTGCTGGACTCCCACATGGCTGACTGTGGTTTGAGTCTCAAACCTGGCGGCTTGCTTTCTCACCTCCCCACCTCGTCCCTCTCTGGTCAAAGTTAAATAAATAAATAAAGTTAAATAAAATAATTATTAAAAAAAAACTGGGAGCCGGCGTCTGGGAAGATGGTCGCAGCCGGCTGGGTGGCTGTGTGCAGGAGGGTCTCGGCCACGCTGCGGCCGGCCGGGCTGCTGGTCACCCCCAGGTCCCTGCCGGCTCCGATTGTAGGTTTTCTCTTAGTTTCTTGCCAAAGAACACACAGAATATCCTGTCTTTGCGCCAGTATAGATGGCTTCACACCACGGTGTCAGGAAAAGGACTGGAAGAATTTTTTGATGACCCCAAAAACTGGGATGAAGAGAAAGTGAAGTCTGGTGTTTCATGGACCTGCCAACAGTTAAGGAATAAAAGTAACAAAGATTTGCATGAACTGTGGTACGTCCTGCTGAAGGAGAGGAACATGTTGCTGACGCTGGAGCAGGAAGCCAAGCGGCAGAGGCTGCCATGCCCAGTCCAGAGCGCCCCGACAAGGTCGTAGGTTCCATGGATGCGTTAGATCAAGTGATCCAGGAGAGAGAAGATGCGCTAAGGCTTCTTCAGACGGGACAAGAAAAGGCCAGACCGGGTGCCTGGAGAAAAGACATCTTTGGAAGAGTTATCTGGCACAAGTTCAAGCAGTGGCCTGTGCCTTGGCACTTAAATAAAAGGTACAATAGGAAGCGGTTCTTTGCTGTGCCGTACGTGGATCGCTTGGTCAGACTGAGACTTGAGAAACATACCCACATTGAAGCGAGGAAGAAAAATTTACAGAAAAAAAAAGAAAAGTTTCTCCAAGAAAAGTTCCCACATCTCTCTGAAGCCCAGAACTCAAATCTTGCCTAAGAAGTCTGAAGTTTTACCATTCTGTGTTTGCTGCGAACAAAAGTGTATATACAAAAGTAAATATATGTCAAACAGTTCATAAAGAAAAAGCAAAACAAAACAAACCAAAAAAACCTGGGAGCTAGGCAGTGGCACATTAGCAGCAGTTAAATGTGGTGGTGATGCCCTGCAAAGCTGATCCACGTTGGAAGACTCAACCTCCCTGAGTTCACTGGGTACATGTGTGCCCAAGATTGAGGCTGGTTGAAGCCAGGGGTGGTTCATGTCATCAAGACCCTGTTGGAAATGCTGTCTCTGTATCTCTGTCTCTCTCACTAATGGAAGAAATAAATGAATAACCTTAAAAATATAATAAAACATCTCTCACACACACACACACACACACGGAAATGTTTTTAATTTTTAAAGTTATTATTTATACATTTAATCGCTATACATCATTTAGATTGTAAAGACTTTACCCAGCATAATATACACCTCAGTCTAGCCCAGTTGCGAATACTATACATGTCTTCATCAACAAATAATAAACCATATCTGTGTCCCACAAATGTCTTACCTCTCTATTTTGTCCCCAAAATTTCCTTTCCTATGTTCTTCCCCTCCCACACTCTCCTTCCACTTTGTCACCATTGTCCATAACAATATTTAACGCTTTTATGTCCTCTAGTCTTTCAGTCTCTACCATAGAGTGCGAACAGTGGGTATATGTTAAATGGAGACATACAATGTCTCTCTTTCATAGCCTGACTTGATTCACTCCACAAAAAATCTTCCGTATTTGTCCACTTTTTATCAAATTCCAGGGCCTTGTTGTTTTTTATGGCTGAGTAGTATTCCATGGAGTGTATGTGCCACACTTTTTCAATCCATTCATCTGTTCGTGGACATTTGGGTTGGTTCCATGTCTCAGCAATTATGAATAAGGCTGCAATGAATATAGATGTGCAAACACTTTCCCAACTGAGCATTCTCCTGTTCTTTGGGGAAATATTCTTTTAAGAGAGATTTTTGCTATAGGGCACATGTGCTCACCAGAGAGACAGAGAGAGAAAGAGAGAAAGCAAGAGATCACCCCCCAGGGGAATGGCCACACCACAACCCCTTCTCCTCCATTCTCCTCTCAGGATCTTGGGCACGCATGCACATGTGCCCAGTGTGAGATTCAAGCCGCTGGGTCTGGTCTACTATGTGGGAGTCCAGAGACGTAACCATTACCCCATCTGCTAGTCCCACAGCATGGAGAAATTTTTAATAGTCAATAAAGACTGAATATATTGAAGACGCACAATGTGATGATTTGCTGTACATATACATTGTGTAATGATTATCCCACTAAAATTTATAAATTTATTAACACAGCCACCCGTATTCATGCTGCACATCAGAGTCCCAGAACTTTTCATCTTTTTTTTTTTTTTTTTTTTTTTTTTTTTGAGAGGTTTTTGCTGTAGGGTGCATGCGCTCACCAGAAAGACAAAGAGAGACAAAGAGACAGAAAGTGAGAAATCACCCCCCGGGGGGATGGCCACGCTGCAATCCCTTCTCAAGCTCCATTCTCCTCTCGGGGTCTGGGGCACGCATGCACACGTGCCCAGCATGAGTTTAGCCCACAGGGTCCAGGACTCGAACCGCGGTCGACTACATGGGAGCCTAGCGACATAGTCATTACATCATCTGCTGGTTCCCCTAAACTAAGAATTTTTAAATTGTTTAAAAAGAAGCACACAAATTAAATCCTTCTTTTCTTTACTCACAATAGAGCATATCTGCACGTGAGGGGGTGGGACACCTCCACCAGGTCTGTTCATACCAAGATCCCCTTCCAGCCTCCAGTCACATGTGTTTGGCATGTTTCAGGTTTACCGGGCCAGGAATTCAAACCACGATCACTATATGTGATGCGGCCTTTCTTGAACAGCGCATTGCTGCTGCATCAGTCTAGCCCGTGCCAGACTCTGGTGGGACATTTTACTGTTTGTTTCACATGACTGCTTATAAGTTTTGCTATCTTACCTCTTTTAGGTGTTTGTTTAGGTGTCACCTCAGAAAGGCCTTCCTGATTCCACTGTTTTAAATTGTTGCCTCCTGGGATTGGCGAGTGGTGTGGTGGTTGAGGGTGCTAGCCTCCCACATGGCTGACTGCGGTTTGAGTCCCAGACCTGGTGACTTGCTTTCTAACTTTCTTTCTCTCTCTCTCCCATTTTGGTCAAATTAAAAATAAATGAATGAATAAATAAAGTTAAATAAAATCATTTAAAAAATTGTTGCCTTCTCATTCCTCCTTTATTTTTCTCTCTAGAATTTATCACTACCTGACACACTAGTCAGTTTGTTTTAGTTTTAAATTTTTTATTTAATTATTAAATTAATTGTTATTTTTTAAAAATTTGCTGTAGGGTGCATGTGCTCACCAAAGAGAGACACAGAGAGAGAGAGAGGGAAAGTGAGAAGGTGAGCTGCCAGGTCTGGGGCTTGAATCATGATTGGCCATGTGGGAGCCCAGAGCCTTAACCACCATGCCACCTGCTGACCCCAATTAACTGTCTTATTTAAGATCTATGTACCCACACTAAAATGTCAATGCTTTGGGCTGCCCTGTAGCCTAATGGTTAAGGGAGCTTGGATTCCACTTGGCCTACCTTGGTTTGAATCCTGGACCAGAAGCTTGAGGAGTACACCAGGCATATGTGCATGGGTGTGCATGAGTGCTTAAAATACTGACAGGATGGAGAAATGGAGAAGGGATTGCAGCATGTCCACACCCCATTCAGGGGTGCTTTCTCTTACTGATTCTCTCTGGTGAACACAAATGCCTTCTAGCAATTAAAAATAAAATAAAATGGGGCCAGCAGGTAGTGTGGTGGTTGAGGTGATAGATTCCTACATGGCCAACCATGGTTCAAGTCCTGAACCTGATGACTTTAAAATCACACTAGGTGTGTGTGTGTGTGTGTGTGTGTGTGTGTGTGTGCGCGCGTGTATGCCCAGAATCCAGAGAGGAGAATAGAGAAGAAGGGATTGTGGCATGACCATCCCCCTTGGTGGTGGGGGGTGATTTCTCACTTTCCCTCTGTCTCTCCTCTCTCTCTCTCTCGTGAGTGTATATGCCTTGAAGAGAAAAAAAAAAGATGTAAATGCTTTCTTGTATTTATGTTCATCTTTCGTTTTACTTTATAGAGATTTTAAATATTATGTGGTTATGTAGCTGTCTCATCTCTCATAGCTTCCAGGCTTTGCGTCTTCCTACTCCAAGACTGGAATATTTTATTAGGTCATCAGGAAAGTCATGATGTATTTTCCTGTGTTTTTCTATGCAAAAATGCATCATGACTTTCCCAACAACCCAATATTTTAACTAATTTAAAATATTGCTATAAAGTGTGTGCACTCACTATATGTCTATCTATATCTATATCTATATCTGTATCTATATCTATATCTATCTATCTATATCTACCTATGTATCTATCTATCTATCTATCTATCTATCTATCTATATATAGAGAGAGAGAGAGAAAGCACCCCCAGGAGAGATGACTTTGCCGCAGTCCCTCCTCCATGTTTCCATCCTGCTGGTATCTGGGGCAAGCACACATCATGCCTGGCGTGTCCTTCCACCTCCAGATCTGGAACTCATATTGTACAGCCCGCTGTGCGGGATCCAGCTGCCTTCACCAACATACCACTATGTGGACTCCTACTGTGCAGTGGGTCAGGTGGAGTCCAGCTTACGTAACCTGCCAGGCCATGGGTTGGCCCTGCAGACATTTTTAGAACGTATTTTTCTTCTAATTTTCTAGATTTTTTCCCCCTTGAAGAGCTTTACTTTATCTAGCAATTATTTCTGTGTCAGGTAACTAGGAATCAAACTTCAGGTTTTCTTTTTCTTTTCCTTTTGTTTTTTAGGGTTTTTGCCATAGGGCACATGTGCTCACTGGAGACAGAAAGAGGGATTCTCCTCCTGGGACTTGTAAACACATTCACACTCACCCAGTGTGATCTTCAAGCCGCCATATCCAGGACTTGAACCACAGTTGGCCATGAGGGAATCCAGTGCTTTAACCACCACACTGCCCACTGATTCCCTCAAACTTTATTTATTTTTTCCAAAATGATAACCAAATGTCTATATTTTCTTCAGATATCGTTTGTGTTTTTCCCAACCAGCATTATAACGGGCTGGCTCTATTGTTCTTATCCAGAAAAATATTCTTTACTTGTGTAATTCATTCGGCATTTCTTTATTTCTTATTTGTCATACAGAGCTTGATCTTGGTGTTCTGCAGAAACATTTAGCACAGGACCGAGCACACATGAGAGCAGAATTTGTGGAAGAGTGACTAGGGGACAGTTATCCGCGTACCTGAGCTGTTGGTCAATGAAGCCCTTGTGGGCAGGCACGACACAGTTGGAGGGGGTTTAGAGGTTATACAATCTAGTGTCAAAGTTTGCTTGATGAGTGGAGAAATTTCAAAATAAAAATTATGGGGGTCAGTGAGTGGTATAGTGGTTAAAGCGCTGGACTCCCATATGGCTGACTGCAGTTCCATTACTGGAATGAGGTTTGAGACTCACGCTCGCATGTGTGCGCTGGCCCCCAGGGTTCCCAGGGAAGAATGGAGAAGAGATTGCAGCATGGCCACTCCCCCTGGAGGGTGATTTCTCACTTTCTCTGTCTCACTGTCTGTCCAGCAAGCCCACGTGCCCTATGGCAAATTTTTTTTTAAAAAAACAGAACAATTATACGGGGACCAGCAGTTAGCGTAATGGCTGTGTCGCTGGATTCCCATGTAGTCGACCGTGGTTCGCGTCCCGGACCTGGTGGCTTAAAACTCACGCCAGGCGCGTGTGCGTGCATGCCCAAGAACCCGAGAGGAGAATGGAGGAGGAGGGATTGCAGCGTGACCATCCCCCCTGGGGGGTGATTTCTCGCTTTCTGTCTCTGTCTCTCTCTGTCTGTCTGGCGAGTGCATGCGCCCTATAGCAAACAAACAAACAAAAAATAACAATTATGTATATGTGCATACACATGTGTAAATAAAACCACTTTAAGGCTGCCGTTTTCTTAGAAAAAATTTCTGGAACTGTGCCTTTCCTTTTCTATTGTTCCAAAATGATGGTAAAATTGCAGACATTTTATTGTTTATTTTTAAAAGAATTATTCCATTTAACTTTATTTGTTTGTTTGTTTTAATTCGACCAGAGAAGGACAGAGAAAGAGAGAAGAGAGAGAGGGAATGTGAGATAGCAAGCCGCCAGGTCCAGGACTGGAGCCGCTGTCCACCATGTGGGAGTCCAGCGCCCTTAACCACCACGCCACCTTCTGGCCCTGACATTTTATTGTTTATGATGCCCCAAAGTCAAGGAAACACTCAACAGTAGCACTGCTCCTCGATCCCCTGGTGTGCTACGGGGGTCTGGAGGACTCCGCGGTGAGGACAGGAAAAGGGGGCCTGTTTAGCTGGGGAGGGCGATGTTCCTGGAACACTCACGTTGTATTAACTACGGCGGGGTTCGCGGCAGGAAGGCAGGGTGACAGGTATGGCATATTGCATAGACAGAAATTAGGACTGGCCTAGGGACACACCGTCCCCGCTGTCACAGGTGAGTCCTCCAACTAGACTTGCAGGGCCCGCGCGGACGGGGCGGGGCGTCCAGCTCCGCTCCCTCTTGCTCCGCCCCCCAGCCGGTCCCCGCAGCGGCTGTGATAGCTGTCCTGCAGCTGCGGAGGGGCGAGGCCGGAGCCGGGCCGCAGGTGTCCCGGCGGGGCGGGGCCGGCGCGGCCTGGCGGAGCGGAACGTTTACGCCCGCAGCTGCGTTTCTGGCCGGAGGCTTTTGCTGAGTGCTCCGCGTCCCTGGGGGGGCGGGGGCGACAGCAGCTGCGGCGGCGGAGGCAGCTTGGGGTCCGGAAGTCAACACTATGTCGAGTCTGCATAAGAGCCGGTAAGGGACGACTGGGGTCAGCCTGGCTAGACGGTCCCTGACCAGGACGCCCCTTTTGCCCCCAGAGTGGGGGAGCTCGGGTGCGGCCTCATATTAGGAACCCCCTGACAGAGGGCCTCGGGCGCCCACTTTTAAGACCTCAGTGCTGGTGGGCTGGAGGGAGGACCGAGCGGAGGCACCTCTCCTGCCCCCGGGGGTCACCCCTTCTCTGTCCCTCATCCTGGACCCCACGTTTCCCTTTTCTCGTGGTGTCTTCCTCACTAGAGCTTGATGCCCCGCCCCCGCCCCTTCTCACCTTTTAACTCCCTGCCCTAGTACCCTCCTTTCTCCTAATACTACCGGTCCCCCTGCCCTTTCGTTACTAGAAATGCTGGAGAACCTGGGTTCTTCAGCCTATCCCTTCCCCCAGGCCAGACTCCGCGGCAGTGGCTAAATTGTGCTCACTCTTCAGTTTTCCTCCAGGACTTGCTTTTTAAACCTTTCATCCCTGCCTGTGGCAGGCCCTGCAATTTTGTATTAGATTTGCTCGGAGAGCTGCTGCAGATTACACAGCTCCCTTGCCTGTGGATCACGTTACTGCTGGCTCTCGGGGTTCAATGGGTTCAGGTCGTGCTGCCCTGTGCTGTGGGCTGGGCCTGGCCAGCAGGAAGTGCCCATCAAATGCCAGCGCACCCAGTTAGAATGTGTCTATTCTTGTGCTCCTTGGAGAAACACTAGACAAGAATATCTCTCAAGTGTCTTCACTGGCGTTTCATGTTTCTGCTTAGAAGAAGACGTGATGTGATCTCTAGTTCTGTAGTCTCCAAAGCTGCCTTGGGAAGGACCTTGTCCGCACATTGCCATCTGACTGACCTGAAGGGGCAGAAGTTGAAGGCTGGTGTGGGGGAGCTGAGCTGAGGGTTGCAGACTTGGTCACTAAGTCTGTCACTGTGGGGTTTGGGTGTGTTTCATCTGCCTCCCTCTCCCTCTTTCTAGGATTGCAGATTTTCAGGATGTCCTGAAGGAGCCTTCGATTGCATTGGAAAAGCTACGGGAACTCAGTTTTAGTGGTAAGAGGCAACTCTGCACTTTCAGGGTTTCTCTAGAGCAGCCTTGTGGCTCTGTTGGGGGGAGGGTGCCCAAAGCCACACCTGTCAGTTCTGGAGCCTTCTCAGGATTCTGTAGAGCACAGCGTGCAGTGACCACTGTGACCGTGGAGGTTTTCCTGGAGGAGAGGTGGCCACAGTGAGCATGTCGGTAGGCCATAACAGGGAGGCCCCAGGTTCCGGAGCATAACTCGACAGCATTGAAGCCTAGAGGAGAGTGGGGAGGAGACCTTTTGAGCCTAGGTCGAGTCTTTTCTCATTCCTTAACTAGCTTCCTGTCTTCGGGAACTAGGTTAGCTGCTGGGTGGTTCCTAGTGCTTCTTCTCGCTTGAGATCAAAGCCGACTGTGAGGGGACAGTGAACTTTGGTTAATGCTAAAAATTCCAGTCTCCAGATGCTGCCTTTTAAGTTACTGAACCTTGGCAGTGTTTGACTTTGCTCTTCCTGGCAAGGTTAATCTTCCAGAGCAGAGATAAGTCCCTTTTGTCCATCATTTAAAGCACTCCAAGGTGTTCTAGGTAGCTTCTTTTTTTTTTGCGGGGAGGGGTGGAGAAGTTTTTGCTATAGGGTACGTGTGCTCTCCAGAAAGACAGAAACAGAGAAAGCGAAAAGTCACCCCCCAGGGGGGATGGCCACGCCACAATCCTTTCTCCTCCATTCTCCTCTTGGGATCTTGGGCATGCATGCACACATGTCCAGTGAGTTAAAGCCACTGGGTCTGGGACTCGAATTGCCTTAGTCCCCTCTGCATTTCTCCATTTTCTTGGGATTTGGGGTATGCATGCACACATGGTCGGTGTGCTTTTTAAGTTGCTGGGCTGAGATTCACTTTGCACAATCAGCCATGTGGGGTCTGGTTCCTTTCATTGTTAGGCCATGGAGCCAGCCCTTCTGTGCAGATTCTGAGGGGGGCATTAGCTCGTGTTCATGGAACCAGGGACACTGATACCATAGCAACAGCTGTTTTAGAGAGGTTCCTGACAATATTGCAGGAGAAGTTTGTCTTTCTGCTCAAGAATGATATCTAGACCCCAAAAGGGGGGCAGCCTGTGGTAGTGGTTCAGCCTCAGGCCAGTCTGTACGTAGCCTGGCAGTTACGGCAGCTGAATCCCATATGGCCGACCATGCAGTTTGAATCCTAGGCCTAGCGGCTTTGAAAACCACACCAGGCGCATGTTCGTGTGTGCCAAAGATCCTGAAAGGAGGGGGAAGTGGAAGAGAAGGGATTGTGGCATGACTAGTCACATGGGGATAGTCTCTCCCCTTTCCTCTTTTCTCTATCTCTAATGAGCGCTTGTACCCTCTGGTAAAATAAAAAAGTTTTAAAGAATTATTTATTTAATTTTCTTTCTTTCTTATTATTCTTTAATCTGACCAGAGAAAGGGAGAGAGAGAGAGGGAGAAAGGAAGCTGCCAGGTCTGGGACTTGAACCATGGCAGCCATGTGGGAGAACAGTGCCCTAACCACCATACCACCTGCTGGTCCCCCTCTGATAAAATTTTAAAAAATGAAATGAAGAGTTTGGGCTCTAGAGTCACACCTGTGTTTGGGGTTTAAGGCCTTGGTTGCTCCAACTTTACAGATATATTTCCTTATCTGTAAGGTGAGGACGGTGATGCTCATCTTCTCTCCTTCTGGGCTTATAACAAGGATTAAATGAAATAATGCTGTAAATTACTTAGCACGTCACATTCATAGTTCCCATCCCACAGATACTCCTGGAATACCTCTGCGTGCCATTCCCTGTGCTCAGAGCTGGGAATAATACTCAGATGTGGTTCTTGTTTCTGGGGCTTGCCTGTAGTCGGGGTTATAAACGTTCAGTACACGTGTCGAAATCCCTCTGGTGGATGCTTGGAGTCACAAAGCTGTGACTGCTTACCACCGGGGCAGCTGACTGTGGCTGGGAAGAGAGAGTGGTTGGTGAAGGCTTCTCTGAGGAAGAAACACTAAAAATGAGAAGGACAAGGTGTCCCCTTGAAGGAGCATTCCAGGCGGGAGCTAGGGCTGGGGCCACAGGCAGAAAGCACACAGCGTGAGCATCCAGTGTAGTGAGCCTTCTGGGAAGTGATGCTTGAAGAAGCACTTCTTGCCCACTCTGCTCCCTGCCAGCTGGCTCCTAGGTGGAGGGCTGGGGGTTCTGGGACTCAGGCCTGGTGCGTGACCTTTGCCTGCTGTGTCCACAGGCATCCCCTGTGAGGGCGGACTGCGGTGCCTCTGCTGGAAGGTGGGTGTGCTGGGTGTGCCTGGGGTGGGACTTCCGCTCTGCTGAGAGTCCCTGGGTTCCTGCATGGCCACCCCGACCCCGGCCCCTTCCTCCTGTTCTGCACCTTTCCTTGCTTGTCTGAGGAAGCTTTCTGGGAAGCTCTGGGTCTTCTGTTCCTCTTGGCATCCCCTGCAAGATCCCTTTGGAGATGGGACACTGTGATGCCGTCGAAGACCTCTGCCTGCTGGTCCTTATGGTGCTGTGGAAGTGACATTTGTGGGATGAAACAGGCTGTGCTTTGCCCCAAGTGCTTAGTCGGGGTGGCAGTGGGAGCCCGGCATCCTGGTTCCAGCCTTGTGAAGGGTTTTATTAGCATTTGGAAAAGGTTGTGTGAGGGAGAGCAGAACAGAGGGCTAAAGGAGGTGGGAGGTGGGGAGTAGGGGAGCTACCCCTCACTTGTACCCCTGTTCCTGGGCCAAAGCCCACTTTGTCTTACCTGGGCTTTTGAGAGTGTTTTTGAGGCCCATCAGCCTCTACCTACTATCCAAGGTGGGGCCAGGGAGTCCCCAGAGCTGTGCCCTCTCCTTCTGTGCAGATTCTCTTGAACTACCTCCCCTCAGAAAGAGCCTCATGGACTTCCATCCTGGCCAAGCAGAGGTGAGGAGCGGGGGTGGGAGGGCTTCGTATTGGGCAGAACCGTCTCGTCTCCTGTTGTAGCTTCTCCATGGGGCTCCCTGGGCAAGGCCTGTGGGAATCACCTCTCTCTGCGCTTCTCTCCGCAGAGAGCTTTATGCCCAGTTCCTGAGGGAAATGATTATCCAGCCTGGCATCGCCAAGGCCAACATGGGGGTGTCCAGGGAAGATGTGACCTTTGAGGACCACGTGAGTAGAGATTGGCAGCAGGACAGAATGGGCAGGGGTGAGGACTGTGGAGCAGGCAAAGTCACCCCGTGCCAGAGGACAGGAGCAGGTCCCCTCCAGCCCGTCCAGTGCTTTTCTGTGTTTGGTTGCTCTTCCCTGAAGACAGTTGTCTCTCCTCACTTCTCCCAGGTCCAGCCTTATCTCGGGCAGTGGGCCCAGGCTGTAAAGCAAATGGTAGTCAGTGTCCAGGGAGTGCTGTGTGGGCAGCCCTGTGTGGGGTGCTCCGAGGGCACGGGCTCCTTCAGCTCCCACCTGCATTCCTGAGGAAGGAATGTGATCACATGGTTGAAGACAAGCAGAGGAGGGTACCAGTGATGCCTGCTTTCCTGTGCCTGCAGGAGGCCTCGTTCTCCCTTCAGCCAGAGCCCCTCCCCGTGTGCCTCGCCGTGCAGGAAGTGGAGGAAGGTTGGCCCCAGACCCGCCCTCTATGGGCCTCAGTTGATGACTAAAGCTTTGATGAGTGAGATTGGAAGGACCTGGTGATACAGCGTTCATTCATGTGCCCGGTCGCTCACCCAGCGTGTAGCGAGCAGCTGTCACACTGAGCACTGGAGGTGCCGCAGCTGTCAGAAAGAGCAGGCCCTGCCCCACGAAGTGCACTTGGAGCAGACTGCAGGGCCCAGCTGCCAGCTACGCAGCTCGAACGTAGCAGGGGAGGCTGTGGGCAGGCCTGTGCTGGCTCCTCTGTGTGACTTCAGGCCGTCTAAGAGCCACAGCTGGGTCTGTGACCGGGTTGGTGATGGGAGGCCACTGGTCACCTCCAGGCTAAAATCTGCCCATGGGTCCCTGGTCAGACTTTGCACAGAGCAGGTTCTTGTGTCCCCACAGCCACTCAACCCGAACCCCGATAGTCGGTGGAACACATACTTCAAGGACAATGAGGTCCTGCTGCAGATTGACAAAGATGTCCGGTAAGCAGGGCACACAGGGCTGGAGCTGGGCTCTGGGACTTCTGGGGGGTTCCTAGCTCTGGCCTTCCTGTTATCAGCCCAGGCCCACAGGTGGGTGTTGGAGGAGCAGCTGGTGGTTGTCTGGGTCTTTGGGTCCGGGTCCCAGTGATGATGGGTCTGAGAGAGGGGCTAGGGAGTGGGTGGGGATTCTGGGCTTGCACAGTTCAGCCCTCCTGTCCACAACGTAGTTTTATGTGTACCCGTGGCATTTGTGGGTTCATCTTCATTCACTCAGTACCTATTGAGCCTCTCCTGTATGCCAGACTCAGAACTAGCACTGAAGAAACAGATGTGGTTTCTCTCCTTAAGGAGTTTAGAGCCTGCAGGGGAGCATGGCAGGACAGATATTCAACCGTTAGCTCTTTTTAATTTTTTTTAAGAATTATTTATTTAACTTTGTTATTTTTAATTTGACTAGAAAGAGACAGAAGGAGAAAGAGAGAGAGAGAGAGTGGGAAAGCAAGCCACCAGGTCCAGGACTTGAACCATGCTCAGCTATGTGGGAACCCAGCACCTCAATCACCATGCCATGTATTGGCCCCTCAACCATTAGCTCTCACATACTGGTTCAGTCTATTCTCTGTTGCTTAATAGTGGAATACCAAAGATTAGGAAATTTATAAAGAGTAGAAGTTTAAGGCCAGCCAGTGGTGTGGTGGTTAAGGCAGCTGGATCCCACATGGTTAACTGTGCAGTTCGAGTCCCAAACCCTGCTGCTTGACACATGTATCTGGTGTGTGTATGTGCTTGACACATGTATCTGGTGTGTGTATGTGCTTGACACACGTATCTGGCGTGTGTGTGTGCTTGACACACGTATCTGGCGTGTGTGTGTGCTTGACACACGTATCTGGCGTGTGTATGTGCTTGACACACGTATCTGGCGTGTGTGTGCTTGACACACGTATCTGGCGTGTGTGTGCTTGACACACGTATCTGGCGTGTGTGTGCTTGACACACGTATCTGGTGTGTGTATGTGCTTGACACACGTATCTGGCGTGTGTGTATGTGCTTGACACACGTATCTGGCGTGTGTGTGCTTGACACACGTATCTGGTGTGTGTGTGTGCTTGACACACGTATCTGGTGTGTGTGTGCTTGACACACGTATCTGGTGTGTGTGTGTGCTTGACACACACGTATCTGGTGTGTGTATGTGCTTGCATGCCCAAAACCCTGAGAGGAGAATGCAGAGGGATTGCAGCACGGCCATCGCTCTGGGGGTGCTTTCTCACTTTGCCCACTCTAAAGAGAGGAGAAGGAAGAAGTGCTTTAGCTGAGATCTGAGGAGCCTGAGGCCTTGGGAGAGTGAGGGAAATGGCTGCTGTGGACAGGGAACTGCCTGTGGGAAGGCCCAGAGAGTCCACAAACCTTGGAATGCTGAGGAGCAATCGGAAGGCCAGCGTGGAAGAGAGGCAGGGGCCAAACCTTGGATTTGATCCCAAGGGCCCGATCGCTCACCCAGCATGTAGCGAGCAGCTGTCACACTGAGCACTGGAGGTGCCGCAGCTGTCAGAAAGAGCAGGCCCTGCCCCACGAAGTGCACTTGGAGCAGACTGCAGGGCCCAGCTGCCAGCTACGCAGCTCGAACGTAGCAGGGGAGGCTGTGGGCAGGCCTGTGCTGGCTCCTGTGTGACTTCGGGCCGTCTAAGAGCCACAGCTGGGTCTGTGACCGGGTTGGTGATGGGCAGTCACACAAAGATTTTTTTTTTTTTTTTTTTTTTTTTTTTTGAGAGGTTTTTGCTATAGGGCGCGTGCGCTCGCCAGACAGACAGAGAGAGACAGAGAGACAGAAAGCAGGAAATCACCCCCCAGGGGGGATGGCCACGCCGCAATCCCTTCTCCTCCATTCTCCTCTCGGGATCTTGGGCACGCACGCACACGCGCCCGGCGTGAGTTTAAGCCGCCGGGTCCGGGACTCGAACCGCGGTCGACTACGTGGGAGTCCAGCGACATAGCCATTACGCTAACTGCTGGTCCCTCACACAAAGATTTTAAGCAAGGAAATAAAAGGGTCAGATACGTCTTTTGAAGCTTTGAGCTATGATGTATGTGTGCTTTTCCACGTGGTAGAAAACGTGGAGGCACTGGCCATGCTGGCCTGCTGGCTGCACCCAACAGCAGGTAGGCTCTCCCATGGGCTGGGCCAGGGCTAGGAGCCTTGTCTGCGGGGTGCCAGAGTGGCCAAGAGCTTGGAGTCCATTTGCCTGGCATCAGCCCCACGTTAACCTTTTTTTTTTTTGGAGAGGATTTTGCTATAGGGTGTGTGCGCTCGCCAGGAAGAGAGAGAGAGACAGAAAGCGAGAAATTACCCCTTCTCCTCCATTCTCCTCTAGGGATCTTGGGTGGGCACGCACATGCATGAGTGTAAGCCACCGGGTCTGGGACTCGAACCGTGGTCAACTACATGGGAGTCCAGTGATGTAGCCATTACACCATCTGCTGATTCCTTTTTTTAAAAAACATTTATTTGTTTATCCATTTATTTGTTGTGTTTTTCATGCCACCAGGTCTGGGTCTTGAGCCACAGTCGGCCATGTGTGTACCTAGCACCTCAACCACCATGCCGCCTGCTGGCCCTTAACCAGTTGTTAACTGTGTAACCTTGAGCAAGTGGCTCAAGCTCTCTGAGCATTACTTTACCTGTGAAGTAGAAGTAGATGGGTCAGGTTAAAGGCACAGAGCAGCCTCTGGATCTCTGCAGGTAAATGGGACAGTGGTACTGGTCTTAGCTCTGTGCAGAGGCTCTGCAGATCATCAGATTTCTAATCATTAGCAAAGGGTACTGGGAGCACATCCTGTCCCTTTTACAGCAGCCTGCCTAGGTTCATCTCCAGCACTCCTTGCTCAGATGGGACAGTTGACACTCTGTCCTCCATGATGGCCCTTAATCTTTTCCAAGGCGTGGTTCTTGGGTGCCCAAAGTCAGTCTGCATCATTACAGGCCAGGGCAACTATGTTCAGCTGTTCGTCAAGGCAGTGCTGAGTGCCTGTGTGAGAAGGGGTTAAGACAGAGCATCTCCCTCTGAGCGCACAGGGCAGCTCAACCAGGCTGCAAGAGAAGGAGGTTCTTGCTTCCTTTGTTCTCACACTGGTGTCTGTGCAGCCACTGCCCATGAAGTGGTCTAAGGTCCATGTTAAGTCAGGGACCACGTCTCGAACTGAGTTCTGGAGAGGTACAAGGACGTAGGTTCTGTCTTAAACGGTAGGGATTGTAGCATATCATTCTGTGTTTCTAGGGGGCAAGTTTGCAGGGTGCTAAGAGTAAGTCTGAAAAATGTGTGTATGTGGCAATACATGTTTTAAACACTTGATCACATTCTAGGGATCGTCCCCCAACTTGTTTTTCCTGTCACTCTGTCTTGGACATCTTTCTATGTCTGCTGTATAGTATTCTCTTATACATTCTGTGATTTAACCAAACCTTTTTTACTGTTCTAAACTACGCGAGTTAATGCCTTGCTTCATATTAGATACATACTATTTTTTTTTTTTTTTTTTTTTTGGGAGAGGTTTTTCGCTATAGGGCACGTGCGCTCGCCAGACAGACAGAGACATAGAGACAGAAAGCGAGAAATCACCCCCCAGGGGGGATGGTCACGCCGCAATCCCTTCTCCTCCATTCTCCTCTCGGGATCTTGGGCACGCACGCACACGCGCCCAGCGTGAGTTGTAAGCCACTGGGTCCGAGACGCGAACCGTGGTCGACTACGTGGGAGTCCAGCGACATAGCCATTACGCTAACTGCTGGTTCCATACTATTTTTTTTTTTGGAGAGGTTTTCGCTATAGGGCGCGTGCGCTCGCCAGAGAGAGACATAGAGACAGAAAGCGAGAAATCACTCCCCAGGGGGGATGGTCACGCCGCAATCCCTTCTCCTCTATTCTCCTCTCAGGATCTTGGGCACGCACGCACACGCTCCCGGCGTGAGTTCTAAGCCACCGGGTCCGGGACGCGAACTGTGGTCGACTACGTGGGAGTTCAGCAACATAGCCATTACGCTAACTGCTGGTCCCCGATACATACTATTTTTGAGAGAGAGATTTTTGGGGCACGTGCGCTCGCACACCACAATCCCTTCTCCTTCATTCTCCTCTTAGGATTTTGGGCATGCATGCATATGCGCCTGGCATGAGTTTGAAGCCACTGGGTCCAGGACTTGAACCACAGTTGGCCATGTGGGAGTACAGCAACTCACCCATTATGCCATCTGCTGGTCCTTACTATATTGTTTTTTAAATATAATGTTGCATTAAAAATAAGCAATGCTTTGGGTGATGCCAAGGATCTCCTGGCAGCAGGGCATGGATGGACTAGCCAAAACCTCTCCCCCGAGTAATGGGATCCTCTCCTGTTTCCTCTTGATAGGAGGTTGTGTCCAGACATATCCTTCTTCCAGAGGGCCACTGAGTACCCCTGCCTCCTCATCTTGGACCCCCAGAATGAGTTTGAGACCCTTCGTAAGCGGGTGGAACAGACGACGCTGAAATCCCAGACAGTGGCCCGGAACCGGAGCGGGGTCACAAATGTGAGCACCATTGGAGTCCCCAGGACTCTCTCCAACAGCCTTTCCTTCCTCAGCCACTGGCCATGGGGCATCCAGCCCATGACCATCTGCCCTGACAGGTGCCCAGGGCAACCTTCATCCTGCCAGACCAACATCTGGGGCTCTTGCAGAAAGTTGGGTACCAGAGGTCCATTGCATCCAGAGGGGTGTCATCCTGCCAGAGGGCCCCCAGCACAGCGAATGGGCCACACTCCACCTCCAGGTGGAGATGGCTCTGGGAAAGTAATCACAAATGTGGTGAGCCAGTGTGACGGGCTGAGGGGTGATGATTGATGTGGTCTGGCCATCAGAGAAGACCTCCCCAAAGAAGTAGCATGTAAGCCGAGGCTCGGAAGATGAGGATTAACCATTTCAGGGAGAGAGGAGGGTATATGCCAGAGTCCTCAGGCAGGAGGGAGCGTGGGGAGGCACGAGTGGCTAGAGATGGAGCGAGGGGAGAGGAGAAGGTGCTGGAAATGCAGGAGAGCGCCGCTGGGGAGGCCCTGCGGTGCCCTTGTCATGAGGGCTGGGGAGTGTTCTAAGCTGGCAGTGATGGGACTCCAGTCTGCTTTTGTAGGATGGCTTTGGGCACTCTAGGGATCTAGGGATGAGGTGGAAAGGCCACCTGGGAGGTAGCTGCAGTAAGCAGACGAGAGGTGGTGTGGCTGGTATTACGATGGAACCGAGCAAGTCTGAGAGACTCAGGAGGTGGCATTGACAGTGCTTGTACTGGGCAAGTCATGCTGCTGTTTGAACCCCAGCCTTCTAGATTCCTGTAATCGAGAAGCTGCTTGTAGCCACACAAGTGTTCCCTAATTTACACCTCTGCTTTGTACTGGGAACTCTGGCTTGTTCCCCCAAACTTCATTGTCCTCCATAGCATCCCCCAGGCTAGAGACAGGCTAGAAGATTTTTCCGCTAAAGGAGTAACTTTGATCAAGGCTCTGGCAGAGGTGACAGGCAGGTACAGCCGATCCCAGGATTCCATGTGCCTAAGACACAGCTGGGTGTTCAGCTGAACTGCCTGAGGAGCAGACTGCCCGATGACATAGCCATGGCTCGCTCAGTGGACAGCCCTCCAGCTGGGCTGCCAACTTCTGGCTGGAGGGCCAGGTGGGGACTGGCTCCCCTCATGCCTTTCACTAAGGTAATTGGGGTGTGAGGGCCAAGCATTTAGTTTTGGCCCCAGCCCTGGTAGGAAAGGACCCATCAGACACTTCATGTCTAGACCTTTGGATCTGAAATTGAGTGGTTTGAGTTAAAGCTGACTGTCTACGTGCGTGTCTCTGGCCAGGTAATGCCAAGCTCTCATTCCTGGGCCTCTGGTTACTTTTCTGTTAACTAGGCATCGCCGTTTCTGCCCTGTCTGCTGTTTGGATTGCCAGGAGGATGAGATGAGGTCAGGGCTGGCAGATTTTCAGAAAGCTGGAAAGCTCTGGGCTTCCTCAAGCCTGCCCTGGAGGCCTCGGTTCTGCAGTCAGCCAATCTAGGTTCAAGTCCCAGTGCCTTGAGTATCTCACTTAATGTGAGACGTTTAGTGACCAAATATTTCTGAGCCTTAGTTTCCTCATTTTGAAAATGATGTTGACAGAACATTCTAGATGGTTCAGAGGACTACGTGGAGGAATGCTTGTACACAGAAAGCTCTCTGTCAATGTTACTGAGGTATGTGTCTGTGTGTGTGCACATGTACATGTATGTATATGTATACAGTATGCCCGTACGGTCATCAGTTGCGTAGTGATAAGATACGTTCCGAGAAGTGCATTGTTGGGCAGTGTCCCTGTGTGGACATCATGAAGTGGACCCATGCCAACCTAGATGGCAGAGCCTACTGTGTTCCTAGGCCACACGGTATAAAAACTCAGGGACCATTGCATTATGGTCTATCACTGACCAAACTGTCACTGCACGGTACATGACAGTAAACAATGGGGAAAGGAGCTGATGTCCCCAAGACGCTATGATTCCAGGACAGCTTGATACACTGTCCCTGTCTTGGCTTTCTCACCGGGTAGCCCATCCCTGCAACTTCCTTTTTTTTTTTTTTTTTTTTTTTGAGAGGTTTTTGCTATAGGGTGCGTGCGCTCGCCAGCCAGACAGAGACAGACAGAGAGAAAGCGAGAAATCACCCCCCAGGAGGGATGGACACACCACAATCCCTTCTCCTCCATTCTCTTCTCGGTATCTTGGGCACGCACGCACACGCGCCCGGCGTGAGTTTAAGCCACCGGCTCCGGGACGCGAACCGCGGCCGACTACGTGGGAGTCCAGCGACATAGCCATTACGCTAACTGCTGGTCCCTTTTTTTTTTTTTTTTTTCCCCCGAGAGTACCCCTGCAACT
Organism: Tupaia tana; assembly: GCA_026018925.1. NCBI lineage: Eukaryota > Metazoa > Chordata > Mammalia > Scandentia > Tupaiidae > Tupaia > Tupaia tana. The sequence continues at coordinate 101,221,786 of JAKSZU010000013.1, forward strand.
TCTGATTGAGCCGGCCTAGGGCAGAGCCCAGGCCCCTGGGTCTTCACTACATTCCTGAGGATCCTGGCATTGATATCCTTGCCTCGTCTGAGTCCTTTTTAGGGGCTGCCATCTATTTCTCTCCCAGTCATTTTTTATGGAAACTTTGAAGCATTCAGAGAAGTTGGAAGAAGAGTGCGTGCTTCCCACCTAAGTGCAGTAATGTCAACAGCTTGTCATGTCGCTGCGTGTGTGTGTGTGTGTATGTGAGAGAGGGGGGGAGGGGAAGTGACAGATGCCTGGTTTTTCACCCCTAAGTATTTCAGCAGGAACCTCCTGAGAAGAGCAATAATCCATATATCACCTAATACCCACCCCACGGTCAGCGAGATCAATGGAGACATCTTTCGTCATACCAAAAATAGCTATTTTATTCCAAACCAGGATCCAGTCGTGGTGTGTGCCTCACATCGGGATGTCGTGTTTTTTTGGTTTCTTGTTTGGGACAGGCTTTCATCCCCGCCCCCATACCATAACAGTTGATGTTTTGAAGAGTTTTGACCAGTTACCTGTTTTTGACATACTTAAAAGTTTTTTGTTCTAAACTGAAGTGTAACTGGGCCAGCCAGGTGGTGTGGTAGTTAAAGTGCTAGATCCCACATGGCCGACTGTATAGTTTGAGTCCTGGACCCCGCAGCTTGGAAAACACCCAGGTGCCCGTGTGAGTGTGTGTGTGTGTGTGTGTGTGTGTGTGTGTGTATACCCAAAATCTTGAGAGGAGAATGGAGTAAGGATTACAGCATTGTTTTCCCCCTGCTAGGGGGTACCTTCTCGTTTTCCCTCTCTCTATCTCTCACATGAGAGCACACATCCTATAGCAAATTAAAAACTAAGAAAAATGGGACCAGCAGTTAGCATAATGGCTATGTCGCTGGACTCCCATGTAGCCGACCGCACTTCGCGTCCCAGACTCGGTGGCTTAAACTCATGCCGGGCACGTGTGCGTGTGTACCCATGATCCTGAGAGGAGAATGGAGGAGAAGGGATTGCAGTGTGGCCATTGCCCCTGGGGGGTGATTTCTCACTTTCTGTCTCTGTCTCTCTGTCTTTCTGGCAAGCACATGCGCCCTATAGTAAAAACCTCTCCCCAAAAAAAGAAAACTAAGAAAAATGGAAGTGTCACTTAAATGCAGTAAAATATACAGATTTAAACATTTTAAGTATACGGCTGGGTTATTTTTTCTCCTGTGTGTGCACCTGTGTTATTGCCAGGCAGTATATCCAGAAAGGTCCTCCCACCCCTGCCTAGTCAGTACCCCTGGTCTCAGCGGTGACTGCTGTTCAGACCTTCGTCCCCGTTGAGCTTGTCTGCTCCTCTGTACAGTGCCCCACACTCTGGACCTGTCTCCTTGTTTGCTCATGGTGGTGCTGGGCACAATCCTGTGTTTTCCATACGCTGGAAGTTCAGTCCAAGTTTAATGGTGAACGTCTCTGCAAAAACACATTGTTGTCTTTTTTTTGTTTTAAGGTTCTTGCTGTAGGGCTTGTGCGCTTGCTGAGAGACAGAGAAAGGGAAGGTAAGAAATCACCCCCCAGGGGGATAGCTACACCACACTCCCGCCTCCCCATTCTCTTGGGATTTGGGGCATGCAAACATACGTGCCTGGCATGATTTTTAAGCTACTAGGTCTAGGACTTGAATGACAGTCAGCCATGTGGAAATCCAGCTCCTTAACCACCCTGCCACCTGCTGGCCCCCACATTGTCCCTAACAGGCTGCCCCTCATCTCCCCTAGATGAGCTCCCCCCACAAGAACTCTGCACCACCGTCCCTGAATGAGTATGAGGTGCTGCCCAACGGCTGCGAGGCCCACTGGGAGGTGGTAGAGCGAATCCTGTTCATCTACGCCAAGCTCAACCCTGGCATCGCTTACGTGCAGGGCATGAATGAGATCGTCGGGCCCCTCTACTACACCTTTGCCACCGACCCCAACAGCGAGTGGAAAGGTAAAAGGGCTCTTGTCTGCTCACAATCCCCATGGCTGGTTCCCTAGAAAAATGGACCAAGGCAAGCCAGGCTGATGGGCCGCATCAGGCTGTACGGATCTCTGCCCTTCGGGGCCTCCATTCTCCCTATTACATGAGGCCTCAGCCTGGGTCATCTCTGAGATCCTTTTTGGCCCTGACCTTTGGGAATGTTGGATGTTTACTGATGTCTTGGATTCGTATTTGATTTTTGGTATGACATGTATATGTAGGAAGCTGAATGATAAGTTTTGAATACTGATTTGAAAATATCATCAGGAGAACATGTAAGAAATTATTGGGTGAGCGTATAGTGTTGCCAGAGATGCCAGAAGAATGTGGCACTGTCCCGAGTCTCGGGGTGGAGAGTGGTCGAGGACAGGAAGGACCGACCTCGAGGGTGGGGAACGTGATGAGGCTCAGAGGTGGGGAGCAGTGGGGTGGGATTTGAGGGCGCACCACCTGTGTGTCTTCCCACACGCTGCTGCTTCTCCCAGAACATGCTGAGGCAGACACCTTTTTCTGCTTCACCAACCTCATGGCTGAGATCCGGGACAACTTCATCAAGAGCCTAGATGACTCTCAGTGTGGCATCACCTACAAGATGGAAAAGGTGTATTCCACCTTGAAGGATAAGGACGTAGAGCTCTACCTGAGACTGGTGAGGACCTCGGCCACATGGGCAGGGCAGGTGGGTGGAAAGGGGAAGAGGACAGCAGGTTCCAGAGCAACCCAGGTCCAGGGAGAAGTCAGGCTTGCGTCAGAGTTGAGTGGCTGCTGCTGGCAGGAAGGAGGTGAGAACCGTGCCCACTGCGTGCGAGGGAGAGGGCAGGGCACTTGCCATATGCTAGGTTATCAAAGCCTATTAGTGGTCTTCGGAGGTGAGAAGTAAAAACTTGAGAATTAACTTTTAAAATTATTGTATGGGGCCAGCAAATGGCATGGTGGTTAAGGTGCTGGATTCCCATATGGCTGACCATGGTCCGGGATTTGAACTGTGGTCAGCCATGTGGAAGTCCAGCCTCCTGAACCACCACGCCACCTACCAACCCCAATTTTGGTGTTTTCTAGCGTACTCTCTCAGTAATACTCACTGTGACTGGCCAGAAGGCTCATCTGTGCTGGGCTACTGGTCTTGTAGGAGTGCTGTGGGGATTGAGTGAGATGAAGTATTTAACGTTCTGAGCATATGACCAGGGTTACAGTGAGAGCCTGATGACGGTCACTCGGCGTGTCCGTAAATCAGTGTTTTACTTTTTAAAAAATTGTCTAGAGGCTGTGTGTGCTTACCAGAGAGACTAGGTATAGGACATGAGAAATCACTCTCCAGGGATGGTCCTGCTGCAGTCCTTCCTCCACTTCTCCCACCTTTGGGGATTTTGGGCATACACACAGATGTTCACGTGTTTTTCAAGCTGCCGGGTCTGGGACTCAAACAGTGCAGTGAGCTGTGTGGGATCCAGCTGCCTTAACCACCATGCCACTGGCCAGCCCCGCAGTGTTTTAGAATTTGAGCCATAATTTCTAAATCTGGGGAGCTTAGGTAAAAGCCTAGGTGTCTGGCATGTCTTGAAAAGTTGGAAGATCTGACAACCGGCTGGCAGCAAGCAACAGTCCTCCTTGAACTGAGCCGGGCCGTATGTGCTGGCCCAGTGCCACCCTTAGGGTGCCTGGCACTCACGCTGGCCTGTGCGTCCTCGGTGTTAGGTCCTGGGCCCTGCTGTTCCTCTGAACTCACATCTAGTGGCCTCACAAGGCAGCCAGCAACAGAAGCTCTCGCTCCCTCCCTCCCGCCCCCCAGCAAGAGCAGAACATCAAGCCCCAGTTCTTTGCCTTCCGCTGGCTGACACTGCTGCTGTCCCAGGAGTTCTTGCTACCTGATGTCATCCGTATCTGGGACTCCCTCTTCGCTGATGACAACCGCTTTGACTTCCTCCTGTTGGTCTGCTGCGCCATGCTCATGTGAGTGCGACCGCAGCCTGGCACGGCTCACCTGGCCAGGTCTGGGGAGAAGGGGTGATGGGGAAGCCCCGTAGCCCTGAAGGGTAGGCAGCGCTGCTCTCACATGGTGGTGAGCTGGCCGCATTCTCCAGAGTGCACCAGTGCACAGGTGCCTAGGTGTGACGTGTGACGTGTGACATGTGAGGAAGGAGTAGGAAGGGGTCCAACTGGACCTGCTTGGCCCCCCAGGTCCCAGCATGTGGCTGCTTATTTTCTGCAGACTGATCCGGGAGCAGTTGCTGGAAGGGGACTTCACCGTGAACATGCGGCTCCTGCAGGTAAGGGCAGCTTGGCGGGGCAAGCCTGGTCCCACAAGGCAGACACCACGCTCCCACCGAGCCAGCTGCTGTGACAGGCCTACGTCTGGACTGACAGCATAGCCGGGTGGAGAGTCCAGGCCCCCTGAGGCACATCTCGTTTGAACATGGGTTTGAGTCCTGGCTCTACCACTGACCTTGAGTGCCGTGTGGCTTTGAGCGAATGGCATGACCTCTTAAAACCAAGTGTCCCACGGTAGTCAGCTATTCTGGCTGCAGCAATACCCACACGTGGCCATGCCCGCTGATGGCCATGCTCAACCTGGGGCAGGAGGCATGGAACAGTGGTCAAGAATATGGCTTGGGACCAGCAGTTAGTGTAATGGCTATGTCGCTGGACTCCCATGTAAACTGTGGTTCGTGTCCCGGACTCGGTGGCTTAAAACTCACGCCGGGTGCATGTGTGTGCGTGCCCAAGCTCCCGAGAGGAGAATGGAGGAGAAGGGATTGCGGTGTGGCCATCCCCCCTGGGGAGCGATTTATCGCTTTCTGTCTCTCTGTGTCTCTCTGGAGAGTGCACACACCCTGTAGCAAAAACCTCTCCCCCCCAAAAAAAGAATATGGCTCAATGGGACTAGCAGGTGGCGTGGTGGTTAAGGTGCTGGATTCCCACATAGTCGATGGTTCAAGTCCCAGACCTAGAGGCTTGAAACTCATGCCAGGCACATGTGTGTGCATGCCCAAAATCCCAGGAGGAGAATGGAGGAGAAGGGATTGCGGTGTGGACACTCCCCCTTGGAGGTGATTGCTCACTTCCTGTCTCTGTTTCTCCAGTGAGAGCACATGCCCTATAGCAAAAATATCTCAAACACAAAGAACCTGGTTCAAGGGCGGGACAGCTCTGGGCTCACATCTTTGTTTTGCTGCACTCACCACATAAACTGAACCAGGCACGACCTCTTTAGGCCTCAGTGTCTGGCCTAGGATTTTGCTGATATCAGTGATCAGACCTGTAAAACAGGCAAAAGCGCAGGGACCCCCACACAACGTGAGGTGCCTCAGCAAACTAATGCAGGTCCGTCCCTGCCAGCAGCAGGCCTGGTGTGACTGGAGCTCAGGGTTCAATGGCAGGAGGTGGGGAGAAACGAGGCGGGGTGGTCCTGGTCCCATGGAAAGGGCTGTGTAACCTTTTGGATGGCGCTGTTCAGCTAAGTTAGTGCTGCAGCAGGTGTGGCGTTAGCTACATGTGGGGTTGCAGCAGGATGCACAGATGGCCGGTCTTCTGTGTCTCTGCTGCCAAGGCCCAGGGTCCAGTGTATGCTGGGTCATCAGGGGAGGCTGTGGGCATGGCAGAGGCAGCAGGGGTGAGCTGGCTGCAGACATACCGTTGGCTTTTCCATGCCTAGGACTACCCCATCAGTGATGTCTGCCAGATTCTACAGAAAGCCAAGGAACTCCAAGACTCGAAGTAGCCTGGTTTGGGAAAGAAGCCACCCCAGCCCTGTGCCCTGGCTTCTAGGACATGCAGAAGCCTGTGGGACCCCCAGCCTGAGGGGAATCCACACATCAGCCTGCCCAGGCCTCCTGCCCTGGCCCTGCAGCCAGGGCAGCTCCTGCTGGGGCACACCATGCTGTGCCCTGCCTGACCACAAGCCCTGGCGCCCTCACACTTCAGCCCTGCCACCCTGTGCCCAGGCTGCCAAGTAGAGAAGGAAGCTGTTTCCTGGGCACCGGGAGGCTGCAGGGGTCTCCCCGCCCACTCCTGCTCTGCTGCTTTCCTGTTTCCTGCTTCCGGTCTCCTGGTGCTGGCTAGGGATGCATCTAGCACATGGCCCAGAAAACACCACTAGGGGTTGGTGCTTAGGCTTCTCCGTGGGAAAGTGACACTGAAGGAGCTGCGTGGCTGCTGGGTCCAGGTCACGTCCTCTGCCTCCCACTGAGAGTGTGTCTTCCCTAGTTGGTGTGCGTGTGTCCCTGACCCCCCAGGTGTCTCTGCTTCGCCTCCCCGTGTGTGTGAGGGTGTCTGCACCCTCTGGCTCTCTGCCTGTCCTCTGTGTCTCCCTCCCAGCCCGTCTCCCTCCTGCCCTTTCACAGAGGGCGTGTGATTCTCGCTTATATGTCCCCTCCAGCATCTCCCTCTGCCCTTCCCTCTCGGGTGCCTTAGACTGAGCCTCTTCCTCTCTCTCCTGCACTCCTTTCAACCCAGAAGACGAATGAGGAGTTCAGCTCAGCAAGTCCCTAGAGGTCAGCTTGGCTTTTGCATCCTGTTCCCATCCCGCAGCCCGAGGCACCCAGCTACCCCAGGCCGGGAAAGAGTCCACAGTGCCTCATTAGAGGACCCTGGACCAGCTCCTCAGCAGAGATCGTGGGAACCAAGAGCTGCTGAGGAATGCTGGCCCCTGGAGCTTTGAGCCTCTTGCCCCCACTTTGTGCCAGGGAGGGAGAAGAGTGGGCCTTTCCAGAGGCTCCCCCAAAAGCCTTGCTGCTCCAGAAGAGAAGGACGCTAGCGCGGTTTTGCACCAGGGCTCTGAAGCCAGTGCTTCGGTTCTAGTCCTGGGCAGGGGAGTCACACAAAGGGAGGTGGGACCAAAGGGGACCTCCATGGGGCGAGGTGGGTCCTGTCCGTGCCAGAAGGACTACGTCTGTGCCTTTGTGTGCCCACCGCTTAGCAGGCCGAGGGAGGTGCTGGTCCTTCTCTGGGCACTCCCAGCAGGAGTGGCTGACCACCCCCAGGCCTAGAAGGGCGGTGTACACTAAGTCCCTTCCTCCCCAGTGAGGAGGGCAGGTAGTTTGGGTTTGGAAGGCTGAGGCCTGCACCTGGTCCTCGGCCTCCACAGGCTGACCAGAGGTAGCCGAGCCCCAGCAGCCTCGACGTCCCCACAGGTTCCCTGAGCCCAGCAGGCAGGACTTGCTGCCCTCATCCCCATGTGGCTCTGATCAGGCCACACCCCTGATACTGGGACTTCATGCACATGCCTTTCGCCTCCTCCATTCCCACCCCACAGTACTGGAAGTTTTTATTTATTCAGATTGCTGGCTATTTATTGCAGATTGGCAAGTGCTTTGGGGACGGTGGGGCTGGGGAGGTAGGAAGGAGTGGGGACTTGGTCCTCCTGATTCCCCAGGGCCCAAGTCAGTACCCTTGCCCTTGCCTTTGGGACCTTCCTGGTTTCCCAGCGGGTGGTGGTTTGGAGGGTCAGCTTTGGAACTGAGTGCAAGGGAAGCGAGAGCTGGTGCCCTTGCCAGTCTCGAAGACTCCTGGACAAGGCAGTCACTGCTCCCACTAGGCTGGCCCGCTCTCTACCTGGAACTTGCCAGCTGGTGGCGCAGCCCCGACTTTGACTCCTTTACAGCCTGAGGCTTGGGCCACTGCCTGGCACCCAGCAGACACTGCCCAGGACCCCATGATGCATTCCCCCTTGCCCGTCCCCGCCTGCCCTCCTGGACCATACTACTTGAATCACTGTGTTTGATTTGCCACAGTGGCAGAGCTGGGTCCAGTGGCCTCTGCTTGACCTTAGATGAAGGTCAAGAGCCCAGGGACCACATCTTGGTTAGATGACTCCCCACTGGGACACTGCCTGCCTGAGGAATGGACCTGCCCTTGGCAATTCCCCGCCCCAGATTCTGCAGGAAGGTCCCCACAGAGCCAGAGTGCCTGAGGCTTCCTGCGTGAGAAGCTGCCCCTGGACTGTGGGCACTCACGGACTGAGTGGACGGGTCAGCAGGTCTCCCCCCAGAAGGTGAAAACTGTAGTCTGCTTTTCTTTATTTTTTTTTTAATCTCTTGTTCCTCAAATCACTGCTGTCGATGCGTTGTCTTTAATAAATCATGTGTTCTTTGCAATGGGCATTGGTGCTGTGATGGGCTGAGACCTTTGAGGCCTGGGAACAAGGAAATCGGTTTGAGTAGGGATGGAGTCGGAGTCTCTTCTTAGAGTGGTCTGAGAAACGGGCCTGGAAGCCCTTGCTGGGGACCAGCTCTGCTGAGTCAGCCATGTGCTGTGTTGGAGGCAGGAATGGGGACGGAAGGAGGTGCTGTGGCCCGGTGGCCAGAGCGCCATCACATACAAATACACAGCAAGTTAGTTTTTAGATTTAAGAAAATGGAGACCATCGGGACCAGCAGTTGATGTAATGGCTATGTCGCTGGACTCTCATGTAGTTGACTGCAGTTTGAGTCCTGGACCCGGTGGCTTAAACTCACACTGGGCATGTGTGCATGCGTGCCCAAGATCCCAAGAGGAGAATGGAGGAGAAGGGATTATGGTGTGGCCATCCCTCCTGGGGGGTAATTTCTCACTTTCTGTCTCTCTCTCTCTGGCTCTGGTGAGTGCACGTGCCCTATAGCAAAAAACTAAAAAAAAAAAAAAAAAAAAAGAGACCATCTCATTAGGTGCAGAAAAAGCATTTGGCAAAATTCTATATCTTGCTATGATAACAACTCTCAAATTAGGGTTAGAGGGGATGTATCTCTACCCAGTAAAAGCATATGTGATCAGCTCACAGCTAACAGCTCCATCTTGAGAAGTGGAAAGCCTTTTCTCTGAGATCCGGAATCAGGCAGGGATGCTCACTCACCACTTCTCTTCACCTGTGAGTCCCAGCCAGAGTTACTAAGCAAGAGAAAGAAACAGAAGGCATGCAAATAGAAGAGTCACACTTTTTCTTTGCAGATATATAGACAAAATCCTAAAGATTCCACCAAAGAACTGTTAGAATGAAAAATAAAATACTGACCCCACCTCTGCTTGGGAAGCCAAAGGCCACATGGGGATCCTGGGTCTGGTTCCTGGGCCAACCCAAACACACCAACTATACTTGTGCATGCCTGTAGCCCTGGCTCCTTGGGAGGCTGGTGCAGGAAGATTACAACATTGGAAGAAGGACCCTGTCAAAAACGCCTATGTTAGACTAGCCCTGGGCTGGTGGTAAGACTACTGGGTCCCACGTGGTGACCATGCAATTCTAGTCCTGAACCCAGCAGCTTTGAAATACACGAGGTGCATTTGTGTGCATGCCCAAAACCCCGAAAGGAGGGAGAGATGGAGGACAATGGGTTGAGATGCGACCATTTCCCATGGGGGTGCTTTCTTGCCCCCCCTGCCTCTCTGTTGCTGGTGAGTGCACATGCCCTGTAACAACTTAAAAAAAATTAAAAACCTGGGACCAGCAGATGGTGTAATTGTTACATCATTGGACTCCCTTGTAGTTAACCGCAGTTTGAGTCCTGAACCTAGTGGCTTAAAATTCACACCAGGTGCGTGTGTGTGCAATCACAAAACCCCAAGAGGAGGGGACCAGCAGATGGTGTGGTGGTTAAGATGCTGGACACTCCCACATGGCCAACCACGGTTCAAGTCCCGGACCTGGCGGCTTCCTTTCTCCCTTTCTCTCTCTCTCTCTGGTCAAATTAAATAAATAAATGAATAAATAAAATTAAATAAATAATAATTAAAGAAAAAAAATAAAAAAAACAAGAGGAGAAGGGATTGCGGTGTGGCCATCCCCCCTGGGGGTGATTTCTTGCTTTCTGTCTCTCTGGCGAGTGCATGTGCCTTATAGCAAAAACCTCCAAAAAAAAAAAAAAAGAAAGAAAGAAACTAAAAAACCTATCTCTGTCTCTCCCCCTCTTCATTTCTCATAAAGGAATAAAATAAAATACTTAGTAATGGGGGCTGGCAAGTGGCGTGGTGGTTAAAGTACTGGACTCCCACATGGCTGACCACAGTTCAAGTTCCAGACCTGGTGGCTTGCTTTCTCCCTTCCCTCTTTCTCTCTCTCTCTCTTTGGTCAAATTAAAGAATAATAATGATAATACAAAATAAATAATCCATCTATTTATTTATTTATTTATTTATTTATTTATTTATTTATTTATTTATAGAGGTTTTTGCTATAGGGCGCGTGCGCTCGCCAGACAGAGACAGACAGAAAGCGAGAAATCACCCCCCAGGGGGGATGGCTACGCCTTCTCCTCCATTCTCCTCTCAGGATCTTGGGCACGCACGCACACACGCCCAGTGTGAGTTTAAGCCACCGGGTCCGGGACGTGAACCGCGGTCGACTACATGGGAGTCCAGCGACATAGCCATTACGCTAACTGCTGGTTCCCATTAATTCTTTTTAAAAAATTAGTAACAAATTTAACCAGGAAAGAAAAGACCTGTACACTGAAAACTATTAAGACTTTGATGGAAAATTGAACAGGACATAAATAAATATTGGGAATATAGTCTGTGTTAATGTATCAGAAAAATTAATATTGTTAAAATATCCATGAGCTATCCAAAAATGATCTATAAATTCAGTATGACCCCTATCAAAATCCCAGTAATTTTTCAGTGAAATAGAAAAAACCTAAAATTCAAATAGGACTACAAGATAGCTAAGGTAGTGTTGAGCAAAAGGATGAAAACCGGCCAGCAGGTGGTGCTGAGGTTAAAGCACTAATTCCCACATAGCCCACTGTGCAGTTTGTGTCCTGGACCCGGAGGCTTGAAAATCACACCAGGTGGAACCAGCAGGTGACGTAATGGCTGTGTCGCTGGACCCATGTAGTCGACTGTGGTTTGAGTCCCGGACCCAGTGGCTTAAACTTACGTTAGGCACATGTGCATGTGTGCCCAAGATCCCAAGAGGAGAATGGAGAAGGGATTGAGGTGGCCATCCCCTGTGGGGGGTGATTTCTCGCTTTCTATCTCTCTGTCTCTCTGGCGAGCGCACGTGCCCTATAGGAAAAACCTCTCCAAAAAAAATTTTAAAAAGTGGGCAAGAGGGCCCGCAGGTGTGTGATGCTTGAGGTGCTGGACTTCCACATGGACCTGGCCTTCTCACTCTCCCTCTCTCTCTCTGGTCAAATTGAATAATAATAAATTAATTAAATAATTCTAAAAAAAAAAGAAAAAAGTCAGCAAGGGGGCCAGCAGTTGGCGTGGAGAAGATGGCTGGTCCCACATGGCCAAGTGTATAGTAGTTCAAGTCCTGGACTTGGCAGCTTGAAAAACACGCCAGGTATGTGCATGCCCAAAATCCCTAGAAGGGAATAGAGGAGAAGGGGGTGTGACATGGTCAGCCCCCTGGGGGAGATGCTTTCTCACTTTCTCTCCCAGCAAATGCATACACCTTAAAACCAAAAAAAAAAAAAAAAAAATAGTGGGCAAGGGACTTGAACATACATTGCTCAAAAGAAGACATCTAAAGGAGCTTTGAAAGCCCATAGAATATGGGATTAACATAGTTGTTTATTTTGGTGCAAAATTTTTGAAATGTATTCATAGATTTTTTTTTTGTAATACACATTTTTCATGAACTTAAAAAAATGTCATTAATTGTGTAAGAGAGACTTTTGCTATAGAGCACGTGTGCTTGCTGGAGAGACAGACAGAAAGTGAGAAATAACCTCTCTTCTCCTTCATTCTCTTCTTGGGATTTTGGGCATGTACAAACACACACCTGGTGTGAGTTTCAGGCCACCAGGTCCAGGACTCAGACAGAGGTCAGCCATGTGGGAGTCCAGTGACATAAGCATTACACCATCTGCTGGTCCCTCCATGAACTTTCTGAAACTCCCTCACACAAATGGCAGGCAGATGTGTGAAAAAAGGTTCCACATCACTGGTCATCAGGAAAATGCCAATTAAAGGCACAGTGACCTATCACCTCGCACCTATCAGAAAGGCTGTTACTAAAGACGAAACTGTTGGCCAGGATGTGGAGAAAAGGGCACTTTGGGCTGGCAGATGATGGTATGGTGGTTAAGGGTCCTGGACTTGCACGTGGCCAATTGCGGTTCAAGTTCCGGGCCTGGCAGTTTGCTTTCTTACTTTACCTCTCTCTCACACTCTGTCCTTCCCTTGTCAAATTAAAATAAACAAACAAATAAATAAAGTGAAATAAGATTAAAAATAAAAGGAAAGAAAGAAAAGGGCACCTTGTATACTGTTGGGAAAATTCATTAGGACAGCCTTTGTGGAAAACTGGTTTCCTCAGAAAACTAGAAGTACTTCCACGTGGTCCAGCAACCCTACTTGTGGGTTGTGCTAGTCTGTGCTGTTGCTAATGACAGAAGATCATTGAAATTGGATGGACACACAGAGAGAGGTTTATTCAGCTCAAGGTCTGGAAGTCCTAGGCCAGGGACCACATCTGATGGGGGTCTTGCAGAGTCCTGAGGGACCCCATGAGTTGAGGGCAAGAGTGGGCCAGAGTTCTGTGCCCGTCTCTCATTCCTGACCAACCCAATGGGACTCCGTCATGGGGCTCCACCATGATGCCTAATCACCTCTCAAAGGTCTTACCCTTCAGTACCGTAATCACATTAAATTTTCATCCCCTTGGGAACCAGCAGTTAGCGTAATGGCTATGTCGCTGGACTCCCACGTAGTGGACCGCGGTTTGCGTCTCGGACCCGGTGGCTTACAACTCACGCCGGGCACGTGTGCGTGCGTGCCCAAGATCCCGAGAGGAGAATGGAGGAGAAGGGATTGCTGCGTGACCATCCCCCCTGGGGGGTGATTTCTCGCTTTCTGTCTCTGTGTCTCTCTCTCTGTCTGTCTGGCAAGCGCACACGTCCTATAGTGAAAAAAAAAAAAAAAAAAAACCTCTCCAAAAAAAGAAAAATAAAAAAAATAAAAAATAAAAAAATAAAAAAATTTTCATCCCCTGAATCCCACTACAATTTCTCACCAGATTTTAACACACCAATGTGGGGGGGGGGGGGCGTTTAAGCCATAACAGAGATTGTGTCCAAAAGTAGTGCTCACTCTGTTGGAGGTGTCCACACTCCCATGCTCATTGCAGTATCATTCATAACCACAGCATAAAGAATCACGTGTCCATCAGAGGATGAATGGTACCAGCCCCGTACAGCAGTGGTTAACGGAGCGAGCCAGGTCTCATATGGCTGACCGGAGTTCCAGTCCTGGCCCTGGTGGCTTGAAATACATTCTGGGGCAGGGAACAGCAGATGGCAGAGCAGAGAGGGATTGCGGCATGGCCATCACCCCTGGGGGCTGAGTTCTCACATTCCCTCTCACTCTGTCTCTATCTCACTGGTGAGTGCACATACCCTAAGAAAAAAATCTCTTAAAAAAAGGAAAAAACCCCAGGTGCATGTGTGCCAGTGTCCAGGACCCTGATGGGAAAGAACAGAGAGAAGGGGGTTGTGAGATGAAAAGGGATACCCAGGGCTCACTGGGTGTTGTGCGTGCTTGTTCTCTCTCTCAGCTTCTCTGACATTAAAACAAACACAAAAACAAAAACGTGTTTGGGCCAGCTGGTGGTGGTTAAGGCTGCTGGATCCTACTGGGTCAACTACACAGTTTGAGTCCTGGGCCAGGAGGCTTAAAAAACATGTTGGGTGCATGTACGTGCATGCCCCAAATCCTGAAGGAAATAGAGGAAAAGGGATTGAAGCATGACAATCCTCCACAGGGGGTGCTTTCTCACTCTCCTACCTCCCCAATCCCCAAGCACATGTGCCCTCTAGCAAACATTGATTTTAAAAAAGTTGTTTTTATTTTTTTAGAGAGATTTTTGCTATAGGGCATGTGTGCTTACCAGAGAGGCAGACAGACAGACAGACAGACAGAAAGTGAGAAATCACCTCCTGGGGGAATGACCATGTTGCAATTCCTTCTCTTCCATTCTTCTCTCGGGATTTTAGGCATGCACGCATGTGGGCCCGCTGTGAGGTTTAAGTTACGGTGTCTGGGACTCGAACCACAGTTGACTATGTAGGAGTCCAGTGGTATAACCATTATGCCACCTGCTGGTCCCCAAAAAAGATTTTTTAAATAATTATTTACTTAATTTTATTTATTCATTCATTTATTTTATCTTGACCAGAGAGCCAGAGAGAGAGAGAAAAAGAGAGAGAAAGCCCTCAGGTTCAGGACTCAAGCTATGGTCAGCCATGCGGAGTGTCCAGTGCCTTAACCACCATGCCACCCGCTGATCCCCAAGAAAAGCTTTCTAAAGGATGAATAGTCCAGCAGGTGGCAAGGTGGTTAAGGCACTGGACTCCCACATGGTTGACCACGTTTGAGTCCCAGACCTGGTGGCTTAAAAATCACACTGAGGGGGGCTGGCAGGTGGCACGGTGGTTAAGGGCCCTGGACTCCCACATAGCCAACAGCAGTTTGAGTCCTGGACTTGGTGGCTTGCTTCCTCACTCCCCCCCTCCCCCCCCTGCTCTGGTCATGTTAAAAAAAAAAAAGTAAATAATAAAGGTAAATAAAATTAAAAAAAAAAATCACACTGAATAGGACCAGCAGTTAGTGGCTTCAAAATCACACTGAGTAGGACCAGCAGTTAGTGTAATTGCTATGTCGCTGCACTCCCATGTAGTTAATCACAGTTCAAGTCCCGGACCCAGTGGCTTAAACTCACGCTGGGCATGTGTGCGTGCGTGCCCAAGATCCTGAGAGGAGAATGGAGGAGAAGGGTGATTTCTCACTTTCTGTCTGTCTTTCTGGCGAGTGCATGCGCCCTATAGCAAAAACCTCTACAAAAATAAAAAATAAAAATAAAAATCAGTGTTTGTGCACATGTGGCCACAATCTCGAGAAGAGAATGGAGACGGGAATCCCCCCTGCGGGGGGAGGGTGATTTCTCATTTTCTCACTCTCTGTCACTCTAGTAAGTACATGTGCCCTATGACAAAAACCTTAAAAATAAAAAATGGAAACCAGCAGGTGGTTATGGTGCTGGACATACCCATGTGGCTGACCACAGTTCAAGTCCCAGACCTGGTGGCTTGCTGTCTCACTTTCCCTCTTTCTCTCTTTGTGTCTCTGGTCAAACTAAAAATAAACGAATGAATAAACAGAACTAAATGAATAATTTTTAAAAATTAAAATAAAGGGACCAGCAGTTAGCATAATGGCTATGTCGCTGGACTCCCACGTAGTCGACCGCGGTTCGAGTCCCGGACCCGGTGGCTTAAACTCATGCTGGGCGCGTGTGCGTGCGTGCCCAAGATCCCGAGAGGAGAATGGAGGAGAAGGGATTGCGGCGTGGCCATCTCCCCTGGGGGGTGATTTCCTGCTTTCTATCTCTCTGTCTCTCTCTGTCTGTCTGGCGAGCGCACGCGCCCTATAGCAAAAAAACCTTTCAAAAACAAAAACAAAACAAAACAAAACAAAAAAAATTAAAATAAAAACTTAAAAAAAGAATAAGCTAAAAGGATAAAAGAAAAATGTATATATGTACAATGGGATACTATTCAGACTTAAAGGAAAAATATTGGAAATCAATGCCTATTTCCCTCATAATATCCATTTTCTTTTTTAAAAAGTAATTTATTTTGGAGAGGTTTTTCCTATAGGGCGCATCTGCTCGCCAGAAAGATAGAGACAGAAAGCGAGAAACCACCCCCAGGGGGAATAGCCGCACCGCAACCCCTTACTCCTCTCGGGATCTCGGGCGTGAGTTTAAGCCACCGGGCTGACACTCCGACCGGACCGCGGTCAACTATTTGAGAGTCCAGCGACATAGCCATTACGCCAACTGCTGGTCCCAGGAGGGTTTGAACTTCCTTATTAAGGCTTTTCATACATACTATCAAGCTGCTTTCCGAATTGTACTACGTTGTGTCCCAATTAGCAGTTAGCATTGGTCGCCTGCACCCTGAGCCTTACTTAGGGTATTAAGAAAATCTGCCAATCTAGTAGTTTTGGCTTCTTTCATGGGTCATGGTTAGGCGGCTAGAGTGGGTTCGGAAAGACCTGGAGTCCTGTTCTTGTTTGGACAACCCGGAGCTCCCTCGCGGGGCTGATTTGAGGCGTAGATGAAGTACGGATAAAAGCGCCTCACGTGCTCGCGACTTCGCCAGCGTGTTAGCAGCGGGAGGTCCTGGCCCGGCGCGGTGGGCGTGTCCTCCGGCTTTGATCCGCGTGGGGGCGGAGCCAGGCCTGGCGGCGGCCAATCGTAACCCGAGACAGCAGTGCACCGCCCCTTAGGTCCGCGGCTCTAAAGGGTAAAGCAAGCGCGCCGAGACGTCCTCCGCGGGCCCGCCGTACTCCCTTGGTTCCGAGTATTCGATCCTTGGGAGTTCCTGTGACTTGAAGGGAAGGACATTCTATCCTCCACGACCCTCGTCGGCCCCAGTCCCGCGGTGGGCCCCACGGTGGGGTTCCTTTAAGAGCGTCGCGGGTCGAACGCCCGAGGTCACCTACTGCCCTCATCCGCCGGCCCCTCTCCATCCGCGCTCCTCCGCCATGCGAGCGCTGCGGCCGGGCCTGACTCTGGCGCTGGGCGCGGGGCTGGGGGCGGCTGCCGAGGGCTGGCGGCGGCGGCGGGCGGACGCGCAGGCGGCTCCGGGACTGTTGGGCCGGCTGCCCGTGCTGCCCGTGGCGGCGGCGGCCGAGCTGCCCGCGGTGCCCGGGGGACCGGCGGGCAGCGGCCCGGGAGAGCTGGCCAAGTACGGGCTGCCCGGGCTGGCGCAGCTCAAGACCCGCGAGTCCTACGTGCTGTGCTACGACCCGCGCACCCGCTGCGCGCTCTGGGTAGTCGAGCAGCTGCGGCCCGAGCGGCTCCGCGGCGAGGGCGACCGCAGCTCCTGCGACTTCCGCGAAGACGACTCGGTACACGCATACCACCGCGCCACCAACGCCGACTTCCGCGGTAGCGGCTTCGACCGCGGCCACCTTGCCGCTGCCGCCAACCACCGCTGGAGCCAGAAGGCCATGAACGACACCTTCTACCTGAGCAACATCGCGCCCCAGGTAGCGCCCGCACCCGGGTGGGCCGGAGGTCGCCACCATGCCCGTGCCTCGTCTTGCTGAGCCTCGGTGTGGTCACCTGCAGAATGGGGCAGCGGCCGAGGGCGCGCTCTAGGTCGGGGCCTTGCTAATGACCGCACGCGCCGCTGCAGGCGCTGGGCTCAGCGTTCAGACCGCAGTTTGAACTCGAACTTGAGCCCCGGCACCTCTGAGCTTGTTTCCTGGCTGTAAGACGGTGTAATATGGTTGAAGACTCATCTAACCAGGGGGCTCTCCAAAACGTTCCTTGAAATGGATATTATGAAAAACCGCACAGGATTCAAAATTTTGCACTAAAATGAACTCCAACTTTAATTCCATTTTCACTACTTTTTGTAGTGCCCTCGAAGTAGGCGCTTTTCCTGGCCCACTAGTTAGCTATAATGATGGAATTGATGCTGAGAGGCACAGTGACTGGCCCAGTGTCAGTAGGGAACCAGGGCAGTCTTGTCTAGAGGAGCCCAGCTTCAGTCACTGTCCTACCCTGCTTGCCTGTGAGCATTTATGGAGAAGACATCAGGCAGTTGGCTGTGAGTGCCCGTCACTGTGCACCCTGGACAAGCTGCCCTCCCTCTAGCCCTGTTACCAGCAGGGCCTGGCATCCTCTGGAGATGCCATGGGGCTCTGGGTGCAGCCTGTCTCCCAGCAGCAGTCCCCTCCCATTTCCCTAGACATTGTGCTGCAGCCTAGAGTGATGGAGGCAGATTCATGGCATTCCCAGCTGGGCTCTGCCCTGGGTTGATGGCTGGGAGGGCTGGCCTTGCCTCAGTTCCTGGGGGGCAGTGGGGCTGGAGGCAGAGAGGCAGGCCTAGGCTCTCTGGGAAGCAGAGGCTTCCTCCCAGTGGCTGCTGCTTGGAGCTGAGAAGACTCAGACCTGGGGTTGAGAGGGACAGACTGGGGCCGTCAGTCTTGTATCTGCTCCACCTTCAGGGCCTGGGGCAGCCTTCTGACCGAGAAAGAAGGGTCCCAGTGCAGTCCCTGAGCGCCACCTCTCCTGTCAGGTGCCACACCTCAACCAGAACGCCTGGAACAACCTGGAGAAGTACAGCCGTAGCCTGACCCGTACCTACCAGAACGTCTATGTCTGCACCGGGCCGCTCTTCCTGCCCAGGTGAGCCCATAGCCCACGGGCCTGGGACTGCAGGGCCTCCACTCACCAGAGGGCCCTCCCCCAGGCCGGGCCTGCTCCAGGCTGAGTCAACATGTCACTGGCCAGTCTGTCTATTTCCCTGCCTTGCCCCTTACCCCAAATCCCACAGCCAGAGACCTGTGGGTACGCACCCAGACCAGGGCCACTAGGCCCTGAATATGCCCAGAGAACTTTGCAGGTCCCTGATGGCCCAAGCTCTCTCACATTGTCTCTAGCTTGGAGCCTCCCACATGCCCCTGTTCTCCAGAGCCAGGGTTTGAACCAGGATCTCCCTTTGTTTTTTTTTGTTTTTGTTTTTTCTTTTTGAAGAGGCTTTTGCTATAGAGTGCATGCACTCCCCAGAAACAGAGACAGAAAGTGAGAAATCACCTCCTAGGGGGATGGCCACGCCACAAGCACCTCTCCTCCATTATCTCAGGATCCTGGGCACGCACACACATGCACCCAGTGTGAGTTTAAGCCACTGGGTCCAGGACTCAAACTATGGTCAGCTGCATGGGAGTCCAGCGACATAGCCATTATGCCAACTGCTGGTCCCCAGGATCTCCCTTTCTCCCTCTGCAGCTCCGCCTCCCAGGTGGAAGGAGCTGGGCTCAGCGCACACCGGTGGTTTTTCTGGCCCACTGAGGGCTGGGCCGAGGTCACAGGTTCTGGCTGAGCAGCTGGCGTGGTGTCAGGGGTAAAGACTCAGCACCCTCTCCTGTAACATGGGCATGGAGCCTATGACCGCTGAGGGGGCTGAGTGGACAGCAGAGGCAGCGGCGAGGGCATGGAAATTTCATCTGCAAGCGCCTCCTGAGGGCTGCTGAACTGTGAGGAGGCACGCGCCAGGCCTTGTGCTGGGGTTTCAGCTCCTGGTGCTTGCCCACTCAGCGCTGCCCTCCAGGGGACAGAGTTACCAAGTGCTGGCCCTGTGAATGTAGATGTTTTGAAGACCAAACTTTCAAGCAACATTTATTGCCACCTACTCTGCCTGACCCGACGACGTAGGGCATGATGGGAACAGGAGTTAGTCTCTACGGTGCAATTTCCAGCCTCAGAATGATGGAGTGGTCCTGTAGGTTGACCACAGTTAAAGATCAGATCAGGGAAGGCTTCCTGGGGGAGGTGGCATTGGGTCCAACAAGGCCCCCTGGGTCTGCCCACAGGACAGAGGCTGATGGGAAGGCCTACGTGAAGTACCAAGTAATTGGCAAGAACCACGTGGCGGTGCCCACACACTTCTTCAAGGTGCTGATCCTGGAGGCAGCGGGCGGACAGATCGAGCTGCGCTCCTACGTGATGCCCAACGCACCCGTGGATGAGGCCATCCCACTGGAGCGCTTCCTGGTACCCATCGAGAGCATCGAGCGGGCCTCGGGGCTGCTCTTCATGCCAAATATCCTGGCGCGGGCGGGCAGCCTCAAGGCCATCACTGCAGGGAGCAAGTGAGGGCACAGCCCAGGGAGACCGTGGGTGGGGCTGGGTCACATTAAAGCTGGCTTGTTTTGGAGCCAAGTCTTGGCTGTGCTGACCCAGGTGACCCGTTTCACCGCTGCTTCACCAACATTCTGGACCGGCAGAACCTTCAGGTGGGCCGTGCACCTGCCCGGTTGAGGCCAGGCTGTAGGGCAGCCAGGGAGATGAGGATGGCTTCCTGGAAGAGAAGTGTGCTGATGGGCAGGGCCCAGGAGGCTGGCAGGTGCCTAACAGGCCAGAATGCAGCCCCTTGGTGTCGGCTGCCCTCAGCAGGCCCTTGGGGAGCTCAAGGACCTGCCACTTGGCAAGCTGCACGGCCTACTCCCTGCCATCTCGTCTGTGAAGTCGGGTGCTGGTAATGCCCACAGCCGGGGAGGGCAGAAACAATCCTGCAGGTCAGGAACAGGAAGACAGAGGCTGTCCCGTTTAGCCACTAACCCGCTGAGACTGGTGTGAGCAGCAGAGCCTCCCCCTAATCAAGTGCCCACAGGTACAGCACCCTGGGCTGACCCCAGAAGTGGGTGTGCATGTTTCAGGGGTGCCCAGGCCTGAGGCTCTCAGGTCTAGCCCAGGCTGCTTCCCAAGGGAGACTGAGCTGCGGCCCCGGGGGACAGCTGCCGTCCCACTGAGGGCCACTGAGCACGCAGCTAGCATGCTGGCCCTGAGCAGGGCTGGGCAGGGGTGCCCGCCAGGCTACCAGCCTGGGAGCACGGGAGTAGTGCTAGTCCCCAGCATTCTCGACTTCCGGCCACAAGTCTGGGGGAGAGGCGGGGGGGCAGGGGCTCTAAGGTGGGCCCCAGGTGCAACCTTCCTGGACAATCCCGAGAAGCCGGTGGGCTCACCTCAGTGCGGATGGTGCGGCTGCCCTGGCCTGGGCAGGTGTTGACATACAGGTCAAAGAGGACACTGGGCTCAGCCACCTCCAGGTTGGGGTCAGCATCCACTCCAGCTTCCAGGCCCTGCAGGCCCCCGAACACCACGAGGGCATGCCTGGCACCCACAAGAGAGGAATGTGGACCAGTCAGCACTCAGCTGCCCACATGTGACGACCCTGCCTGTACAGCTCTTCCTCACCAGCTCCGAGCTCCAGTCACCCCGGCGGGACCTACCTGAAGCTGGGCAGCTGTGCAGACCCCACGTCTGAGCCATGCTCAGAAGTCCCGATGGTCAGGTCATACCCGTCCTGGAAGGGGGCCTCAGCAAACACAGCGCCTGGGGGACAGACCAGCTCAGTTGGGGTCCTGTACCCCCAAAGCTATAGCCCCTTGGCTGTGAGTACTGCAGGGTGGCTGAGGTGGAGGAGGGGGTGCAGCTAAGGGAG
Organism: Tupaia tana; assembly: GCA_026018925.1. Classification (NCBI taxonomy): domain Eukaryota; kingdom Metazoa; phylum Chordata; class Mammalia; order Scandentia; family Tupaiidae; genus Tupaia; species Tupaia tana. The sequence continues at coordinate 101,242,740 of JAKSZU010000013.1, forward strand.
CTACACCCAGGCCCTCCACTTCCCTGGGAAGCCAATGTGCAGGGTGAGGCCAAGCCTGTGCCCGCTGGGAGGGCTGGAAGGGGAGGCAAGAATGCACGGTGGACCTCGGACCCACCCGATCCTGCCCTGGGTTCCACCACTGACGTATCATTAAACTTTGTCCTCAGAAGTCATTAAAGTGTTCTAGGTAGCGCATTCAGGGAGACCAAGGCCCAGGGGAGGAAAGACACTTGCCCTAGGACACACAGCAAGTTGGGAGGACAAAGACCCTGGTCTGAATTGGGGGAACAGTGTTCTCGACCGCCTCTCAGACGGAGGACTAGCTGATGTTCGGAGAAGGAACTCTGTCCTTACTGAGGCAGGAGGCCAGTCGGACAGTGTAGCCCCAGTAGAGACCAGCTTTGGTGCGAGGGTCCTGGGACGACACAACTTTTCCACGGTAGGTCTTGCATTCTGGAGGAGAAACAGGCTGTAAGGATAGGGTGAGGGGACAGGGAGGAGTGAGGAGGGGGCTCTGAGCCCCAGGGCTGGCCAGGCCACTGCAGGGGCTGGGGAAGCTTCCAGATACCTGGGAGCTGCTTCTGGCTCAGTTGCACAGTCACCCGCAGTCCAGGCTCCAGGTTCTTGTCGATCTTCACCTCCTGGAGAGAAGCCGTAAGTGGGTGCCATTCTTCCCACGACCGAAGGGGGTCCCACTCTCCCAGACCCTGGGGGTGGCTCAAAGCACCTCCCACTGTGGCCCTGGGCAGGACCTGCCTACAGACCACTTGTGCCAAACGACCATCAAAGACACTGGTCAGAAACGGACCCTCGGGGCCTGGCAAAGTAGGAATTTCACAAATGGATGAAATCCTCGTTTTCTGCATTTAGGTGGACCTGCCACTCATAAGCTGTTTGAGCAGTCCTTTAGCCTGCGAGTTTCCTCATCTGTCTCCATGAACAAGAACTACTGTCACACTGCTCAGGCTGGCCTAAAGCAAGTGCCTCACACGGGTCTGCAACGAATAACAACCGAGTTTTGTGCCGATCGGACCCTTTCATAGTCGGGCACTTTCTTCTCCTGTGGAGCGTTTCTCGTGCTTCTCCCCTTTTTTTGGTGTCTTTGTCATCCTTGTCTGCCTTATTTTTTAAATAATTATTTTTAATTTAACTTTAATTTGGTCAGAGAGGGAAAGTGAGAAAGCAAGCCGCCAGGTCCCGGACTTGAACCATGGTCGGCCGTGTGGAAGTCCAGTACCCTTAACTACCACAACACCTGCTGGCCCCATCCTTGTCTGCTTTTAACCAGTTACTTCTGGTCGTTTTAAAAAGTTTCTTGGGGCCAGCAAGTGGTATAGTGGTTAAAGCACTGGACTCCTACATGGTCAACTGCGGTTCAAATCCTGGACCTGGTGGCTTGAAAATCACACTGGGCACATGTGCATGTGTGCCCCAAGTCTCCGGAGGAGAAGGGACTGTGGCATGACCATTCCAGTGGGGGAGGGGGGGTGATTTCCCACTTTTCCCTTTCACTGTCTCGGTCTCTCTTTGCTGAGTGTATGTGCCCTATGGCAAAAACCTAAAAAACAAAGCTGCTTTGATTGAGAGAGAGGCAGTCTGAAACCCTCAACAGGGTCTCCCATCATGACCCTCCCCCAGTCTTCCCAGCTAGCCTGGACCACGCCCCACACACCTGGTCTATCAGCGATCAAACCCTGGCCTTCCTGTGGGTCCAGCATCGTGGAGCAGTGTGCTGCCACCGTGCGCCATGGCTGGGCCTGGTCTGCCCTTTTTGAGCGGTGGGGATCCCACACACACAGCTGTTTCTGCCTCTGGCTCTGGGAGAGGCCTCCTCCCACCCCAGCTGGCTCTGCACCACACTGGAGCAGCTCCGGAGGGGTTTCTAACTTGCTTCTGCAGGGCTTGGATTTGTTACGAACACAACTGTCTTCTGTTGATTTGCTTTTAAAAAGCCAGTAAGTTCGCTCCTGGCTCTTACCTACTTACCCAGTTCTGGGCACTTCTGGCCCAGATCTACAAAGGAGCACTAGCAGGCAGGTCCAGAGTCTCTATCCACATGCTCCTGCCTACCCTGCCTGTGATAGGCAGGGTGCCCTCGACAGGTGTCCACCCACAGTCTCACCTTCTTCATTCCGCAGTTGACAAAGGAGCCATGGCCCGGCCGGGTGGGCCGGTCCACCACGACACCCTCTCGGAACTCAGATTCTTCATCCTGCCGCATGTGGTGGGGGCTGTCCAAGGGGTTCAGGAGCCCTGAGGGGGAGAGGGTGGGGCCAGAGGAGTCTGGGAGGTGCTAAAGCACAGAGGGTGGAGGGAGAGAGGTGAGGACCCTGGTTCATGTGCCAGCTCTCCACAGGCCTGCCTCTGCACACCAGGCGTTGGCTTGCCTTCCCACCCGACAGCGGGTGGTGGCCCAAAGGTATTCTGGTGTCTAGGGGTGACCAAGGGGAAATGGCCCCTGTCCTACCTGCAAACTGCAGATCCTGGTGCTTGGGGAAGAACGCCTTTCTCAGGTACCTTGTATAGGAGACGGATCTCAGGATGGCCCAGGGCAGGCCGCCTCCCTGACCTCCACCTTCCCAGCCCTCCTGCTCAGGGAAGTCACCCTTACTGTGGACACTCCAGGTACTGCAGGACCCGGGCCAGCTGTACGCATGCCTGCCCCTTCTTGCCGACTCCCGTGAATTCCCCCTCGACGGTCCTGGAGAGAGAGAGGGCTTGAGATCCAGCTACAGGCGGCCCCGGAGCACAGTAGCTGGGTGCTGCAGAGGAAGCCAGAGCCCACGTAACCAATCAGAGTGTGAGTCTCAGCTCCATCGGCTTCACACCGCGTGTGCCCAGGATCGATAGAGGAAGGGGGATTGCCCGTGACCAGGCCCCTGGTGGTGCTTTCTCTTTCTGCCTCCCTCCCCTGCCGCAGACATGTGCATGCATGGCCCTCTGACAAGAGAAGAAATCCAACTGTTGTCCCCTTCAAGAGCTCCTTCCACCCAGTGTGACCTCTGCAGTCCTTCCCCTGCCTGGCAACCCCACCACTGAGCATTACGGTGGGGGCCTTTCACACAGGGCACGGAGGAAGAGCTAGGCGGAGGGGGATTGGGGGCCAGTCCACCCCATCTCCCTGAGCCCTGGTGCTCCATCACAGGATGGTCCTCACTTAGCATCTTGGCCCTCCTCATCGAACACCACAATCTCGTCCACACAGAAGATGGCACAGGCTCTGGCGATCTGGCCGGCCAGGTAAGTACGAAGCTCGGGCGACTGAGCATTGTCCAGGATGGATCCTGGCAGGGCCACGCTCAGGGTGTAGGGTCGCCCTGGGCAGATGAAAGGTAAATAAATACACCTTTTTAAAAAGTTGAAACAAAAAAATCACACGGTTCTGGAGATACAAAGTTAAGAGGTATGAAGCTTACCCCCCTCATAGGTTCCAAGTCTACCCAAGCAGGAGGTTAGAACTCAAGCCTGTTGGACCCTTCCCCTTCAGACCCGTTTCTCCATGAGGACAGGATGTTTGGACCCAGTAGGCTCTAAGGGTCCCTCACAGGGTTTTCTCTGCTTATGGGTAGGACAGTGCTGCAGGCCACACCTGCACCCTCCCAGGACCCAGCCTGCTCACCCTGGTCCTGCCTCTGTGCAGCCGCCGCCTCCTCCTCCTGCTGCTGCTTCACCTGTTCCTCTTGTGCCCGCTGCCGCTCCAGTTTTTTCATCAGTTTGAGATCTTTCCACTTCTTTTTCTCCTCTTTCTCTGGATATGAGAACAACCCAGTTGGTGGAGGGAAGGGGACCTGGAACTGTGGAGGCAACGGTTCCCTCTCCCTTGGCCACCCTAGGCTGTAGAGTGCTGCTGCACTGTACGACCCAGAGCGGACCAAGCTGGCCTCTCCCCAAGGTCAGCAGTGCCCTGCTGCTGTGGCCTGGGGGATGGGTGAGCACCCCCTGCCCATACTTACTCTGTTGCTTCCATTTCCGCCACTCTACCCTTTGGCCGTGCTCACCCTGGAGTAGAAGTAGGAGGCGTAAGTAAGAGTGTGCGATGACAGCGGTCACATCTGAAAGGGTGCCCACGTGCTGCCCTGCGGCCATCCTCTCCCTCCAAACGGGGGCCATGAGGGAGTCAGGGAGTCTACACACTGCAGCCCCAGAGGCAGTGTCAGGAAGGCAGGGACCCGGTGTGCCCTCGATGCCTGGGGCCAGGCCTGGCACCTTGTAAGCTCTCAATAAACAGAATGAGTTCCCACGGGACAGAAGAGGACAGTGAGGCTCGGGACAAGACGTGCCCACAGTCGCCCTGAGAGGTAGAAGGCATAAACCACGGTTGGAGGCAGGAAACGATTTAGGGTTGCGAACAGGGTCCCTCTTGGGGAATCTGGCCCCGATCAGAGAACCATAGGTTCGAGGTACAGGCCACAGGCTTCCCAACGCTGTGCCAGCCCCAGCTGGGTTCCCGGCTCCCACCTCCGGGTCTCATCCGGGCTGGGGTGCACGCGGCCACCAGCATGGGCACCTTCGGGGTTTCCGGTCTCGGATCAGAGAAGCTGAGAGTGGCAAGCGCGGCTGGGCCCCGCCATTGGCCCCGACACGGCTCGTAGTCACGCCTCCACCCGCTGCCCAGCCCGTTCCCACCTAAAGCTGCCTACCGGGCCACAGGGCCTCTTCCTCGCCGGCTCCGCCATATTCCGCGGCACACAGTCAACCACGCCTCTGCGATCAGACTCACGTCTTCCGGCCACTCCTCCGCCTACTGTCCAATCGGAGAGCCAATGGCAGGGAGGGCGTGGCCTAGGGGCCAGAGGCCGCCGGTGTGTGGGCGGGGTCGGCTAAGCGGGGAGGGCCTGGGGGCGGGGACCACGGGGAGATCCCAGATCCGGACAAATTCGACACTGAAGGGGCCGGCAGGTGGCGTAATGGTGAGGGCCTGGACTCGCGCATGTTTGACCTGGGTTACAGTCCGGATGGCGACATGAAACTCAGGTCTGGTGCGTGCGTGCCCAAAATCCCGAGAAGAGAATGGAGAAGAGATTGTGTAGTAGTCATCCCCCCTGGGAGATGGTCTCTCTCTTTGTGTCTCTCTGTGTCTCTGTCTTACAGAGAGACACTGGCGAGTGCACCTGCCCTATAGCAAACATCTCCCCCCAAAAAAAAAAAAAAAAAAAAAAATTCCGGGCCTGGAAGTGGCAGTGGTTAAGAGCTCTGGACTCCCACATGGTAGACCGGAGTTCGAATCCCAGACCTGGCGGCTGGCTTTCTCACTTTCCCTCTCTCTCTCTGTCCCTCTCTGGTCAAATAAAAATAAATAAATAAACAAACAAATAAATAAATAAAGTTTAATAAAACAATTCTTTAAAAAAAATCAGACCTCTGTGGTTGTATGCATGGGGACCCTGGAACCTAGAACTGAAGTGTGATTCAGAACCAGAAATGACCCTAGAGATAATTTTTTTTTCCTGGGCGGGGGTTCACATTTTACTGGGGGTCCCAGGGGAGCCCTATAAACAGTGGTGCTCACAATTTCTTCCACCACTCCAGGCTGCGACCCCGCGGGTCCTGAGGGTGGCTGGGCACGTCACGCATGTTCCCATCATCTCGAAGGGGCACGGGGTAGTGGCAGAGGGTGGCGTGGGTCATCATGATGGAGTAGTACTTGGTAGGGGCTGAGTGAGGATGAGAGCGAGGCCCGCGACGGTGAGGGATGCGACCAGCACTGGACCAAGCACTCCTGAGGAAGGCGGCTAGTCTCGCGGCTATGTTGGTCTACCCGGGCAGCAGCGGCCGCTGACCCTAGAGCTAACTTAACCCACTTATTTTACAGATTCGTTCATGTGCTTTTTCTTTCATTAAGAGACTTTATTATTTATTTACATTTTGCAATAGGGCATGTGCATACACCAGAGAGAGGCAAATTCAGAGAGAAAGAGACGGTGAGAGGGAAAGTGAGAATGTCCCAGGGTGGATGGCCATGCAGCAGTCCCCTCTTCTCCACTCTCTTGGGATTTGGGGCATCCTTACACACACACACGCCTTGTGTGATTTTTAAAGTCATGAAGTCTGGTACTTGAACCACAGCCTGGTATTGTGGGAGTCCAGCACCTTAACTACTATGCCACCTGCTGGCCCAGGAGGCATTGTGCAGTGGGTGCGTACTGGGCTGCAGTGCTGGAAGCCACATGCATACCTGGGGTTTAGAACCCCAGGTTGGCCTGAAACCACTTGGGGAGGGACAGGCAGGTTGATCAACACCCTGAGGCGCTAAAGGGCTAGGGAAATGGGATCCAGGTTAGACAACGTGGAGAGTATTAAATGTCTCTCTGTCTCTGTCTCACAAACTCTCATGAAAAATTAGAGATTTTATTATCTATATACTTTTATTTTAATGTGTGCTTGTCAGAGAGAGACAGAGAAGCAGGAGAGAGAGAAAGCCCTGGCACAGGGAACGCGGAGTGCAGGAGTGATCGGGCTCAGCATCTGCAGTGAGACACAGGTTCTTGTCCCAGTCCATGCAGAATTAGAGATGCCGACTTCGGTAAGCAAGCAGGAGTTAAGAGACAGACAGTAGAGCGGAGCTCCAAAGCAGAGAGCAGGTCCTTCAAGGGTTGCCGACGCACTGCAGTGAGGGGTTTTACCTGGGTGAGAGGGCCTTTGTGCTGGCTCCCAGGTGGTGGCTGGGATCCCTGTGGTGAGGGGTCACATGCTGGACGGTCTGGTTATTCTTCCTAATTTTGGAGTGGGTACGAAGGTCAGGGGGCTCCCTTTGCATAACACCTTTGGGCCATAAAAGACCATTACCCTTTTCCTAGAATGTGGTACAACCAGGAAAAAAGTCTGTCCTAAGTCAATTAGGAAGTGGCTGCTGCAAGCTGTCTCCTGAGCAAACAATTCAGCAAAAGAGCTCTTGTGTCTTCGCCCTAACTTAGCACTTTGGGATTTCATCTTGGGCTCACACCCTAACTATATCCCGAGTTCCTATTTTGCTATAGGGCACAGGGCCGACTGCGGCTTGTCCAGGACCCGGTGGTCTGCTTTCCCACTTTCTCTCTCTCTGGTGAGTGCACGTGCCCTATAGCAAATTAAAATAATACTAATAATCAAATCAAATAATTCTTTTTTTTGAGAGAGAGATTTTTGCTATAGGAGATGTGTGTTTGCTGGAGACACAGAGAGGCAGAAAGTGAGAAATCATCCCCCTGGAGAGGTGGCCACACCGCAATCCCTTCGCCTCCGTTTTCCTGTCAGGATTTTGGGTACACATGCACGTGTGCCCGGCATGAGTTTTAAGCCATTGGTTACAGGGTTCCAGCTATGTGGGAGTCCAATGACATAACAATTATGCTACATACTGGCCCCTAAATTAAATAATTATTTAATATTTAATAATTATTAATTATTTTATTGAAGAATTATTTTATTTAACCTTATTTATTTGTTTTAATTTGACCAGAGAGGGACAGAGCAAGAGAAAGAGAGGGGGAAAGTGAGAAAGCAAGCTGCCAAGTCTGGGACTTGAACCACAGTCAGCCATGTGGGAGTCCAGCGCCCTAAACCACCACACCACCTGCTGGCCCTATATAATTCTTTAAAAGAATAAAATAAGGTGTTGTATCCCACATTGACAACACCACAGTTAGTCCCAGACCCAGAAGCTTGAAAAACATGCCGGGCACATGTGTGTGTGACCAGAATCCCAAGAGGAGAATGGAGAAGGAATTGTGGTGTGGTCATTCCCCTGGGGGTGATTTCTCACTTTTCTTCTCTCTGTGTCTCTCAGTGAACACATACACCCTATGGCAAAAAGGAAAAAAAATACCCTAAACAAACAGACAAAAAAAGACATTGCTTCCTGTCAGTCGGAAGTCTCAGGGTTTCAGCTGTGTGCTAGTAGCGACGGCCAAGCCCAAACCCAGAGTCTATCATGCCCGATGCTCCCATCAGCCCCCGCCGAGCCAAGCTCCGTGCGAGGCCCGTGTGCTCCTGAACTCACATAGTTAAGACAAACCCCTAGCGCCACCTTCTAATGAGTGCAGGGTCTGTTGCTGTTCGCCAATGGATGTCCACTCGGGGTTCAAACCCCACTTCTACTTTTTGCCAGCTGGGTGGCTCTGGGCGTGTCACCTGGCCTCCAACATGGTCATCTGAGAGGGCAGTTTTGGAGCCCGGGGCACCCGAGTGCTGCGCAGCAGCTTCTCCTCCTCCCCCGTCAGTCCCTACGTGCCTGGCTCTCCCGGCCACACGGGTGCCGCTCTCATCCCTGGGCAGTGCCAGCGTCTTCCTGGTCAGAAGAGCCCCCTTTCCCTACACCACACACACGCACACGCACACACACACATGCGCGTGCACACTCACACACCACTGCAGGCCCAGCTGCCGCACCCAGCACCAGGAACAGCGACAGAAGTGAGGCACGCAGCTGGGAGCCTACGTTCTAGGCCCAGTTTTAGCATTCACCGTGCGACTTCAGGCAAGTCCCAAGTCCTGTTTCTTCTCTGGGCCTTGGTGTCACTCCACAAAAGCATTTGTACAAGGAGAGGTGGGGTCCGAGGTTCCCCAAGAGCCCTCCATTCCACCCAGCGATCAGCACCACGGTGCGAAGCCCAAGGCAGCCAAGCAAGGTTTAAATAATCTGGGACTTTATTCCAGGCAAAATTACTGGCTTGAGAACTCGGGCCTAAAGGCAACTTCTCAAGGTCGAGCAGGGGAGGGAAGGCTGAGGTTACACCTGAGCTTAGTGGGGACCAGGGTAGGGCGGGGCCAGGGACGGGACTTATGGCCCCACACTCTGAGGGACTCTGTGACCCAGACTAGGAAGGGCAGGGAGAGGCCCGGGGCAGGCCTCCTCACCTCCACAGGGGTGTGGGCACGTGGGGAGGGGACTCCTGACTCCCCCTGACCCACAAAGGGAGCTCTTCCCTGGAACATTCTGTCACAGAGGAGAGGTCCCCTGGAAGCATCTTCCCCCGACCTGGGAATGGCTGAAAACTGGACAAAGACAGAGCCCCGAAGAGTGCAGGAACCAGGTGGGGCAGGGCCGCAGGGGGACGTCAGGGCCCGAGCTCAGCTTTCCACTTCTGCAGCCTCTCATCCATGGCCCGGAGTGTGGATTCATCCTGCACCAACACGGATCGGCCTGTCCTCTCTGCACACCCGGGTGGACCGGAGCAGCCCGGGCCTTCCCTCCCAGCCTGGCCTGCTACCTTCACAAAGCAGAAGCGGAGGTAGTGGTCGAAGTGCTTCCGATGAGGCACGCTGTAGAAGAAGGAGACAGGGACGGCCACCAAGCCCTGGGGGAGGAAGCCCCGTCTCAGCACAGCCCCGCGGCCATGCAGGCCTCTGTTCCGGGAAGCGAGCTCCAGCACAGGACCGCAAAGGGCCATGTCTGGGGTAGAGGAAATGAAGCCCCTGCCGCTCCAATCCCTCTTATGCACAAAGGGGAGATGGGACGAACACACAGCAGTCAGGACTGAGCCTGAGCTTCACAGATCTTAGCTGCAGGGACCTCAGAATTCATGGGCCAGCTCTTCACCGGAGATGGAAGCCCGAGACCCACGGAGGGGCAGCAAACCCTGCCAGCCACTGGCATCTTCGTGCCAATTATCAATAGAAACAGGCTTCCTGCTTCTTGAAGTGGACCAGAGCTCATGCAGGGGCTGGGCTGGATTTTTTCCCCATCAGTCCCTTGGCTGTGTACCCTTGAGCCGCGCACAGCCCGTGAACCTGCCGCTCGTCCCGGCCCGGGCTCTGCCCACCTTGTTCTTGCTCATCCACCTGACGAAGCGCACGTCATACGGTTCATCCGCAGGACCAGGCAAAGGCATCTTGCTCTCTGGGGGACAGAGGCTGTGCTCAGCCCTCGGCAACCTCCAGCCCCCCGTATCCTGCCCCGACAGGCCAGTCCTGCTCACTGAAGTCGGAGATGTCTGTGATGAGGAAGTAGCTGCCCTGCGGAACCGTGGGCTTCAGGCCCACCGACTGCAGGCTGCGAATCATGTGGTCCCGGCGGCGCTGCACGGCCTGCGGGAACTGCATGAAGTAGCTGCCGGGCTGGCCGAAGTTCTGCTGCTCCCGCTCAAAGCTCTGGGCCACCGCAGCCTGGGCAGGGCAGATGGGCAGACTCACACATGGCGTGTGCCCCACACCGGGGCCAGACTGGGCTCCCCCGATGTCCCCTCCCTGTCTCCCCCAGCCTGCGCCTTCCCTCCTAACCTGGCCCTGCGTGGCGCAGTGGAAGATGGAGTTCTGGTGCACCGTCCGCAAGTGCTTCATGATGCTATCCGGACCCAGGACCCAGCCCACCTGGACCGGGACACAGGTAGGGGTGAGGCCCTGCAGGGCCTGGCCAAACCCTTCCTTGCTTCCCAGGCTCGCCTCACCTGCCCGGGACCACAGGGAGGGGCGTGTCCCCTGCCTTCATCAACTCACCTTCCAGCCAGTGGCACTAAAGGTCTTGCCTGCGCTGCCGATGGTCAGGGTCCGCTCCCACATGCCCGGGAGGCTGGCTGCCCAAGGCCAAAGAAAACAGCTGCTGGGGCGGGGGTGGGGGGCCCACAGGCTCCCGATACTCTGGGCTCTGCACTAAGCTGCTTGCAGGACTTACTTAATCATGTCCTCAGGACAACCCTGGGAGGCAGGTGCTACTGTGATTCTGTTCTCAGAGAGGTGAGGTCACCGCGCCTGACTCACACAACCCGAGTGCGTTCTCAGTCCTAATCACCAGCCTAGAGTCAGCTCGTGCTCAAGGCCCTGCCACGAACACGCAGGGGAGGGCCTGGGTGGGCCCGGCTCACCGATGCTGATGTGCTGGTGCCCGTCGTAGACCAGCCACTGGTAGACCTCGTCGGAGATGCACAGCACGTCATGCTTCTGGCACAGGCCGGCTATCAGCTCCAGTTCCGCCTTGGAGAACACCTGCGGGTACCCGAGAGGGACACAGGCCTGCAGCCGGGACCGCCCGCACAGAGGCCTGCTCGGAGGAGACAGGGTATGGCCACACCACGGCTAAGGGCTCTTCTGCCCCATGCTGTTGAGTCCCTGCAACATTGGCCCTGTGAGGTCAGTTCTCTCGTGTCCCTGTCACAGACGAGGAAACACTGCCGGAGGCGAAGTCCCCATCCTGAGGTCACCGGGAAGCAATGGAGGTACCAGGCTTCCTACCACCGCAGCCCTCATACCTTCCCTGGGGATGCCTGGCCCTATAGCCTGGTGGTTAAAGAAACAAGGCCCCAAAGGTTAACCACGTGGGGTTTGAATCCTGGCCCCGGTGGCCATGTACGCGTGCATGTGTGCCCCAAATCCTGACAGGGTGGAGAAATGGAGAAGGGACTGCGGCGTGCCCATGTCCCAGTGGCAGGGTGCTTTCTCCTCCCCCTTCTCGGTCTCTTTCCCTGGCAAGTGCACATGCTCTCTGACAAATACTTTTAAAAAGAAGCTGTGGCCCTGAGACAGCAAACCACAAGTAGAGGGGCCCCCTGAGCCCAGTGAGAGGATGCCCCGGGTGAAGGCGTCTCGGGTACCTTTCCCAGGGGGTTGTTGGGGGTGTTGAGGACCAGGGCTTTGGTACGAGATGTGAATTTGCTGGCCAGCTCGGTGGGATCCAGCTGCCAGCTGCTGCTAGACTCCAGCTCCCCGTCCTTGGTGGGACTCTGCAAGGCAGCAGGGGTGGGAGGAGGCGGTACTCACCTACTGATACTCCACTCCTCCCGGCTGCCTGCCCACCTTCTCTCCTCGGTTTTGGACACCACAGCACCCCCTCTACCCAGCTCAGAGGAGCCAGCGCTTTCGCTCCTTTCCCGTCTCCAGGGTCCGACCCGCACTCCCCTCAGCATCCTTACCAGCTTCAGGGGCACAAACACTGGGCGGCCCCCCGCCATCAATGTCATGGGCTCATAACAGTCAAAAAACGGTTCGATGAGGATGACCTGGGCAGGGTGAGATGAGCAGGGGTCAGCACCACCCCGACCCCTCACCCCAGCCCCAGCCTTGCCCACTCACCTCATCTCCTTCGTCAACCAGGGCCTGGAAGGCCGTGAACAGGGCCCCGTAGGCACCCACGGTCACCAGCACGTTCTTGAGCGGGTCCATCTCCTGTCCCAGCAGCTTCCCGAAGAAGCTTGCCAGGATCTGCACCAGCGGGACGTAGCCCTGCCGGGAGAGCCGTCTGAGTACACGGTCTCAGCCTGGCTGCCTCCCGGCAATCCCAGCACCTCGCGGTGGCAGGCCCGGGTGCAAAGTCAGCCCTTTCACCTCCTCCCCCGGCATCTGCCACTGACCCGTTCTGTGCCAGGTCCCCTGCCCAGGGCTGGGCCCTGACATAGCGCTTGCCTTCAGAGTCAGCCCAACTGAGCCCCTGGGCCAGTGGAAATGCCACGCTTTGCTTGTTTTTAAGCATTTTGCCACTGGGTGCCTGCACTGGCCCGAGGGAGAGGGATGGAGAAAGCACCCATCCCCCACCGTGGGGCGTGGTCTCACCACAAACCCTTGTCCTCCACCTCTCCTTCCTTGAAGGACTTCGGGCACACATGCACAGGGCTCGGTGTTTCTCAAGGCGGTACGTCCCAGGCTCGAATGGCAGGGTCGGCCGTATGAGATATGGGTGTCTTTACCACGCCATGGAGCCAGCCTAAACGCCACACTTGGAACACCTCCCTTGTCTTTGGGAGAGATTTTTGCTATGGGGTGGGTGTGCTCACCAGAGAGACAGAGAGACAGAAAGTGAGAAATCAGCCCCCAGGGGGGATGGCCACACTACAATCTCTTCTCCTCCATTCTCATCCTGGGAACTTGGGCATGCACACACACATGCCCGGTGTGAGTTTAAAGCCTGGGTTCAGGACGCGAACCGTCATGTGGGGGTCCAGCGATGTAACTGCTGTGTCTGCTGGTCCATGAACACCTGTCTTTAAGAATCACATTTGAGGGGCCAGCAAGTGGTGTAGTGGTTAAGGTGCTGGAATTCCCACATGGCTGACCATAGTTCGAGTCCCGGACCTGGCGACTTGCTTTCTCTCTCTCTCTCTCTCTCTAGGTCTTTCTCTGGCAAAACTCATGTGAAAATAATAATAATAATAAATAAAGTTAAATAAAATAATATTTTTTAAAAAAAGAATCACATTTGAACCCAGCTGATCTCCCCAGCAGCCTTGCAAGAGAAGTATTATCTGACCCCTACCATTTGACAGGAAAATAGGTCCTATTCCCTGGTGTAGCAGTTCTACACACTCAAGAGAAGCCAGGTCCACATGAGGACTATGGTCCAAATCCCTGGCCTGGTCAGCTTGAAATACACCGCACCAGTCCCTGGGGGACAGGGCCTGCAGTGACTGGACCCCACGGAGGGTGCTCATCCTCTCACTCTCTTACTTGCATGCGCTTGATCATGAAGAAAGAAAAAAACAGAAACCCAGAAAAGGAAATGACCTGCCCAAGGTCACACAAGTTGAGGTGCAGGGGGACTTTATTTTGCTGCTTTGGACACGCCCTGCTCTGAGAGGAAGACACCTATAAACACTTACAGCTGGGCCAGCAGGTGGTGCGGATCCCACTCGGCCAACTGTGAGGTCCCAGTCCCGGACCTGGCAACTTGAAAATCACGCCAGGTGAATGTGCGTGCATGCCCAAAATCCTGAGAGGAGAATAGAGGAGAAGGGACTGCGGTGTGGCCATTCCCAGGGTGGTGATTTCTGAGTCTGGGACTTGAACTGTGGTAGGCCACGAGGGAGTCCAGCACCTTAACCACCACACCACCTGCTGTTTCCCCTAGGCAATTTTAGAAAATAATTATTTATTTAATTTTTAAATTATTATTTTTTGGGGGCATGTGTGCTCACCAGAGAGACAGAAAGAGAGAAAGAAAGAGAGAGAGAATGAGAAAGTAAATAAGCCACCAGGTCTGGGACTCTAACCAAGGTCAGCCGTGTGGGAGTCCAGCACCTTAACCACCGTGCCACCTGCTAGTGCTCCCCCCCCCCCCCGCAGGCATTTTTAAATGTTCAAAAATCTAGAACACTCTTCAGCAAAGTGGCAAATTGCTGACAGTGGTTATGTCTGGACTCTGGGGTTGGAGGGAACTGCCTTCCAGGTGATTCTGATGTATACCAAAACTATCTTTTTCCTTAAAGAATTATTTATTTATTTAATTCCATTTGTTATTATTATTTTTTAATTTGACCAGAGAGAGACAGAGAGAGAAAGAAAGGGAAAGTGAGAAAGCAAGCCACCAGGTCCGAGACTTGAACCCGCAGTCGGCCATGTGGGAATCCAGTGCCTTTAACCGCCATGCCACCTGCAGGCCCCCCTCCCCCTTTTTTTGAGATGTTTTTGCCTTAGGTTGCATGTGCTTGCCCGGGGAGAGAGACAGACACAGTGAGAGGGAAAGTGAGAAGTCACCCCCCAGGGTGGATGGCCATGCCACAGTTCCTTCTCCTCTATTCTGGGATCTTGGGTGTGCATGCATGCACCCGGCATGATTTTCAAACCACCAGGTCTGGGACTCAAACCAGTCAGCCATGTGGGAGTCCAGCAACATAATCACTATGCCATCTGCTGGTCCCAGAAGTACACCAAAACATAATAACCATGATTTGGGTTCTCTCCAGTGAGTGCACACACTCTATGGCAAAAACTAGAAAAAAAAGAATAGAGAAGAACCATGGTTCTGAGGCCCAACAGTGGCACAGCAGCAAAACACAAGTGTCTGTGAGGCTGGGCCACTAGAAGGTCGTGGTTCGCGTCCAGAGACCTCCCTGAGTGTACTGGGCACGTGCGGGCCAGTGAACCCGCTGGCGGGGGCTGGGAGAGGCTTGCAGTGTCAGGACCCCGTCAGGAGCGCTGTATCTCTGTCTCTTTCTCTGTCTCTCACTGGAATAAATAATTAATCTTATAAAACTGAACAACGTGGGGCCAGCAGTTGGCGTAATGGCTATGTTGCTGGACTCCCAGCAACCGTGGTTCGAGTCTCGGACCTGGTGGCTTAAACTCATGCCTGGTGCATGTGCGTGCATGCCCAAGATCCCGAGAGGAGAGTGGAGAAGGGATTGTGGCGTGGCTATCCCCCCTGGGGGGTGATTTCTCACTTTCTGTCTCTCTGTCTCTCTGGTGAGCGCATGCGCCCTATAGCAAAAACCTCTCAAAACAAACAAACAAACAAACAAACAAAACCCAACAAGAGCAAAAAGCGTAATTCTCATCCGAGGGCTGGCAGGTATTTACCATGTGGCCATGTGGGTTCCGGGGCTGATCCATTCAGTTGCCTTTCAGGGCTCGCTTCTATATGGCCTCCTCCGGGAAGCTTCCCCAGTCTCCTCCCAACCCAGAGTTTCATTCCCGTCCTGCGCCCACTCTGCCCACCTCTCCATCACAGCACATTCAGCTGCCCTTGTCATTACTGGCTTTGTCCCTTCCCCACTAGACATGGGACAGAGGACACGCGTGGGCTCCACCCCGTGAACCGTGACACCCCACAGCTTGACACCCGCATGCCTGCCGCCCCCGCCCCGGGCTCCAGGAGGGCCGGGAGACTCACAAATGCCCTGGTGTACTGGTTGAGCATGAAGTCTCCGCCGACCGCACGCTGAAAGGCTTCCATGGCGAAGTCCGGGGGCGCAAAGTCGGGGAAGCCCTGGCCCAAGTTGACGACGTCATACTCACTGGACAGTTGGCGTAACTCCACCCTGGGTAAAAGATGGAGAGCTGGCTCTGGCCCCCCGCCCCGGACCCGGACTTCTGCCTCCAGGGCAGGGTGAGCACTCAGGAGGTCCGTTCTGGAATAACTGGACAGCCAACACCTGGCCCTGGCCTGGAGCTCAGCATGAGGGCGATGGCCAGTCCCGGGCTCTGTGGCCGGCTGGGCTGGGCACCGTGTCACGGCAGGACCCAGAGTGAGAAGCGCCTTCCCATCACAGACCTGCAGAGCACAAGTGTGGGACCCCATTTCCTCTTGAGTGCAGCTGACTGCAACAAGGGCTCTCACAGCCACCCTCTCCAGCCTGCTTGTTCAGACATTCCGATTTCATGACGGCTGGTGCATTTGTCACCCCACAGTCCGAACCCCTCTGCTAACAGCCCCTTCGCTGTGGCCTATGAGGCAAGCCCTGCTTGGGGCACGGTGGGGTAAAAGGCTGGCGACTCGTCAGGGTCTGGTCCCCCAGGCATGAGGTGCGGCTGACTTGTTGTCCACGTCTGTCTGAAGCAGTGCATTCACTTGACCCAACCTGGACAGACCTGGGCCCCACCAGCACCGGAACCCTCCATCTCTCGCCCTCGACAGCCTTGCTCCTGCCCCCGCTGGTGGCCAACTGTTCAGGGACACAGCGAGGCCAGGAGGCCGGAGGAGGAGGCCAGTCTAGCTCTGGGCTAGTTGGGAGCAGAGGGGTCAGACTTGGCTGAGTTGAATTTATATAACAATAAATGCCATTTATGTCTTAAGAAAAAAAATTTTTTTTTGAGAGGTTTTTGCTGTAGGGCACATGTGGTTCCCAGAAAGACAGAGAGAGACAGAGAGACAGAAAGCGAGAAATCACCTCCCAAGGGGGGTGGCCACGCCGCAATCCCTTCTCCTCCATTCTCCTCTCGGGATCTTGGGCACGCACGCACATGCGCCCGGCGTGAGTTTAAGCCACCGGGTCCGGGACTCAAACCACGGTAGATTACATGGGCATCCAGCAACATAGCCACATGGCTGATGGCAGTTCGAGTTCCAGACCTGGTGGCTTACTTTCTCAGTTGCCCTCTCTCTCTGGTCAAAAGGAAAGAAAGGAAGGAAGGAAGGAAGGAAGGAAGGAAGGAAGGAAGGAAGGAAGGAAGGGAGGGAGGAAGGAAGGGAGGAAGGAAGGGAGGAAGGAAGGAAAATAAATAATTCTTAAAAAAATAAAAAAGCCAAGACCAGCAGATGGTGTAATGAACTGCTACATCGTTGACCACAGTTCGAGTCCTGGACCCAGCAGTTTAACTCAAGCTGGGTGCGTGCGCATGCATGTCCAAGATTCTGAGAAGAGACCAGAGGGAAGGGATCACAGTGTGGCCAATCCCCCATGGGGGGTGATTTCTTGCTTTCGGGCTCTCTGGCCTATAGCAAAAATCTCTGTCTATAAAAACAAAAACAAAAACAAAAGCCAATACACATTTTTTAAGTACAGAGGTGGCAGTAGAAAGAAGGCACAGAGAGGCCTCCACAGGCCTGGCCGAAAGGGACGTGGGGAAGATGATGGACCCTCTCTGGTTCCCGCCCACCCACGAATCACTAGTAACAATGGAGACCGCGTGTGTCTTCTGTACTAGAGAAGGCAGAAGCGAAGATGAGCTCTGCGAAGGGCCGGCGAGAGCTGCTGGGTCGCCTGCATCTGAGGCCTCGCCTCCTTAGCTCAGTGGGTCTTCCTGGGTACGAAGGCGAAGGTGGGCGTCTGGGGAAAGCCCTTGGCGTGGAGCCTGGGAGCTGGCCTTTGCTGTTAGACCGCCTTTCACCCACTCTCCCAAAGCCCTTCGGGGACGTGGCACCTGTCCCGGATACCTGAGTCACTGCAAACCAGGGGAAGGCCGACCCATGCCCAAGGGTCACCCATACAGCTCCCCTGCCCAGCTGGCTCACCAGGGGTTGTGGTCTATGCCGTTCAGCCTCCGTGCCTGCAGCTGCTTGGCCATGGTGAGCTGGAGACGACAGAGTGGGAGCGAGGTCAGCGCTCGAGTGGTCCAGGTGCGTCGGGCCAGCACTGGGCTAGCGCCTGGTCCACCCACGCCCGCTCCCAGGGAGGAGGCTGATCTGCACTCTGATAGTGAGGCAGGCCCCAGCTTGCCCACCAGCCCCCTCTCCTGGCCCTTCCCCTTCCCGGCCTCAATTTCCCCACCAGGAAGGACTGCCTGGCAAGTGCACCAGATCTGTCCCGAGACAGCCCTGCCCTAACCAGATGAAAGGTTTTTTTTTGAGAGGTTTTTGCTGTAGGGTGCGTGTGCTCACCAGAAAGACAGAGAGAGACACAGAGACAGAAAGCGAGAAATCACCCCCCAGGGGGGATGGTCACGCCGCAATCCCTTCTCCTCCATTCTCCTCTCGGGATCTTGGGCACGCATGCACATGCGCCCAGTGTGAGTTTAAGCCACCGGGTCCGTGACTCAAACCACGGTCGACTACATGGGAGTCCAGCGACATAGCCATGACGCCTGGTCCCTAACCAGGGGAAAGTTTGACCGAGGGCGGGCTGGAGGTTGAGCGGAGGTGTGGGAAGGGGGAAGGTGGGGCCGTGACAGCAGCAGCTTCTGTTCTCAGAGGTCTCCCTGGGCGCTCATTCGATTTTCCGAATGATCTGGCTGGGCCCACTTCGCCTATGAGAAAATGGAGGGTGAGTGGGGGAGTGATGTGCTATTCAGGTCCACCACGAATACCCTCACACTCAGGCCTGTTTGGCACAAGGCTATGTTCTAACCCTAGTGAGGGGGACACTCGCTCTGTCCTGGGAGGGGCTCAGGGGTCCTCACGCCCAGCCAGGCCTCCCCTCTCCGTGTTCCTAACAGGTCAGCTCCCTGTCACCCACAGGGGTGTAAAATCTAGCTAAGCCCGGAGTCCTGGTCTCGTCTCGTGTCAGCACAGCAGGAGCACGGGCTTGGGGGTCACTGTAACTCCCGCTGCTAGGATGTGCCAGTCCCCACAGCCTCGCAGGTGGTGGTGCCAGCCCCTAACCTCCTAGGCCACCTGCTGTGGCCAACAGTTATCCCCTCCCATAGCTTGAGATCCTCTCAGTCCCCACGTGCCTTCCCTAGAGTTGCCACGATAATCCCCATCTCACAGATGAGGACACTGAGGTGCAGAGGGGCTCAGGGACCTGCCCCAGGTCAGTGGAGAAGCAGGCCAGGAGCCCGATCAGGATGGCTGCAATGGGGGGGGGGGTCACCATGAGGCCCCCTGCCTTGGGGGGTTACTATGGAGGGGTACCCTGGACCATCACAGAAGGGCTGTTTCTCCATAGGATGGGAGTCCTGCTGACGTGAGGGTCAGTGAAGATCCAGCGGGGGCCTGGCGTCTTGTGGGTCCTTAGCCACGTGGGTGCTAGGCAGCCCTGGTCCGTCACTGATCCCAGATACCATCATCAGGCCTGGCTTTCAGTATGGGCTAAAATCATGTAAAGCCACGTGATCCCTGCCGGGGAAAACCGTGTTATAACCAAAATCTTAGTGGCGATTATCTTTGGTTGATTGGCTAACAGACACTTTTTATTTTCTTCATTATATTTTTCTTATTTTCTAAAATAAATGTTTCATTTTTATGATTAAAAAATGTGGAAGGGGGCCAGCAGATGGCGTAGCTGTTACATTGCTGGACTCCCACAGGACTGACTGCAGTTCAAGTCCCAGACCCGGTGGCTTGAAAGTAACGTTGGGTGCATGTGCGTACGTGCCCAAGATCCTGGAAGGAGAATGAAGGAGAAGGGATTGTGGCATGACCACCCCCCGGGGAGTGATTTTTCACTTTTCCCCTCACTGTCTCTGTCTCTCTGGTGAGCACACACGCCCTAAGGCAAAAACCTCTAAAATAATAATAAACATAGGAGAGGGCCCAAGGGTGGCATGGTAGGTAAGGTGCTGGACTCCCACATGGCCAACCATGGTTCAAGTCCCAGGCCCGTAGGCTTGAAAATCACGCTGAGTGTGTGTGCATGCATTCCCAAAATCCCAAGAGGAGGATAAGGAGAAGGGAGTGTGGTTATCGCCCCCGAGGGTGATTTCTCACTTTCCCTCTCTCTGTCTCTCTCTGGGAAGCACACATACACATGCCCTATGGTGAAAACTAAAAGTGGGAGTAAAGCCTGCTGTAGGAGAAGGTTTATTACTGTGATATACTGATATCAGTGAGGCAGGCTCCAGAGTCGTCTGGGTAGGATGATTCTGCTTTGCAAAAGAAAAAAAAACTCTAATATATATTTGTATATACATACACAATTTTAATGACCACATATGAGTAGGGAAAAAAGAACGGAAGAAAATACATCAAAATATGGGGCCAGCAGTGTGGTGGGTATAGCACTGGACTCCCACATGGCGGACTGTGTTCTGAGTCCCAGACCCAGTGGCTTGAAAAATCACACTGAACACATGTGCTTGCGTGCCCAAAATCCCTGGAAGAGAATGGAGGAGAAGGGACTGAGGCATGGCTATCATGCCTCCCCGGGGGGGGGGGGGGGGTGATTTCTCACTTTCCCTCTCACTGTCCCTCTCTGTTTCTCTCCTGCGAGTGCATATGCCCTGTGGAAAAATCCTTTAAAAAAATACACACACGCACACACACAAAAATGCTTTCTCTTTCTCTCTGAGTGGTGAAATTCCAGGTGCGTGCGTGCCCAAGATCCCGAGAGGAGAATGGAGGAGAAGGGACTGCGGCGTGGCCATCCCCTCTGGGGGGTGATTTCTCACTTTCTGTCTCTCTCTCTCTCTCTTTCTGGCGAGGGCATGCGCCCTATAGCAAAAACCTCTAAAAAAAGAAAAAAAAAAGAAAGAAAGAAAGAAAGAAAGAAAGAAAGAAAGAAAGAAAGAAAGAAAGAAAGAAAGAAAGAAAGAAAGAAAAAGTGAGGATGAGTCAGGAACAGTAAGAGGGAGAGGGGGAATAGGAGAGGAGATTTGGGGGCAGGCTGGGGCAGGGGAAGGTGCACAGACTGGGGGCGGGACACAGGAGATGAGTGCAGCTGAATGGGTTTGGGGAAGAAATAGAAATAACGGTGAGGACCCATTACGGGTGCGCAGAGGAGCGACTTTCACATCCGTCCCGTCACACAGTGCCTGAATAAATTGAGGACAGTGCCTCTTCCTGGGCTTATTCGGACAACTTTACTGAGCACCTGCAGCGTGCAGGGTGTGGGCTGGGCACGGGGACGAGGGGCAGGCAGCAGCACCCAAGCAGACTATTAGGATGCAGAGCTACGAGGTTTAGAAGCAAGGGCAAGGGGAGGGCCCACATCCAGGCACAGTCAGGGAAGACTTCCTAAAAGAGGAGGCTCATGTAATGCTTGAAAGCCATGGCCAGGCAGTTCCCAGGAGCCCCAGGCCATGCAGGCAGCAGAGTGGTGGGCTAGAGCACTTACAGTCTGGTGCAAGGACCGGGAGGGCGAGGCTCCAGCCTTCTTTCCCCACAGGGGCCCCACCAGGCGCACACAGATGGCCGCTGCTTTCCTGATCATGCCTCACGGGGCACAGCCGGCTTCTCCCCTGGGGGCAGAGGCAGGGAGGAGAGAGCGCTGCCAGAAAACGGTGAGCTCAGGACTTGGGTCCCCCACACAAGGCGCTAATGGAAACGACAGTGATGTGGTGACTATGTGCCAACTGCTTTCCTACAGGGTGATGCCAGCCTGGAGCTACGCCTGGGCATGTCGTACTCGCACTTCAGAAAACCATGGGTTCAAACCTTCAAAGGAGCCCGAGAGGAAAAGAGCTCTCTACCTATAGGAGAACAAGGTAAGGCTTGGGCGAGCCAGCAGGTGGCATGGAGGTTAAGGCACTGGATCCCACATGGTCAGGGGCACAGTTTGAGTCCCAGACCTGGTGGCTAGAAAATCATGCCAGGCACATGTGTGCGCGTGCCCAAAATCCAAAGAGGAGAATGGAGAAGGGACTGCAGCATGGCCATCTCCGCGAGGGGTGATTTTTCTCTCTCTCTCTCTGTCTCTAGCAAGCACACATACCCTATAGCAAATTAAAAATGAAAAAGATGGCATGCAATTTTCCTCCTGTGCAGTAAAAGAGTAAAGTTAGAGGCTACAACATCTATTTAATTTATTTCTGGATAACAAAGCGGGCATTACAATACATCATTTTTAAAAAGATGTCGGGGGCGGGGGCTGGCTCCATTGCCTAGAGGTTAAGGGAGCAGAATCCCATATGGCCAACCATAGCTCGAATCCTGGCCTTGGCAGCTCTGAAAATACACCGGATGCATGTGTGGGCGTGCTCCAGATCCCTACAGGGTGAAGAAATGGAGCCGGGATTGCGTCATGACTACGCCTCCCCAAACCCATTGCCTCACTGACTACCCCTCCCCCTCTTGCCCTCTTTTTAGCAAGAGCATATGCACTCTGGCAAGTTAAAAAAAAATGGCATTGGGACCAGCAGTTGGCGTAATGGCTATGTCGCTGGACTCCCACGTAGTCAACCGCGGTTTGAGTCCGGACCCGGTGGCTTAAACTCACGCCGGGCGCGTGTGCGTGCGTGCCCAAGATCCTGAGAGGAGAATGGAGGAGAAGGGATTGCGGTGTGGCCATCCCCCCTGGGGGGTGATTTCTCGCTTTCTGTCTCTCTCTGTCTGGCGAGCGCACGTGCCCTATAGCAAAAACCTCTCAAAAAAAAAAAAATGGCATTGGGCCTCTTGGGTCACAAATCACTGTCCCAGGGGATGATGATATAAGGCACAGGAAGTGTTGGGGAAAGCACAGGGGGTCAGGCGTTGGAACCATTCAGCACAGGTTTAATAAACACCTGCTACGTGCCGAGCAGGCACTGCAGACTATAGGAATAAGACAGACCAGTCCCTGCCCTCTGGCATCTTGTATTCCAATGAGGGACACAGCACCGAACAAACACGAAGGAACAGACGGCGTATCAGGGTGATACGTGTTACGAGGAAGCATAAAACAGGGAAAGGAAACAGCAGGCAAGGGTGCTACTTTATTATGGTGGGAGTTCAAGGTACGCTTTCCTGATAGGTAAGGAAGTGGCCAGATGCATACTTGGAAGAGCATGCCAGGCAGAGGGAGCAGCAAGTGCAAAGGCCCTGAGACAGGACGTTAGTAAAGATGCAGGTTCAGACAGCAGAGGTCCAAATGCAATTTCTTAAACCAGACAGATTCTTGCTCATGAAAAAAATGGATGGGACCAGCAGTTAGTGTAATGGCTATGTCGCTGGACTCCCACGTAGTCGACTGTGGTTCAAGTCCTGGACCCGGCGGCTTAAACTCATGCCAGGGGCGCGTGCATGCGTGCCCAAGATCCCAAGAGGAGAATGGAGGAGAAGGGTTTGCAGCGTGGCCATCCCCCCGGGGGGTGATTTCTCGCTTTCTATCTCTGTCTTTCTCTGTCTTTCTGGCGAGCGCATGCGCCCTATGGCAAAAACCTCTCAAAAAAAAGAGAAAAAAAACAAAAACGGAGCTGCCATGGTGGCTCCGATTATGAAATTAGGGATTCTGATGGTACAACATTGCTACATATCCAACACACCCAAACTTACTGCTTAAAACAACTGCAATCATTCCTCTTGCTTACAGATCTACAATTTGGGCAGGGCATGGTGGAGACAGCACATATCTGCTCCACCTAGTATCAGCTGAAGTGACTGGGTGGGTGCTGGAGCACTTCCAAGACAGGGGTGGTCTGTGGCACCAGGGTAATGAGTTGCTCCAAAGAAGCTGGATCCCACATGGCAATCACAATTAGAATCCCTGAAATACGCTGGACACGGTGTGAATGCCTGAGATCCAAGGCTGCAGGCCTGGAGGCAGGGGACGGCGGTGCGACCAGACCCTGTGGAGGTGCTTCTCTCTCTTGTATGTGTGCACATGTGCACTATTAAAACCAACAATAACAACAACAAAACCCAAACACATGAGAAAGAGGCCTTGGGCCTTCTTAGTGTGAGAGTTTAGGAGAGAAAAGCAGCCTCTAGCACCCAGGAGCTGGCCTGGCACCCACAGATAGGGATTGGAGCCCTCCTGTTGAGCACCAGCATCCAAAACAAGGCCGCTCTCCAACCACGATAAATCAAGAAAACAGGCCACTTGTGGCATGGTGGTTAAAGTGCTAAACTCCCACACGGTCAACCACGGTTCAAGTCCCAGACCCAGCGGCTTGAAAATCACACCGGGGGTTCACTCCAGGTCTGTCCCACCTGTTCAGCCTGCTAAGTTCCCAGCCTCCTGCCTTCCAGAGCCCCCCCATGCTCAGGATGGCCCTGGTCTGCTCTGCCCTTCCCCACACATCTCTGATGAAAGACCCATGACCAAGGACTAGCTGTCGGCTTTGGTGTCCCAAGGGGCCCATCGACCTAGACCCTCTGCTCACCCACAGGAGTCCACTGAGTTAGACCAGTCACTTGACCTCTACTTGTTGACCTAAACTTGACCTCAGTCCAGGAGGTGCCCTCACACCTGTACCTGGAGAACTTGGAGGTTTTCCCCAGTGACCTGGAGTCAGTCACCTCCAGCTTTATGGAAGAAGCCTTGACTCCTCCAGAGAAGAGAGATCCATCTCACTGCAGGTTTAAAAGGAAGCAGATTCTCCATGCGCTGTGACTCTCGCTCTGCTGTCACTTCATGAGAAGATCCTGAACTTCAGAACAAGCCCCCATTACACTGCTGAGCTCTCAAAACGGAAAAACGGAACACAGGGTGGGCACAGCTGAGGGGAAATGGCAAGACCCTAGGCTGGGCAGTGCGAATTGTGTGAGGATGGAAGCGAGGCATGTCTTAGCTGTGTCCTGTTTAATACAGACTGAGTAAATGTTCATTTGAATTAAAAGGAAGAAAGAAAGAGAGAGAGAGAGAGAAAATCACGCCGGGTGTGTGTGCCTGCGTGCCCAAAATCCCAGGAGGAGAATGGAAGAGAAAGGAATGCAGTGTAGCCATCCCCTGGGGGTGGTTTCTCACTTTCCCTCTCTCTGTCTCTAGGCAATAAATAAATAAACAAACCAAGGCCACCCCATTAATAAGTCTGAGCACAGGCAGACAAAGACACTGCCAGCAAGTGCCGAGCACCGCATGTCCTGGCAGGGATGAGTGACGGCGCTTCTTCACCACACGTGGCTCCGTCCTTGCTCTGGCCTGCCCTCCCTATAAGTAAAATGCACTGAGCTCCCAACCGTGAGATCATCCCTGCTCCTGAAAGCACTCAGCCAGCGCGAAACCCTGCTTCCTCGGCAGCATCACCCAACCAAAGTCCAGAGAGCACAGGCACTCTAACGCCCTCTTGCTGAGATGCCCTGGCTCCCCATGGCGTGTTTTTCCTCACTACAACTTGCTCAACCACAGCGGAGCTCTTGGTGCTTATCAGCTGAGGGCACTGACAGTATCAGTTAAGACAAGATTTGCGACAAGTGAAAAGAAAGCCCAAATAACACTAGATGTTTTTTTTTTTAAAAGAGAGATTCTTGCTATAGGGCATGTACACTTACCAGAGAGACACAGGGACAAAAAGCAAGAAAAGGCCACGACATAATCCCTTCTCCATTCTCCTCTTGGAATTTTGAGCACGCATGCACACATGCCCAGCCTGAGTTTTAAGCTGCCGGTTCCAAGACTCAAATCACAGTCGACTATGTGGGAGTCCAGCGACATAAACATTATGTCACCTGCCGGTCCCAAAATAACTCTAGATTAAACAAGATTCAATTCTCTCTCTTTTTGTCTTGTGAATTAAACCTACAGGTTAAGTGATGGTTCCTCAGTCATCAGGGACCCAGCCTCCGTCTGTGTCGTGGCTCTGACTTCGACTTCATGGGTACGGGACATTTTGAACATACCTAAAAGTAGAGTCCAGGACAGGGAACTCCAAGCTTCACTAAAGGCCCATTTTGCTTCATCTATACTCCCATCTAATTTCCCACCTGCTCTATCTGAATCATTTTGAAGCAAATCCCAGGTATTATATCATAAATGTGTTAGAATGTATCTCTAAAATATAAGGACTATCATAAAAAAAGAAGAAAGTGGGTCCAGCAGGTGGCATTATGGTTAAGGCACTGGACTCTCACATGGCCAATCATGGTTTGAGTCCCACACCAGCAGGCTTGCTTCCTCATTCTCTCTCTCTTTGTCTCTCTGGTGAGTGAATGTGCCCTATAGAAAATTAAATAATAATAATAAGTAAAATTAAATAAGTAATTCTGAAGAAGAAGAGGAAGAAGAAGAAGAGGAGGAGGAAGAGGAGGAAGAAGAAAGCATTCACAGATACCATTACTACAGCTACAAAAAGCTAGAGACGCCTTCCTTAGGGTCCAACACCCAGTCAGTGTACCCATTTCCCCATCCATTGCAGGGCTGCAATGGAACCCACCCACTTTACAGCATGGAATGAAGTGAAGCTGTGCACCTCCACCCAGGGCCCCACGGCCCACTCCCAAGGGCTGTCCTCGAGGCACAGAGGCTGAAGCCACCATGCTCTGCTCAGACCTCCCTACACGTACCAGCCTGAGGAGGCAGCACAGGTGGAGTAGGGCCACCTGAACCTGCAGCGCGGACTGACTAGTCCAGCTCCTAGGGCCCAGGGTAGGGTCCTGGAGGAGAGAGTGTCATTGCCCGGGGAACCCATCTGCCTAGGTGCCCACTTTGAGGGTAGAGTTCTGTTTCACCTGTTTTTTCATTGCTTCTTTTAAGATTTTTTCTTTATCTTTGATTTTCTGAAATTTGAATATAATACGCCAAGGTATATGGCTTGTTGTTGGCATTTACTCTGGTTGGTATTCTATAAGCTTCCTGGATCTGTGGTTTGGTGTCTGATATGAATTTGGGAGAGAATCTTAAGTCATTAGTTCTTCAAATATTGCTTCTGTTTCCTTCTCTCTTTCTTCTCCTTTACATGTATGTTGTATCTTTTGTAGCTGTCCTACAATTCTTGGATATCCTGTTTCGTTTTTTCCAGTCTTCAGTCTTTGATTTTCAGTTTTGGAAACGTCTCTTGTTTTTTTCTTTTTAAATTGCCAAATGATGTGTGTGTTCACCAGAGAGAGAGGGCAAAAGAGAAAGCACCCTCCAACAGGGCCTGGTCACACTTCAATTCCTTCCCCTCCATTTCTTCATCCTGCAAGATTCTGGGCACACAGAAATGTACACGGTGTAATTTTCAAGCTGCTGGGCCAGAATTTGAATCATGGTTGGCCACGTGGGAGCCGGTTCCCTTAATCACTGGGCCACAGGGCTGGCCTGAGTTTTGGAAATTTCTATTGACATACTTTCAAGCTCAGAGATTTTTTCCTTAGCCTGTCCAGTCTACCAAGGAGTCCATCAGAGGCGTTCTTCATTTCTATTGCAGTGGGTTTTTTTTTTTTTTTTTGGAGAGGTTTTTTGCTATAGGGCGCGTGCGCTCGCCAGACAGACAGAGAGAGACATAGAGACAGAAAGCGAGAAATCACCCCCCAGGGGGGATGGTCACGCCGCAATCACTTCTCCTCCATTCTCCTCTCAGGATCTTGGGCACGCACGCACACGCATCCGGTGTGAGTTTTAAGCCACCGGGTCCGTGACGTGAACCGCAGTCGACTATGTGGGAGTCCAGCGACATAGCCATTACGCTAACTGCTGGTTCCCTCTATTGCAGTGTTTTTGATCTCTGCTGTGTCTGTTTGATTCTTGCTTAGAATTTCTACTCTCTGCTTTCATTTGTCCATCTGTTCTTGCATGCCGTCTACTTCATCCATTACAGCCCTCTGCACTACTAGGTTCTCATGGTGAATATTGGAGAAAATCCCTTAATATTTCTGGATGTGGGGGGAACATAACCACTTTTAAATATACCAGAGCATTCAAAGCAGTCTTTCTTTCTTCTTAAAATTTATTTATTTGTTTCTTCCATGAGACAAAAAGTAAGAGAGATGGAGAGAGACATTCCCAACAGGGTCACGACATCACGATCCATCCTCAGTCTCAGCTAGCTCCAGATTGTGGGCACACGTGTGGCCCATGTTCTGTGGGAGGTCTCCAGACTTAAACTGGGAACCTCCTCATATAGAGCACCTCACAAAGCATTACGTTTCGCTGTTACCCACCATCTGGTTCCCTCAGCGTGTTTTTCTTAACAGGGCCTGCTCTCATTTTACCAGAGCTTAAGCAACATGAGGTAATAAGAATACCCAGCTCCAGCCTCCTCCAATCACCCTGTCCATCCCCCCAAGGGAGTTCCATAAGGAGACAGCTGCTTATAAGAAATAAGCACCGGGCCAGCTGGTGGCATGCAGGTTAAGGCAGCTGGATCCCACATGGTCGACTGTGTGGTTTGAGTCCTAGATCCAGTGACTTGAAAAACACACCTGGCGTGTTTATATGTGTGCCTAAAATCCTAAGAAGAGAATGGAGGAAAAGGGGTTGCAGTGTGGCCATCCTGACTGGAGAGTGATTTCTCACTTTCCCTCTCTTTCTCTCCAGCAAGCATACACACCTCATAGCAAAACTAAGAACTTCAGCCTGACCTGAGAAACTCCCTAGGTTCAGCCCCTTCCAGACCTAGCCTCTTGCCCCAGGGTCCTTCCAAGCATTTCTGAGCACGAAGGTAGCAATGGGCCCACAGGTGGGGCACTTCCTCCTTCTGCTCCTCGTTCAATCATCGGCTTCTCCCAACCCTCTTCTCAGTGTGCTGAGACTCCCACAGGGACCCAGCCTGGCAAGGCCTTGGCCTCAGGTTCAAGGTCCCATGGGGGTGAGAGATTCCTCCCAGCAGCACTGGCTCCGTCTTC
This sequence comes from Tupaia tana, assembly GCA_026018925.1. NCBI lineage: Eukaryota > Metazoa > Chordata > Mammalia > Scandentia > Tupaiidae > Tupaia > Tupaia tana. The sequence continues at coordinate 101,271,136 of JAKSZU010000013.1, forward strand.
ACCCATCAGGTATTTCCTGACACGCATGAGATGTGTGTTAAGGCTTGAACTGAACCTCCAGAAATATGCTGGCGTCTTCACTCCCAGAACCTACAAATGTGACATTATTAGGAAACAGGATCTTTGTAGATGGGGTCGATTTAAAATGAGATCATACACGACCAATGTCCTTATAAGAAAGGGAAAAGAGACACAGACTCACAGAGAAAACCCCATGTAAAGATAGGAGCAGTGGGCCAGCCAGTGGTGTGGTGGTTAAGGCAGCTGGCTCCCACACAACCAATACAGTTCGAGTCCTGGACCTGGTGACTTGAAAAACACACTGGGTATGTGTGCATGTGTGCCCAAAATCCCAAAGGAGAAAAAGAGAAGGGTTTTTGGTGTAATCGTCCCCCATGGGGGCGCCATTTTCACTTTCTCTGTGTTCCCTCTCTCTCTGCTTCTCCCCAGCAAGCACACCTACCCTCTAGTAAATTAAAAAAAGAAAAAGAAAGGAGTGGGGATTAGAGTGATGTATTTACAAGCCAAGGGACACTGCGGACCTAGCCGCGGCGGTGCTGGAAGGCACATGGCCAACCACAGGTCCCACCCCCCGGTCACCCTGGTACTTGCCAAGTGCACATGCAAGCGGCCAGGATCTGTTTTTTTTTTTTCTTTTAGAGGTTTCTGCCTTATGGCACATGCACGAGGCCAGAGAGACAGAGACTGAGAGAGAGAAAGTGAGAAATCACCCTCTGGGTAAATGGCCATGCCACAGTCCCTTCTCTGCCATTCTCTTCTTGGGATTTTGGGCATGTGTGTACACGCACTAAGCATGATTTCAAGCCACTGGGTCCAGGACTTGAACTGCAGTCGGCCATGTGGGAGTCCAGCAACGTGGCTGCTATGCCATCTGCTGGCCCCAGAACCCAAGATCTTGATGAGCTGGAGGGATATGGGAAGGGGATTGAGGCGTGACAAGACCTTGCCCAGGGTGCCTGTTTCTCTCTCCCTCTCCTCCTCTCGTTGTCATACACAGATACTTGCTTTTTACTACAATAAAATAAAACAAAGAAACACCATAGGTTGCTGGCAACACTAGAAGCTAAAAGAAAGGCATGGAACAGAATCTCCCTGGAGTCTTTGGAGAGAGCCTCCAGAATTGTGAGGGAATCAGTTTCTGCTGTTGAAAGCCACCAGACTGTGGTGCTGTCAGCCCAAGGACACTAGTGGGACACTAGAGGGCGCTCTGGAGCACGCGCCCCAATGTGCTTGTATGAGAGTCAGGGAAGGTGTCTTGGAGAACGTGGCCGTGTCCCCCGGGGAAGTGAAAAGTGTGCCAGGTGGAGAGCACAGTATGCAAAGGCCTGGTGGTGAAAGTGAGTCCCTGGTCCCTGGGGCTAAGGATCTGCGCTTTGGAGCAACAAAGGGTGATGCTGATACCATCTAGGAGGGACATTCTGAGAGTGTCCCATCAGAGGAGGGAACATGGTGTTTCAGCCTCAGTGTACTCAGCCAAAGGGACGTGTGGTCCAACGCCAGGCTGGTCATGAGAAGTGCCCGGTGTCCCCTCTAGGGAGCCCAACTGCTAGCCCGGGACTGGGGAGGCTCCTCAATATGGGGACTTAGTGCAAAATCTGAGACTGTCCTGGGCAGACGAGGATGGCTGGTCCCCCTTGGCTGGCCAAAACAGGGTGTGCTGTCCCTGTCCTGACCACGGGCAGTGCTGACTCCTCCAGGTGGGCCTCCTCCTGCCAGAACCCCACTCTGCTGTCAGAGGCCAACCCTTGACTGTCCTCCATATCAGGCTCCATGTCTACCAAACTGTCTTCGCTCATAAGATTGCTTCAGACAAAATCATGTCTCTGTTATCTCACCGGATCAGGGTGAGGGCACTAACACTGATGGCACAGTCAGCTCTCGTGCTGAGCACTCCGGCCGTCCCGGCACTAACACGTCATTGGATCCTTTTATTTATTTTTTAAAATTTTGCCATTAGGGTGCGTGCGCTCACTGGACAGAGAGAGCAAGTGAGAAAGCACCCTCCAGGGATAATGGCCACACTGCAATCCCTTCTCCTCCATCCTCTCAGGATATTTCGGGCATGCATGCACCCGGTGCAAGGCGTGTTTCAGGGCACCAGGTCTGGGACTTGAACCACGTGGCCGGCCGTGTAGGATCCATCCACCTTAGTCACCATGCTCCGACTGGTTCACAAATCATGGATCCTTGAAAAGTTCCAAGAAGCAAGAGTTAACCCCCTTTTTTTAGAGAGAGACTTTCGCTATAGGGTGCGTGTGCTTGCTGAAAAGACAGAAAGTGAGAAACTGCCCCCCCTCGGGGATGGCCACACCACAATCCCTTCTCCTCTAGTCTCCTCTCGGGATTTTGGGCACACACACACACACAGTTGGCATGAATTTTAAGTCGTCAGGCCCAGGACTCGAACCGTGGTCGACTATGTGGGAGTCCAATGACATAAACATTACACCATCCTGTAAGTAAAGTCCTGTGTTACTCCTAACCCCCTATTGAGGAAACTAGTAATAACAATAATAAAGTGGCGACCAATGACTGCCCTTGCATTGAGCTCCTGGAAAGGCCTTCTAGCTGTCTGCACCTCGCGGGACACAGGGCAGAAATTCAGGAGCACGGTCCTGGGCACCCCCCGTGCCCTACTGCAATCCCATAGCCTCTCACCTCCTCTGGGTGCTGCCAGCTCTGAAGAGAGGTAGTGCCTGGGACTGGAAGTGGCCCGGTGGGTGTCCAGAGCATCTGGCCTCATGGAGAGCAGGGAGAGCTGGGGCCCACCGTGCTGGATGAGGATCTGCTTACTAAGTGGCAGCCCCAGGGCCGGGGCTAAAAAGCAGGCTCAGCCTTCACTGCCCAGGACTGGTGGGGCAGGCGGTGTGCGCAGTGGGCTGGAGGGATGCATGCCCAGGTGTCTGGGCAGAAGGCGAGTGTCACACGGTGCTCTCCATGGGCCGGGTCTGTCCTGCAACTGCGGAATCCTGGTGCCCTCCCAGGACCAGGCCCCGAGCAGACCCGTGGGGAGGAGGGAAGGGATGGGGTGGAGGAGCATTAGGACACAGGTTTTGGTGACCTTGGCTGAGAGACAGAACTCAGCTGTGTGACTTGAGGCAGGTCACTTAACCTCTCGGAATGTCAGCTTCCCTGTCTATAAAAGCAAAGTAGTTCGTGGAAAGCAACTCCATTTAGTGCCTGACGCAAGGAGGTGCCCAGGAAATGACACAGGTCACCGGGGGGAGGGCACCTGGGAACACCCACTGCTTTACTGTAATGCAGCATGGGGGGTGAAGGGAGTGTAGACGCGCACATGCATGGTGGCAGGCCGGTTTCTCCACAGGTGCAAGAGGGACAGGCCAAATAAAGTCCATGATCTTGGGGGGCCACGGCTGAGCGTATGGTTTGAATCCTGGCCTTGGACTGAAAAACATGCCGACGTGTGTATGCCCCAAATCTCAACAGGACAGAGAAACGGAGAAGGGACTGTGGCACGACCACACCCCACTGGGGGGGGTGCTTTCTTCCCCCCAACAATGCACACGCCCTCGGGCAACTAACTAACTAACTAACTAATACAATAATAATGAACGTGTAATAATGAATCCAGTCTGGATATTTGTTCTTTATACCAATACATTTGCAAAATATCATTTTTATGTTTTCTCGTGCAGAAAGGGGCCCAAGAAGGCAAAAGGCAAGGTCGTAACCTGGTGCTGAACGTGAGTAGCTCTGTGTGTGGTCACGATGCAAGCGCAGACGTGAGTGTGAGCACAACCTGGGTCTGTTTGGGCCTGTGCGCATGTGGGTGTAGTAGGCACAGTTTCCAGGAACTCAAAGGGGAGGAGGAAGAAGTGTGTGGGGTGGTCTGGGCCAGGGCAGGAAGGGCACAGGTGGCCACGCGGGCTGCTCTCACTCAGCACCTCTGCAGGTGCCAGGAGGCCAGCAGGCGGGGAGTTCGTAGGCTTGTTTCTGCCACGGCCAGCAGGGGGCGAGTGGAGCTGCCCTGGATTCTGGGCCAGCTCGCTCTGGAGATGGAGTGTTTGGGCAGCCTGTGCCCCAGGAGGGGACCGTGGCCTCAAACCACAGAAACAGGCCCCAGCAGGAAGGGTACTGTTCCAGCCCAGCATAAGGCAGAACCCCTGGCCTCCCAGTCTACAGTTCTCCCATGGCTGGGACCAAACCTGGGACCTCCACGGGACCTCACTCAGAGCACTTGGGGGCTCTCACCAGGGCCTCATTCAGTGCAGTCAGAGGCGGCTGGGGGCCTTGCACCGCCCACCTTCCAGGCCACACCGGCCTCCCACTCCCTGTGCCTCACCCCTTTCCAGGAGGCAGGTCTTCCCTAGCCAGCCTCCACAGCCCTATGGGTGAGGACGAGGGTCTCTTATTTACTCCCTGCTCTTAGTGCCAGACACCCTGCTGTGTGATTTACGGGTCCTAGCACTCCCCCAACCCCCCTTTAAACACATTTTGTTAAACTACACAGAACAGGGCCAGCCTATAGCCCTAGCCTGAGTTAAGGGACCCAGACCTCACGTGGCAGCCACTACTCGAATCCTCTCAGCTTAAAACATGCTGTGTGTTCCTGTGGGCCCAAATCCCGACAGGACCAAGAAAGGGAGAAGGGACTGAGGAGTGACGGCACCCCAGTTGGGGTCCCTCTCACTCACTCTTTTTCTTGGTTTCTCCAGCAAGCACACGTGCCCTTTGGCAATAAAAAAAATACACATAATGGGCCAGCAGGTGACATGGTGGTTAAGGGCCCATGGCCAACTGTGGTTTGAGTCCTGGACCTGGCAGCTTGCTGGTCCCATGCTTTTGCTCTTTCAAGAGTAGGAGTGACAGGACCAGCAGTTAGCGTAATGGCTATGTCCCTGGACTCCCACGTAGTCGACTGTGGTTCGAGTCCCGGACCCAGTGGCTTAAAACTCACGTGCCCGTGTGTGTGTGTGCGTGCCCAAGAGGAGAATGGAGGAGAAGGGATTGCGGCGTGACCATCCCCCCTGGGGAGTGACTTCTCGCTTTCTGTCTCTATGTCTCTCTCTGTCTGTCTGGAGAGCGCACGTGCCCTATAGCGAAAACCTCTCCAAAAAAACCCCCCAAAAACTCTATTCTGTTCATCTTTTCATGCTCAACTCTTGGCACACAGTAGGTACATACCTCTCAATTGCTTTGGCAAATATTGACCAAACTCCTTTTATGTGTTATGCCACATGCTAGCCACCACGTATGCACCTGAGTAGCAAACTCCCCCCGAGAGTGTACAGTCTCATGAAGGAGGCTAACAAGTAACCAGGCCGTTTTAATACCGTGTGACCCTTACCATGCAAAAGATTCTTGCATACCGGTAACAAATGTCCTACATCTCAATAAAAAAAATAGCGGGCCAATAAATAAATAAATGGGGACCAGCAGGTGGCGTGGTGAACCTCATTCATAATTAACAAAATGCAAACCAAAATGAAATGCTGTATTTTGCCTCTCAGGTGGGCAAAGAATACCGAGATCCATAAAACTGCAATGCATAAAAGGTCTTAATCTGGGGCTGGCAGGTGGCATGGTGGTTAAGGGTGTTGGACTCCCACATGGACGATGCGGTTCAAGTCCTGGACCTGGCAGCTTGCTTTCTCACCTTCTCTCTCTCTCTCTCTCTCTCTTGCTCTGTCCCTTTCTGGTCAAAATAAAATAAATGAATCAAGTTAAATAAAATAATTACTTAAAAAAAAGTCTTGGGAACCAGCAGTTAGCGTAATGGCTATGTCGCTGGATTCCCACGTAGTCAACCGTGGTTCGCGTCCCGGACCCGGTGGCTTAAAACTCACGCGGGGCGCATGTGCGTGCGTGCCCAAGATCCCGAGAGGAGGATGGAGGAGAAGGGATTGCGGCGTGACCATCCCCCCTGGGGGGTGATTTCTCGCTTTCTGTCTCTATGTCTCTCTCTGTCTGGCAAGCGCACACGCCCTATAGCGAAAACCTCTCCAAAAAAAAAAAAAAAAAAAAGGTCTTAACCTGTCATTTGAAAAACAGGTTTGAATGCTCATGGGTATAGTAATGAGGGGTGATTTAATAATAACACACTCTACACTTTGACCCATCACTTCTTGTTACCCTGTGCCCTGGTAAACTCTAACCTGCTCTCTGTCCCTATAGACTTCCCTATTGTGGATCTGTCATATAAAAAGAATAATACAATATGTGACTTTTTTTTTTTTTTTTTTTGCAATAGGGCACACATGCTTATGAGAGAGAGAGAGAGAGAGAGAAAGTGAGAAATCACCCCCAAGGTGGCATGGCCATGCTGCAATCCCTTCTCTTCCACTCTTCCCTTGGGATTTTGAGCATGCACACACATGCACCTGGCATGATTTTCAAGGAGCCGTGTCTATGACTCAAACCACAAATTCGGCCATGTGGGATCCAGTGCCTTAACCTCCACACACCTGCTGGTCCATAGCTGATCCCCTTCATGTTTGACTTCTTTCACTGAGTAAAAAATATATATATATATATTTTCATCTTCTTTTTCATTTTCTTTTTCACTTAGTATAATTTTTTTATAGTTCACCCAAGTTACAGCCTGTATCTGTACACCTGTCATCCTCTTTTATGGCTGAATAATATTCCATGGTGTGGGAAACCAAAATTTATCCATTTACCCATTGATCAACATTTGTTCCCCCCCATCTTTTGACTATGATGAGTAATACTGCAATAAAGCCGTGTACAAGTTTCCATGCAGACGTAGGTTTTTGATTTGTTTAGGTACATGGCCAGTGCTGGAATGGCTCGGTCATAAGGTAATTCTGTTTGGACTTGATAAAATTAAAAACTTCTGTGCATTACAGAACATTATGAAGGGGAGCGGATGGAGAAATGGAGGAAAAGCGATCACGATGTGAGCAGGCCCCACTGGGGAAGGGCGCGCTCTCTCTCTCTCTCTCTCTCTGCCACATGCATGAACACACGCAGCCTATGCCATTAAAAAATATCACTATGTGGGACCAGCAGTTGGCGTAATGGCTATGTTGCTGGACTCCCATGTGGACTCTCTATGTGGTCAACCGCAATTCGAGTCCCGGACCCGGTAGCTTAAATTCATGTCGGGTGTGTGTGCATATATGCCCAAGATCCCGAGAGGAGAATGGAGGAGAAGGAACTGCTCGTGGCCACACCCTCTCGGGGGTGATTTCTCGCTTTCTGTCTTTCTGCCTCTCTGTCTTTCTGGCAAGTACACACACCCTACAGCAAAAACCTCTCCAAAAGAAAAAAAAAAGCAAAAAAACCCAAACCCAAGATAAAAAACAAAAAGCCACCTTGGTGATTTGCTTTAAAAAAAAAAAATCAGTATGTAAGCTGAAACTGCAAAGAGAAGGAAATTAGTGGGAAAATCGTTATCAGATAGTAATGGGAAAATTGTTCTGTGACCTTTAAAAATAATGTCAAAACATTAAAAAGTCTGTTATGGTCTGCTATAAATGAATAAGGAAATTTAAAAAAACAGTAAAACTGCGGCCAGCAGATGGTGTAGTGGTTACGTTGCCGGACTCCCACATGGCCGACCACGGTTTGAAGCCTGGACCAGGTGGCTTGAAATTCATGCTAGGCACAGATGTGTGCGTGCCAAGATCCCAGGAGGAGAAGGGACTGGGTGCAGGCATTCCCCCTGGGGGGCGATTTCTCACCTTCCCTCTCACTTTCTCTGTCTCTGTCTCTCTTCGGCGAGTGCATGGGTCTTAAAGCAAATCTCTAAAAAATTTTTTAAAATATAAAACTGGTATTTATTTAGTACATTGTAAGTTAAAAACATTGAGACTTAAGGGCTGGTTGATCACACAAGAGTCAAACACAACATTCTGCAAGGCTGACCCACGTGGAAGGTTCCACGTTTGCATCCAGAGACCTCCCTGAGTACCCCGGGCACGTGTCTGGCCGTGTTCCAGGGCTGCCTGAGGCTGGGGTAGAAGCAGTGTCAAGACCCTGCCGGAGGTGCCCTCTGTCTCTCTTGAACATGGAGGAAACAAACAAACTTAACAGAGAATTCAAGTGTTTTCTTTTTTATAAAAGCTTATAAAAGGAGAAAAAATGATCCGGCGTGGTCTGGGCAATGCTGCTTTCTCCTGGAGGCTGAATTCATGATACCAGCCCTTCTTCTATGCTTTGGCGAAGTGTCAGAATCCTTTCAAAATGGAGAGCAGCTCCAACATTTTCATCTGTGCCTTCCAGGCTGTGAAATATCTCTGCGAGTTCCTCAAGGTGAGGTCCTGGCTGCCATCACTTCCTTGGGGACTTCTTCATCCTTGTCTTTAGAACCACTTTCCTCATTTATGCTGATGAGTCCCATTCACCTAACCTCTCCAACACTGACTGCAGCAGCGTCCGCCCTCAGGGTCAGCCATTTCTTCACCTTTTACTGTCTTCCTGTCTTTGTTGAACTTTCATCTTTCTTAGCCAATTCCCTCTGTTGATAACCCATGTTTGTAAAATGTCACCTAGTTTATCACTGGGCGGGAGGCAGGCCAGACAGACACAGGCCTTGCTGTCTGTGCCTGAACGGAGTATCACGGGTGGTGCCCCGGCGACGACAGACTTTGGAAGACACGACTGGTCACTGATCACTCTGTGCATCTGCTATTTCCCCAGGGACCTGTGGACTGAAGGACCAGCAGCAAACGTGCCCTTGCTGTCATTACTTATGGTTCACACAGCACGGCAGCTGCCATTTTGACCGAGTTGATGAGTGAGTGGTGTTCTTCAACTGAACCTGAAACTCACTCAGGTTGCAACTGTGTGATTATCGCATGCATGTTTGTGCATAGGTTGTTCTTTTTTTTAATTTTTATTTAATTTTTATTTTATTTTATTTTTTCACATTATTTATTATTATTATTATTATTATTATTATTGTATATACTTTCAATCATATTGTTTGGCTTACAATGAGACCATTTTGATATGTGAACATTTCTCCCCAGACCCGTTGATCGGAATATCTTCAACAGATAACACCACACGTCCCCATCCCGTCAATGCTCTACCTCTGTATCCCTTCTCCAAATGTCTTTCGTTAGGCCCCACTCCTCCACATACACCTCATCTGACATTCACACCCATCTCTTGTGTTTGTTCAACTGTTAGTCAATCAGTTTCAGACACAGAATGCAGACAAACGGTATATGTTAAGTGGGGACATACAATGTCTCTCCTTCATAGCCTGGCTTGCCTCACTCAGCAGTACATCTTCCATATTCTTCCACTTTCTGTCAAAAGCCAGGGCTCTGTTGGTTTTTAAGGCTGAGTAGTATTCCATAGAGTGTATGTGCCACACTGCTGGTGGGAATGTAGATTGGTCCAACCACTGTGGAGAATAATTTGGAGATTCCTCAAAAATCTACAGATAGATCTGCCATATGATCCAGGGATCCCACTCCTCGGTATCTACCCAAAGGACAGAAGAATTCTTCATTGGAAAAGTGCCTGCACATCGATGTTTATTGCAACACTATTCACAATTGCTAAGTCATGGAACCAACCCAAATGCCCCCATATGGAGGAATGGATTGAAAAACTGTGGCACATAGGCTGTTCTAAGGGCCATCACCAAATTGTTACAGTGGCTTTCTCTGGCACTGGGTTGGGGACTTACAATAAACTTTTTTTTTCAATTTTTTAATTTATTAATTCATTTTATCTATCTATCTATCTATCTATTTATTTATTTATTTTTGAGAGGTTTTTGCTATAGGCCGCATGTGTTCGCCAGAAAGACAGAGAGAGACAGAGAGACAGAAAGTGAGAAATCACCTCTCAGGGTGGATGGCCATGCCACAATCCCTTTTTCTCCATTCTCTCAGGACCTTGGGCACGCATGCACACGTGCCCAGCATGAGTTTAAGCCACCGGGTCTGGGACTCGAACCACGGTCAACTACGTGGGAGTTTAGCAACATAGCCATTACACTAACTGCTGGTCCCACATTCACTTATTTTAATTTTACCAGAGACAGAGAGAGAGAGGGAAAGTGAGAAAGCAAGCTACCAGGTCCGGGACTTGAACTGTGGCCAGCCATGTGGGAGCATCCAGCGCCTCAACCACCATGCCACCTGCTGGTTCCGCAATAAACTTTAATAGGATTCCATTTTTATTTATTTATTTATTTATTTATTTATTTATAGGTTTTTGCCTTAGGGAATGTGCACTTGCTGGAGAGAGACACAGACATATGAGAAGGAAAGTGAGAAATCACTCCTCAGGGGGGATGGCCATGCCGCAACCCGTTCTCCTCCATTCTCCTTCTGGGATCTTGGACACGCATGCATACGTGACCGGTATGATTTTCAAGCCACCGGGTCTGGGACACAAACTGCAGTCAGCCATGTGGGAGTCCAGTGATGTAACTGCTGTGCCATCTACTGGGCCATACAATTGGATTTTTTTTTTTTAAATGAGGCTGTGATGCATAGGCTCTGGAATCTGGCAGACTTTGGACTGAAGCTGTTTCTTAGTTGTGTGACTCCTGACAAATTACGAAACCTTTCTGAGAATCACTTCTGAAATGAGATAATGATAGTACCGCTTCGGGGTTGTCATGAGAAATACATGAGATAGCACACAGAGATCACTTCGCGTGGTGCCTGGTACACAGTGCTCAACAAATGCTGTTATTGCAATTACTTAAACACAAGTCCACGGGAGGATGGAGGCAGCTCAGGTGGCCGGGCAGCACCGAGGAGGCCCAACCCTGCCAGGGCAGGGACTGAAGCTGCTCCGGGTGGCCTTCAGGACACCTTCCAGCACGGTTCCCAAGCAGTGTAGTCCTCATTGCTGCCAGGCCAGGGGCCTCCCCCATGACCGCAGCACACACCTCCATCAGCCTGGGACGCTATTGGCCACTTGCCTGGCCAGAAGGCACGTGGATGACCCTGGACACCTAGAATGCTCAGTAACCAAAACCCGGTGGTTGACGTCAGCTGTGGCCCTGTCCCCCAACCCCGTTGGGCTAACTTTACCAAGCAGCCTCTGTTGACACCAGATAAAGTTCAAAACCCCCTCAGCCTGGCCTTTGGAGCTGGCCTGAATCCAGACTTTGTTCCGGAGTTCCACCCTCTTCTGAACTACAAACCCTTTGCTTTTGAATGGATGTCGCCCACCTTTGCTCGAGCTGTGCCCCCTGCCTGGCCTGGCCTGGCCTGCAATCCCACCCACTTGCAGGGCTTGGCCCCAGCTCTGCCACCTCTCTGAAGACTCTGTGGTCGCCCAGGCCCGCCTCTGAATGGAAGGCACGGACTATGCGCCTGACCCCCTGTGCTAAATTCTCCAATCCTCAGCACAGCCTATTAGGACAGTATTATCATATTATTTGCTTAAGAGGAGAATGAACAAGGCTCTCTTGACCAAGAGAGTGCAAGCTGGGATTCAAACCCCAGTTCACCAGTTTTCTTCCTTTTTTTTTTTTCTTTTTGCCATAGGGTACGTGCTCTCATCAGAAAGAGACAGAGACAGTGAGAGGGAAAGTGAGAAATCACTCCCCAGAGTGATGGCCCTGCCACCGTCCCTTCTCCTCCATTCTCCTGGGATTTGGGGCACTCAAGCACACATGCCCAGTGCGATGTTCGAGCCACAAGTTCAGGACTCAAACGGTTGGCTATGTGGGAGTCCAGCACCTTAACCACTACGCCACCTGGTGGCCCCCAGTTTGCCTGTTTTCAAAGTCCAAAAGCTTCCCCACAAGTTCCCCCCCCCCCCAGGTGGGTGGAGCCTCTATCAGCTCCTTGGCCTGCAGGACACCAGCCCCTTGAGGGGCAAAGTTGTGCCTTCTCTAGCTCCGGTAGCTTGAAGGGCAGCAAGGTGACGGGCTTCCCAGATCATCTGCCAATTAGGAAAATTAGGACATTTGGTTTTGGTGTTCCTCAACAGGGGCGCACTTGGTCTTGGCGGTGAGGAGGGTCCTCGCTGGGCGGGGCTCTGTGGTGTCTTGAGGGGCATTTAGTATCCCTGGGTTCAACGTGCCAGGAGACTCCCCCCCAGTCACTGAGACAAGGCAAACCATGACCTCCCTCAAATAAGGGGGACAGGACAGGGGGCCCCGTGCCCAGGCAAGACCAGTCTGCTACACAAACAACCACAGAAGAGCAAAGCTGGGACTTGGGTGGAGTGGTCCCAGCTCTGCGGGGACAGCGACAGGCCCTCGGTCACGCCATGCCACAGCCACTCTGTGCCTCAGCTCCCTCATCCGTACGGTGGGGACAGCGGCCTATAGTGATGATAAGCTACGAGTGCTTAAACCTGTAGGCTTTCACAAAAACCATTTATCCCAATAAGACGGAAGAGTCTCAGGCAGAGACTGAGCCCTGAAGTTTTTTGGATCCCTGGTTTACCCCAAGGGAAATGACGGCCCGTCTGCAGCAACCTAGCAAGCACACCGGCAGACACAGGTCCCCTCTGCTCTGGACTGGCAGAGAGAGCAGGCCATCTGGAGCCCGGACTGCAGGTTCCCAGGCAGGAGGGGTCAGTGGGGACTCCGCGTGAGGAACAGTAAATATCCCTCCCTTATTCCTCTCGGCACAGGATCCAGATCCCAAATCAAAATCGCACCCTAAGGCAATGTTACATATGAAAACCCACAGAAGGTAGACAGATAGGCAGACAGACAGACGGCCCAGCAGTAACCTTAGAGAAGGCTGCATCCATTTGACAGGTGGAGAAACTGAGGTCAGCCCAGGGAAGTGACTCACCCCAGTCAGCTCTGGAAAAGCACAGGAGGCCCCCAGCTGAGAATCCACGCTCGAACCACTGTCCAGGAATGGGAACGTGGGATGAGTGGTTTGGAAATTTTCCAGGGAGCTGCCAATGCTGCCCAGGAGTGGGCTGTGGCCCCACGTTTGTCAGAGCAGGCCTGACAGTGACTCCTCTCCGGACACAGCTGGGCTGATTTTGATTGGGCTATAGATGGGGGTCCTACCCACTCCTGTCCAGCTTGGGGTCCCAGCACGCTGGCGATCTGAGCACCCCGGCAAGTACAGACAGCTAGGCAGACAGGAGGAGCCTCGGTCCTGGGGCCGGACACGGCTGTTTACACAGGCAGAGTTTCTGAGTCAGCCAGGAGGCTGCCCTGGGACAGAATGAGCCGGACAAGTTCCATGTGATCATTCTCTTTGCTACACACCGTGCTCCGTCCCTCGTCACCCCACCTGGATTATACAACCAGGAGCCCTATTCTTTTGAGGTTCAAGAGGTTAAGTAAAGAGTTGAGGGCGGGAAGCCACGTCAGCTTCTAAGGAAGGGATTCTTCAGAAGGAACAATTCACACAGAAGCTAGAATGAATGTCTCTAAGCAGCACACAGACACAGACAGCAACCGCTTATGACGGTTCCACCTACGACTGTCCGACTTTGGGGTAGTAGGAGAGCAACACACGTTCAGGAGACCGTACCGTGAATTTTATTCACAATTCTTTATAATAACTTCATTATAAAATAGGCTTGGGCCAGCCCCAAGGCCTAGTGGTTAAGGGAGCCAGATCCATGTGGCCGACCACATGGTGAAAAACACACCTCGAGCATGAGCATGGATGCCCCCAACCCCCAAAGGATGGAGACATGGAGGAAAGCCTGTGGTGTGGACACGCCCACGAGGGAATGCCTCCTTCCCTCTGTCTCTGCTGCCCGGTGCACGTGCCTTGTCACATAAACACGTAAAATAGGCTTGTGTTAGGGATTTTGCCCAGCTGCAGGCTAATGGAAGTGTTCTGGGCACGTTTAAGGACCGCAAAGCTAAGCTGTGATGTTTGGTGGGCTAGGTGCGTGCAGGGTATCTTGGCCTTAGGATATTCTCAATCTAGAATGTGTTGATTGGGACATAGCCCTGTTGTAAATTGAAGGGTCTCTGTGTTTCTGATCCTGTCAGTTACCCTCAGTTCCTCAGAAGACCCCGGGGCAAAGCCGGGGGCATGGGCCTGTCTCCGCTTGTGTATCTAGCCTCCTCATTTGTCCTCCCGGATACCTTACACACTCCTTTCTGTTTTGTTGTTTAATTAGACTACCTCAGCAAGGCAAGTCATTCAACTGACTTGCACTTTTATTTTTTTTTGAAAGAATTATTTTATTTAACTTTATTCATTTGTTTGTTTTAATTTAATCTTCCTTGGAGAAGCCCTCTCTGGCCCCACGCTGCCTAAGCCAAATACGCCCTCCTCTGTACCTGAAAGGCCCTCAGTGCAGGTGCTGACTGCGGGGGTCTAGTGCCCTTGCTGGACCCCCGGACAGGCCTGTGCACTTGTCCCACTCTCCAGCAGACCCTCAGCTCCTGGCAGCTCACTCAGCAGTCCCCAGAGTTTTAGGGCTGAGGAGAGGCCAAGGAGTCCAACAACCTCTCCCAGGGAGTAGGGTGTAAGAATTTGTAGGAATCCCCTTTGGGCAGCTTTCTTTTTTATTTTCTTTTCTCTTTCTTTTTGTTAAATAATTATTTTATTTTGATTTGACCAGAGAGAGAAAGAGACAGGGAAAGTGAGAAAGAAGCTGCCAGGTTCAGGACTCAAACCACGGTCAGCCATGTGGGAGTCCAACGCCCTTAACACCACGCCACCTGCTGGCCCTGTCTTTTCTTAAATGTTTTCTTTCTTTTTTTTTGGAGAGGTTTTTGCTATAGGGCAAGTGCGCTCGCCAGACAGACAGAGAGAGACATAGAGACAGAAAGTGAGAAATCACCCCCCAGGGGGGGATGGTCACGCCACAATCCCTTCTCCATTCTCCTCTCGGGATCTTGGGCACGCACGCACACACGCCCAGTGTGAGTTTTAAGCCTCCAGGTCCGGGACACGAACCGCAGTTGACTACGTGGGAGTCCAGCGACATAGCCATTACGCTAACTGCTGGTTCCCAAATGTTTTTTTTCTTTGAGGATAGTGTGTACACACATGTGATAGTGAGAACTAGTGAGAGAGAGATAAGCACCTTCCACAGGTCTGCTCACACCACAATCTCCTCCCTCCAGTCCTCCAGCCTGTCAGATCTTGGGTATTTGCACATGTGCCTGGTGTGTTTCAGGTGACAGGGCTCAGGACTCCACTTGAAGCTGCCGTACAGGATCTGGCTTCTCTTGAGCAGCATATTACTGCTGCAACCCAAAGCTGGTCAGTCGAAACGTTCTTGTCCTCTCTGTGCTTCACTTACCCACCTATAAGAAGGGGCTAGTAGGACCAGCAGATGGCTTAATGGTTACGTCATTGGACTCCCATGTAGTCGACTATGGTTTGAGTCCCGCATCTGGTGGCTTAAAACTCATGCCAGGTACGTGTGCCTCAAAATCCCAAGAAGAGAATGGAGGAGTAGGAACTGTGGCATGGCCATCCCGTCGGGGGTGATTTCTTGCTTTCTGTCTCTCTGGGGAGTGTGCGCGCCCTATAGCAAAAATCCCTCTTTAAAAAAAAAAAAAAAGATGGGGCTAATATAGGTGTAAAGTGCAAAGTACGACAGGTGGGAGCACTCAGTGTCTGCTACAGTGCTCACAATTAGTCGTTTTACAGGTGGGGACACGAAGGCCCAGGAAGGACAAGTCTACTGTCTCAAGGCTGGAAAGGGGTGACGGAGCCTGGGTTCAGGACTTTAATAGTTGGTCTTTTTCACTCTCCACCCTCTCCCCCCCCCACATACACAGATTCACTTGTTCATCAATAACAGTTAACTATTGTGTGCTGGCCCCTTGTGGGTATTGTATGACTGACAAAAAAAAAAGCTTTTCAGTATGAGTAGGATAAACTTGATTTGTGGGCATTAGTGTAAAATCCTCAAGGGCTCAAATTCCAGCTTTGCCACTTCCTTGCTATGATATTGCTAAGTTCCCTAACCTATCTAAGTTGCTTCCTCTATTAAAAGGGGAAAGTAGGAGCTCTTGGCAGGAGAGCTGAAACAAGGCATCGGCTCAACACTTGGAGATCCAAGCAGCTGTTACTATCTTCAGCATCTTACTTAGAATTTCCAATCTGTGCACATGATAGTCCGGTCTCCCGCTCCAGGCCCCAGGCCCCGAGTTGTCCTGTCAGAAGAAACCACATTTGACAACTTCTGGCACAGCGCATTTGGTGGCAGCCTACACTTTCAGACAGCCACACCTACAATCACGGGAGGCCTGCTGGGCTGCTCTAATGGCCTGCTATGGTGGGCAGAGCCCCAGCTGCCTCTGAGTGCCTGGCCCAGGCTGGGGCGTGTACAGGGGTTCCAAGGGGGGACAGTTCGTGCCCCCTTTCCCTACCCAAAGTTTGGATGTTCTTTTGCACAAATGGTAAGTAGCACTGGTCAACACTGTTCTTTCTGCCCCTTCCTTTTTCACCTATGGTACCTTGGAAGTCGTTCCGTACTGGTGTGCATTCTGAACATTTTTCGTTTTAGCGACTGCACAGTATTCCCGTTGTACGGATTTCTTTTTTAAGCTTGGTTGCCGTTACGGTTATTAACCTGGGAACTGCGAGGGCTCAGGACGGTCAACGAGCTGCTGAGCTGGAATCCGGGAACCTGGTTCTAGCCCCAGCTCTGCCCAGAATTCAGGTACCTCGGTTCGATCTTTCCTGTCTATACAACTGATGGAGAAGGGTGAGTGCAGAGAGGACCAGCCTACCTTTTCCCAGGGTTCCGTCACGGATCGGTGATCAGTGAGCAGCGCGCGCAATTTATTCCAGCCCGCGGCTCAATCATTCGGCGCAAGCCACTCCGCTACACTAGCGGAATCAAACTCATCAAACACTGACGCAGTCAAGCTCCGAACCGTTACCAGGCCTTACTGGCCTCGGTACCCAACCTCGGGGCAGCCACGTTCCGGCGCGGGCTACTCACCCACACCCCGGCCACTTCACCCGGCGACGCCAAGTGCTCCTCGAAGGTTATAGCTTCTCCTGTCTCTTTAAGGGGGCCGAGCCCGGCTCCACTACTTCCGCCCCGAAGCAACATGGCGCCGGCGCCGGGGCGAGAACCCGGTGAAGGCGCAGAGAGAGCTCCCTCCACAAAGATGGCGACGTCCTGGCCACCGCGTTCGCGCCCGGCGGTGACGTCACTTCCTGGGCGGAGGAGGCTGAGTGGTGCAGTGAGGGACAAACAAAAGGAGGTGCCGGAGGAGCGCTGCGGCCGGCGGCGGGACGGAGCGGCCGGGGGCTGGGGCTGCCTGCTGGGCAGCCCGGCACGGCGAGCCCAGGTGAGTAGGTGCGGTAGGGGAGGGGGCATGAGCTGTCACCTCTCGAAACCCCCTCATACACGCCCCTGGCCAGCTGTCTGTCCTCCGGCGCTGCGGGCAGCTCGGACTCTGCCCGCCACAGCCGGTCCCCAGGGCGCCTCCCGCGACCGCTCCATTTTGCCTATCTCTGGGTCCCCGGTGCCCGAGTCTTCGCGGGCCCACCCTCTCCCCGTGCCGCGGCGCGCGAGCCCCCTCCCAGGCACCCCGAGCCTCCTTGCGCTCTACGTACCGGGAGTTTCCGCCTCGGCTGCCCCAGTCCCCTTGCCATCCCCTGGGTGCCCCCAGATCCTCTCTCCTCCGCACACACTCCCCCCTCCCCAGGGGTTCCACCTCTCTGCCGGGTCTCTTGGTTCCCAAAGGTTCCACCGGCTGTCTTGTCCTGGCTCCCGCCCCCAACCCCCGTTTCCCTGGACCGCTCCCTCCTCTTGATCTGGTGGGAACAGTGCCCTGACTTGGGGGCAGGATCCCTTGCTAGGCACTTGGGGCATCTGGGCTGGGGTTCAGGGGAAGCTGGATCCGGCTCAGAGACGCCAGACCCTGCCTCTGTCCTGTTCCCGCAGGGGACCAGGAACCAGTTGTGAGGTCCAGCTGTAGGGCAGCCGGGCGTCCGCTCCGCGCTAGCAAAATGTAGCTTGGGGTCCTTGAGGCTCGTGGCTGTGCTGGTTTTGTCGACTGTGTCCCCCCTCGGTCTGGACTGCAGGGAGCCCACGTCAGACCCCTTCTCAGCTGATGCAGTTGTTGCCTTTTTTGGGAAGGAGAGGGGTTGGGGGTTGTCTGGCAGCCTCCTCCTAGTGGGGACTGGACTGGAAGGGCGGGGTGGTTCCTGGGTGAGCCACACTTCCACCGCTCCTTCCCGTGCCCCCCCTCAGGAAGCCTTTGAGGACAAGGTGCGGAGGGAGAGAGAGCCTGGTGGGGTGTGGGGACTTTGGGCCTGAATTGTGGAGGAGGCTGTTCAGGGTGCTGACAGTTCGCAGGGGCCTCTTCTCCCTTTGCTATCCGTACTACTCTTAACCACTGCCAAACTGCATTCTGTTCCCCAAGCCCGACAGACTGTCTGAGCGGGAGCGGGAGGCCAACTTGGCGCTCCTTCCTGTGGAGAGGATGGGGGAGTGGGCAGTGCTGGTGGCTCAGTCACACTGGTCTGTGTCTGTGAAGGTCAAGGCTTCCTCTTCTCACAAGGGGAGGCGAGGACAGATGACTGGCGCTGGAGGACTGGCTGTCCTGAAGATGCTGGGATGAATGACTGGCCTCACCCTCCCTGTCTTCCTAGTTTTAAAGCTTCCTAGTGTTGGGGTCTAATGCTTCCCTTCCTTCCCCGGACTGTGCAGTGTAGAGTAGGGGCCCCAGAAATGTTTGTGACTTCCCCCGGAATCCAGTCAGATTTGCCCTTTCTCCATCCCTTGGGCACACATCCACAGGACGCATTTTCCTTTGCAAACTTTGGTCTTTCAGGACAGTAGGGGCTCCTAAGGATTGCCCCAGTGGATTAAAACTTGGGGGTAGACAGGCAGACCTTGGGTTGCTGCCTGGCTTGGGCTGGACCTCACCTGTAGGAGCTGGAGGGACTCCCTCTTCGGAGATGGAGGAGACTCCTGGTTTTCACATGGGGACACTGAGGCACACACCGGTGGGCTAAGGTGTCTTGGGGACTCAGGGTTTGATGCAGGGCCTGGTACCCCAGCTCTCCTTCTTAACCCACTCATTCCTTTAACCATCCTATCCTGGCCCAGGGATGGTGCTAGTAAGACACAGTCCCTGGTCTCTGAGCCGCAGTCTGGGAGAAGAGCAGATAGGGTGCCCAGCGTAATAACAGACATATTACAGGGGCAACCTGGAGGAAAGAGGATTTGGCTTTGGGTGAATATGTAGAGGGTGGTCAGGGTGCACTTCCTGAAAGACGAAGGAAGGAAGGAGGCAGGAAGTCCAGAGGCCCAGGTTCTGGTCCCAGCTCTGCTGTGGCCACGTGACTGCACTGCCCAGACTCAGCAGGTGTCCCTGTCCTTGCCGAGGAGGATGGGCAGGGATAGGTTGGCGCGGATGGCCTCTGTGCCTGCGTAGGCCCAGGTGCATTACTGCCTGGTGGCATCACCCGACTGAGCTGCTGGGTGCTGACCTGACCCCTGTGGGGTGGGGGCTGCCTTCGGCTTCTGTCCTCCCAGCATGGTGCCTGGAGCAGGGGAGGGGCGATGCATTCTCTTTGGCACAAGTGGTTGAAGGGCTTCTCCATCCCTCCTAGGTCTCTCCTAGGTCCCCCCAGGGGCCTTCATCCTCCCGCACCCTCCCACTGCCAGCCTAGTGATCACAGCTCTCCCCAGTCTGCCCCTGGTGTGCCGCTCTCTGCACATCTCTGAGCGCGAGCCGGGCATGTGCTAGATGCTCGCTGAACACTTTTGATAGATGATGGCTGGATCTTGTGTTTGCCTTAAGAGTCAGACTGTGTCTTCACCCGACCCACAGAGGCCCATGTCTTGCCACTCTTCACATCCAGCTCTGTGTTTGTTTGTTTGTTTGTTTGTTTTTAATATAAATTGGTCCATCCTTTTTTATGCTATGATTTTTTTGAGAGGCTTTTTTTTTTTTTTTGCACTTGCCAGAAAGACAGAGAGAGACAGAAAGTGAGAAATCACCCCCCAGGGGGGATGGCCACTCTGCAGTCCCTTCTCCTCCATTCTCCTCTCAGGATCTTGGGCATGCATGCACACGCACCCGGCATGAGTTTAAGCCACCAGGTCTGGGACTTGAGGTGCGGTCATCTACATGGGAGTCCAGCGACAAAGCCATTACACCAATTGCTGGTCCCAACTATAATTATTTATTTTATTTATTCATTCATTTATTTTAATTTGACCAGAGAGAGAGACACAGAGAAACAGAGAGGGAAAGTGAGAAAGCAAGCCACCGGGTCCAGGACTTGCACTGTGGTCGGCCACGTGGGAGTGTCCAGGGCCTTAACCACCATGCCACCTGCTGGTCCCCCAGGTCCAGCTCTGGGTCGAGCCAGGCTGACCTGCTGAGCTTTGTCTGGAAGCCATGTTCTCTGCCCTCCAGGCAAACATGTGTTGTTCCTTCTGCCTGGAATGCTCTTCCTCAGGAGCCAGCTCAGGCAACTTCTCTCCAGGAAGCTTTCCTGACCCCACTAGTCTGGGTCTGATGCTTCTCCTGGATCCCCCTCAGCAGTGCCCTGGGCTCTCAAGAGTGTAATTGCTGACTTGGCTTCTCCTCAGTAGACCAAGTTCAGGGGGGAGGGTGTTATCTGTATCTCCGGTCCCTGGAGCCCCCCCAGCCCAGGGCCTGGCAGCGAGCGGGCTCTCAGAGGATGCCGGCAGCACAGCAGGTAACCGACGGTCACACACGCCCACTGACTGTAGCTCTTGCCTCCTCGTAGGGAGGCAGCGTCCATGGAGCAAAAGGAATGCCAGGACCCTGCCCAGGCAGACGTGGGCCAGCCTCGGCACCGACAGCCAACACGCAGATAGCAGAGCCGTCCTCGGGTAAGGACTGGGCCCCTCTCCCTGCAGGCCCACGCCAGCCTCTGGTCAGGTGCCCTCCTGGCCTGGGAGCACAGGGCAGCAGCTCTGTCTCGACGGTCCTTTGCTTTTCGTGCTGTAGAACCCAGGAGATTCCGGCAGACGACAGAATTGTCCCTTCCCCCTTTTGCCTCAGCGGCCAGCCGAGCAGTGTCTGGCTGTGGTCCTCTTTGAATGCCGAAGTTTGATTGCAAATCTGTTTGCCCCTCACCTCAGAGCTTATCAGCCTGGGTTGCATATGCCTTGTGCCCCCTTTCCTGGGCTGTGTTCCGTGGCAGCGGTTTCCTCGGTCACAGTGGGGAGGTGACCTGGAAACAGCGGCCTGTTGCTGTCCTCGCTGCAGGACTTCTCATGCCTGAGTGTACTGAGCTGAGCACAGTGAGTCTCTGAGAGGGAGCGAGCATGTCGTTTTCCCACACTTGTTTCATTACATAGACATCTTTGGGGGTTGGGGTTCCTTGGCTACGCTTTGGAAAATGGCTCCCAGAGGCAGTAGAGGCACTGGTTAGAACCTGGGTGTGAGCCCTGGCTATCATGTGCTACTGAGTGACCAAATAGTCCCTGTACCTCTCTGTTTTTTTATTTTTTTCCCGTTTTCTTTTTTTTTTTTATTCCTAATAGAGAGAGTTAGAAAGAGAGGGAAGCACCTTCTGTGGGACTTGCTTGCAGCATGCTTCTCGTCTTCCAGTTCTCCAGCCCATCGGACGTGGGGCACTTGCAAGCATGCTTGGCGTGTTTCAGGCTGACTGGGGCGGGATTCAAACCGCAGTTGCCATGGGGGATTGATTTCTCTTGAGCAGCATGTTACAACTGCCACAGAGCTGGCCCTCCTCTTTAAAAAAGAGGTGATATTAGCACTCACCTCCCTGTAGAACATTCTGAGGGTGACATCTGTCGATGTCGAGAAGGCTCTTCACAGTGTGTGTCCTAGAAGGTGCCCGTACCATAGCTGGTGAGTGTGGACTGCCGAGTAACCTGCCGAACACATCGGGGGTGTCATTTGGTCATTTGTGGGCATGTGGGCCGTTGTCCCCACTGACAGATTTGGAAACAGACTCAGAGTAAAGAAGCAGTGTGCCCAAACTCAGAAAGGATAGTAGGGACATAGGACTAGAACCTGGATCCTGGACTCCTAGGCCATGGTCCTTCACTCTCTGCCCTGAGGCCTCCCTATATCCTCCTCTCCACATCTATTACTACCATATGCTTATTTTCAGAAAAATTAAGCTGTGTCCCAGCTACCGGTTTGCAGCTTACTTTCGTTTTATTTGATGGTATCCCTCGACGAGGGAGGTTGCTCTGCGAGTGAGTCCAGGCCATTCGTCCTCCCGCCCTCTGGCCCCAGCCCTCACTGGACTGGAGTTTGGAGCTGTCTGTCTGGGCATCTGCAGACACAGAGGGAGGCGGGAAACGCCTGGTGTGTGAGTTTGTTGACACCGCCGTTTATTGGGATGAGGGCAGCAAACCCAGGCCCTGCTCTGTAGGAGTTTCCTGTTGGTTTTGAGGAACTCTGTCTCCTGGAGAGGGGAGGCGAGGAGCAGGAAGCAGCAGGTCCTGCTTATCTGAGATCAGAATTCCTCCTCCGTGCCAGGGACTGCATGGTGGGAACAGCATGGGCCGGCCTGAGAGGTCTTGGCCTCCACTGTCTGTCTGAGGCAGGGCCCAGGTTGGGGGTCTGGGAGACTCATCAGTCAAGTCATCGTGTAGAGTAAGCCTGGCCCTTCCTGGGCCCTCAGGAATGTGTGTCCCTGACTCAGTTTACCTTTGCAGTACCTGGGGTACTGTTGCCTCTTTAGTTCTGTGGCCCTTTGGTGGGCTGGTGAGGAGAAGGGGCAGGGCCCAGTGGTCTGCAGGTGAAGATGCTCATTTGGGGCGTAGATGATCCCAGGACTGGTTTCAACCGGTTTCAGGTCTGGCAGCCTCCTTCTGCCAAGCCCAAATGTTCTTTGGTGGGATTGAGCTAGGGAAGTCTTGCCCGAGCCCCCAAGGCCTCCCCTCACCCAGCGCTTTCCTTGGGCTCGCTGTTCCCTCTTCCTCTCCCATGTGTCGTCCTTCCATTCTTCCCCAGAAATCCCTCTTCTCTCTTCTCCTGCGGGCAGAGTCCTCAGTGTGGCCCTTGCATAGGCGAAGCTCAGCTCCTCCAGCTTCCCCAGCTCCTCCTCCTCCCTGGCAGCAGTGCCTTCAAGTCCCACGATTGTCCTCATTGCCTGTCCCTAGGGCCGGGGCTGTGCTGGCTTGCTGTGGGCAGTCACCTACCCGTGCTCTCACTTCAGCCCGGGATGGGAGGTTGTTCTCTCATTTTATAGGCTCAGAGGAACACAGTCTCTTGCCAAAGTTGTACAGTTTAGAGATGGCAAGGCCAGGATGCTGGTCTATTTCGTTCTGTAACCTGTACTGTTTCTTTTTTTTTTTAAGCTTTGCTTAATTAATTAATTAACTTACATTAATTTGCCAGAGGGTTCCTGAACTCACTAGAGGGGGTGGGATGAAAAGCACCCTCCTCCCATGGGGCATGGTCATGCTGCAATCCCTTCTCCATTTCTCCCTCCCGTTGGGAGTTTGGAAACATGCACACTCACACCCCCAGTGTGTTTTCAAGCTACTGGGTCTGGGACGTGAACTGCACTGTTGGCCATGTGGGATCAAGCCACGTTAACCAGCACACCATCAGCTATTTTACTTATCACGGAGAGTGTGAGTGAGCGAGAGGAGCACCCTGGACAGTTTTGTCAGTTCATGGTTGCCTCCCTTCAGCCCTCCAGCCCTCCAGCTCAGGGTTCCGGGCATGTGTGTACACACCTGTAATGTTTTCGTGTCAACTCAGGGATCTGAACCTGGGTCAGCCCTGACTTCCACTACTGCAGTTCAGTTTGCTACTGAATATGCTGCCAGGTGGGGCCAGCCTGTGCTTTCTACTCCCCACTCCAGTGCATCTTTTTTTTTTTTTTTTTTTAGAGATTTTTGCTATAGGGCGCGTGTGCTCGCCAGACAGAGGGATAGAAAGTGAGAAAGCAAGAAATCACCCCCCAGGGGGGATGGCCATGCCGCAATCCCTTTCTCCTCTATCCTCCTCTCGGGATCTTGGGCACGCACGCACACACGCCCGGCATGAGTTTAAGCCACCGGGTCTGGGACTCGAACTGCGGTTGACTATGTGGGAGTCCAGCGACATAGCCATTACGCTAACTGCTGGTCCCTCCAGTGCATCTTTTTTTTTTTTCCTGGGTTCTCAGGCTTCTGGGGGTACTTGAGAGTCCTATTAAGAGAGCTAGTTTGAAACGCTGTATCCCCAAGACCCTGTATCCATCCCAGACCTCCAGAGTTGGGCCTGGAGAGCCGAGCAAGGAATCTGCACTTTGAAGAAGCTGCCTGGCAGCCATGAGGCTGGTGTTCTGCAGCCCACGCTGGGAAACACCGAGCAGAGGCCTCTCCTTCAGCCTGGCCCCCGCCTCTGGTGAATGGTCTGTCTGCCCCTCGGTGCCGAGCGAGGCCGAGCTCCCCAGGACCGGGACTGTGCACTTGCTTCTCAGTGACTCCCAGTGCGTGTGCATGCGTGTGTGGGGGGCGGGGGCTTAACCTTCTCTCATCAAGGGGTGTGGAGCGGAGGTTTCTGGGGGACTTTGAATCCAGCCACAGATGTTCCCTGCTATCTTTTCCAGTGCGTTTCTACTGCATCTCATGTCTCGCAGCAAGTTCTACATCTAAGTGTCTCTTGAGGGCTTAAAACCTCAAAATTAAATTGCTTGCTGCAATATAGCCTCACGCCTAGAGCGACGTTCCACTAGAGTACAAGCGGCAGTAAAATTCCACAGCTTTCACATGCCACCTGGACACCTCAGAGGTGCAGCTGCCAAACCCACACCCTCTGACAGTCAGCGTGACAAATGTGCTGACTGGCAGGGGCGGGACGTCCGGGAATCCCAGCCCTGTGGGGCACCTCACATCTCCCAGTTGGCTCCCCGGGTGGGATCCTGGGGCAGCCCCGTCCAGCACAGAGAGCAGGGCGGCAGGTCGTCTGCCTTAGCCAAGCCCCCATCTTCCCCGTCACCTGCTGTGCCTGGCCAGGGCCCTGTCCCCTAAGAGTCTCTTTCAGGCAGCGATGACCTGTCTGGAAGGCAGAGGGGCTGTGCATAGCAGGTCTAGGCCTGTCTCCAAGACCCTTCAGCTCCCAGGGGCCCAGATTCAGAGCGGGGCTCCCTTCCTTAAGCAGTCCCTAAAGGACAGAGTATGGCCTGCTCGGGTCCCTGCAAGGAGAGGACATCTTGTCCCGAGAAGCACGTTCGCCAGCCTGGATGTCCAGGTAGGCCCCGGAGACCTGCTTGCCTTAGAGGCGTTGGCACGGTGACAAATCAGACCTGCGGAGGACCTTCCCAGCATCCTCTGGCCTGGGGCGGGTCGCGTAACTTCTCTGGGCTTCAGACTTCACACTGACGAACCGGCGTGATGATGGCAGTGGCTACGTTACAGACACCCGTCCAGAAGCCATAGTGGTCTACCCCATTCAGTCCTCCCACAACCCTGTGAGAATTAGACTAGCCAGCCCATTTTACAGATGAGGCAACCAGAGTCCTGCCAGGGAAGTGACTTTCCCAAGGCCACACATGTGCGGTGGGGAGCCGCAGGGGGGCGCTGTGGAGATGGGGCGAGGCAGACAGTACTCAGCACTTCCTCGTGGTCAGTAACTGGAAGCTCTAGCACCTGCCTGACCCTGCAGCCACAGGGCTGTCCCTCAGGTCACCCTTCACTCTGGAAAGCAGGCCACACCCTTGGGAGTTTGCATGAGGGCGAACCTGTTTGGGAAGTCCTGCCCTCCTAGGAGAGCAGTCTGGAGCTGGTGCTCGCTCCCCTCCCCCTCGAGTCCTGCTGTCTCCCCTCTTCCCTGCCCAGGAAGGGAGGGTGTGCCCTTCTAGGTGGGGTGAGTCCCAAGCCCTGCAGCACCCCGAGCCCAGCCGCAGCCTCTGACTCACCCCAGCTGGGTGTGGGGGCCTAGAGGGCAGTGGCCCATTCTTGGGTGGGTGGGGGCGGTATGCCAGATGAGGGTGAGATGTCCCCTCCTGCTGGCTCTGGGACCAGAGGAAGCTCACACCCCGCCTCCCCCGCCAGCAGATTCACAGGCCTGGAGCTCTCCTGGGGCAGGGCCAGTGACCCAATGTCTTCCTCAGGCCTCTGGGAAACGGCCCTGCCCCCTTCCCTGGGAGAATGTTGGAGAAGCCGCCTTCCCATCTGTGGTCCGGAGGGGCGCCAGCCTCCGCCTCCCCTCCTGCCTGGGAAGCCTTCCCATCGCCTGTTTGCGCTTTAACAAAAGGCTCTCTGTGCCCTGTTTACCCGCTGCCCGCAGCGCCTGCCCGCCGCCCAGGTGTGGGCACTACACCAAGTCTCTGCGGCCCACGCGGGGTCTGGGGCACGCTTGGGTGGTCTCCTCTGGGACAGAGGGCTGGCAGGTCATTGCTTTGAGAAGCATCAATGAGATGTCTGCGGGGTCGACACCTAGGGGCTGGCTCTGAGAGCCGAGGCCATCTCTCCGTACTCGTACTTGTACGCCGTCCTTTCCTGGGCTTCTCGGAGTTCAAGGCTCCTGGATCTCAGAGTTCGTGGGAGCTCTGGGTGTGGTCTGGCACCTGCTCAGAGGTGTTTGTGCTTGAGGCGCAGTCCTCACCTGATCTGTCTCCACCGAATCCTAGGAGGGTCTTCCGTGATGACAGGCGGGGTCGTGGAATGGCATGTGTCACGGCGCAGGGTTGTGTTGACGCACACGTTATTTTTCATTCTCACAGCACTCTATCGTACAGAGGTCACCTGTTTTACAGATGTGATATTCCCATTTTATTTGGAGACACAGAAGCTTAGAGCCCCCCACAAGAAAGTGGAGTGGGCATTTGCTTTGGCCGACTCCAGGGTCTGTGCCTCACTCCTGCAAAGGGACTGCGGCCCTGCTGAGTGTGCTTCCTGGTGGGGCAGGAACACCGCTGGCCTTTTTCTTTTACTTTTTCTTTTCTCTTAATAGGTTCTTGCCACAGGACATGTGCATTTGCTGGAGAAAGAGAGAGAGAAAGTGGGAGGGAAAGTGAAAAATCACCCTCAAGGGGAATGGCTACGCCACAATCCCTTCTCCTCCATCCTCCTCCTGGGATTTTGGGCACGCTCATACACATGCACCTGGCATGATTTTTAAGCTATCAGGTCTGGGACTCAAACCAAGGTGGCCATGTGGTAGTCCAGCGCCTTAACTACCACGCCACCTGCTGGCCCCAGGCTAACCTTTTTCTAACCTAGGTGGCAGCTACTTCTCATAAATTCTTTTGTAATCATGAAAACCACACAGTGAGAGAGGACTTTTTATTTTCTCCCAAGTATTTTCTTTTACTCATTAAAGTACCATATTTATGGGGAAAAAAGAATGGAAAACGGGGCCAGCAGGTGGTGTGGTGGATAAGGGTGCTGGATTCCCACATGGCCAACCATGGTTCAAGTCCTGGACCTGGTGGCTTGCTTTCTCACTTTCCCTTTCTCTCTCTCTCTCTCTCTCTCTCTCTCTCTCTCTCTCGTCAAATAAAGAAAAAAAAAATAACAATAACAAATGGAAATAAATAAATAATTTAAAAAAAAAAAAAAAAAAAAAGAATGGAAAACAACTGTAGGCACCAGAGATAGTGTGGGAGGAGGGTGGGAAAGGGCAGAGGGTCAGAAACAGGTAAAAAAAAAAAATATATATATATATATATATATATATATATATATATATGAAATTAGAAAGGAAAATTATTGACGATAACATGCATGATCAAGCCATTATGCAGTATATTCTGGATGGGAAATCACATTTTGTGTGCTATGGCAATGCTTAGGGAATGAATGTAAACTAATTAATTTTTTAAAAGTTTCAGAAAAAAAAAAAGTGTGCAATATAGACAACCTTGTAGAATTTTACCTGCCTTCACTTAGCCACATATAATTCTGTGTATAGCTTTCTAGTTTATTTATTTATTTATTTTGCTATAGGGCACATGTACTCACCATAGAGAGAGGGAGACAGAGAAGAAGCAAGAGAGAAGAAAGCACTCCCTGGGGGGACAATCGTGCCACAATCCCTTGTCCATTATCCTCTTGGGATCATGGGTATGTCCGCACCTGGACCTGGTGTGTTTTTCAAGCCCTCAAGTCCAGGACTTGAACCACATGTTTAGCCATGTGGTCCAGCCATAGGATGTGTGTGCTCACTGAAGAAACAGAGAGACAAAAAGTGAGAAATCATCCCCCAGGGGGGATGGCCATGCTGCAGTCCCTTCTCCTCCATTCTCTTGGGATTTTGGGCACACATTCCTGGTGTGAGGTTTAAGCTACTGGGTTTGGGACTTGAACTGCAGTCGGTTGTGGAAGTCCAGCAATGTAACCATTACACCATCTACTGGTCCCATAATTTTTTTTATGATGGAAAAATACATATCACGTATAATGTACCATCTTGGGCCAGCCAGTTGGCAAGGTGGTTAAGGTGGCTGGATCCCCACATGGTCGACTGTAGTTTGAGTCCTGGACCCAGAGGCTTAAAGAGCACCCTGGACAGGGACCAGCAGGTGGCGTGGTGGTTAAGGCGCTGGACACTCCCACATGGTCAACCAGGGTTCGAGTCCTGAATCTGGTGGCTTGCTTTCTCACTTCCTTTCTCTCTCACTCTCACCCTCTGTCTTTCTCTGGTCAAATTAAGAAATAAATGAATGAATAAAAAATAAAAATAAAATAAATAATTATTAAAAAAAAAAAAAAAAGAGCACCCTGGACATGTGTGCATGTATACCCAAAATCCTGAGAGGAGGATGGAGAAGGGATTGTGGTGGGACATCCTTCCTGGGGTTGCTTTCTCACTTTTTTCTTTTCTCTCTTTTTCTCTGTCTCTTGCAAGAACACATGCCTTATAGCAAAATTCAAAACAAAACAAAACAAAACAAAACCCAGATACCTTGTGTATCCTGCTTCGCACCTTATTTATGTATTTGCTCTATCATGGAGTGAGACAGAGAGAGACAGTACCTCCAACAGGATCTCGACACCGAGACCCACCCCCAGCCCCAGCCAACGTTAGATCACGGGCCTGTGTTTTTGCTTGGCATACTCAGGGAGGTCCCCAGTGTGAACCCGGAACCTTCCCATGGGGATCAGTCTTGCAGAGCATCACACCTCACTGCTGTGCCCTGCCGGGCCCTGCAGATGATTTTAAATCCACATGTCCCATGTCCAGAGCTCTTGCTCTTTGTACTCCTCCCAGATCTACCTGCCACAGGGGGGACAGGGCTGCTCCTTTGAACCCTCAGGGACAGGGATGCCCCAGAACTGGTCCTACTTTTCCCACCTGCCTACGCTGCCTTGGGGGCAGGGTCTGGGCTGTCTTGCTGGCTCCCACTTCCGCATCTCCCTGGGAGCAGAGCAGGGCCAGGCGAGAGGGTACCCTGCTGTCTGCAGCGTCCCCTGGCCCGGTAGCACATGCTGCCTACTGTGTCTTCATAGGTGGGAGGACAGGGAGAGGACCTGCCGCGGATGATTGCTTTGGTGAATTTAACGATGAAATCGTTTAAACACACAGAAAAGCCTAAAGACAAGAACAGCTATCTCTGTATCTAGGACTCAGCTTTGTTAGACCTTAAGTTTTGCAGTAATTGCTTCGGATATACATACATGCACTGGAATAAAATGTTTCAAACATAGTGGAACCCCTTTTTCTGACCCCAGTGGCTTTCCTCACTAGATGAAGTTATCATCTTAACTTGGGGATTTTCCATGCATGTTTTGGTGTACATGTTATAGAACACTTTTATGAATGTGTGTAGTGTTCTGCAACTGTTTTTTTGGATCAACATTTTCTTTTTTTCTGAGAGGTTTTTGCTATAGGGTGCATGCACTCACCAGAAAGACAGAGAGACAGAAAGCGACAAATCACCCCTTAGGGGGGATGACCACGCCGCAATTCCTTCTCCTCCATTCTCCTCTCGGGATCTTGGGCATGCATACACATGCGCCCAGCATGAGTTTAAGCCACCGGGTCTGGGACTTGAAACGTGGTTGACTACATGGGAGTCCAGAGACATAGCCATTACGCCAACTGCTGGTCCCATGGATCAACATTGTTTTTGAGGTTTATCCGCGTCGATACATGTAGCTATAGTTTTCTAACTTTAACCAATGTAAAACATCCCACTGTATAAGTAGCACCACTCCTCCTTTCTCTTTTGGGTAAGTGTTTAGATCATTGCCGATTTTTTGCTGTCACAACTCTTCAGTGAGCTTTTTTAAATCTGTGGCTTCTGGTATAGGTATGAAGTACCTCTTAAGATATATAACTGGGGGGACCAGCAGATGGTTTAATGGTTACGTCACTGGATTCCCAGGTAGTTGACCATGGTTTGAGTTCTGGAACCACGGCTAAAATTCATGCTGGGCGCGTGTGCTTGTGTGCCCAAAATCTTGAAAGGAGAATGTAGGAGAAAGGATTATGGTGTGGCCATCCTCGCTGTGGGACAACTTCTTGCTTTCTCTCTGTCTCTCCAGTGAGCACACATGCCCTATAGCAAAAATCTCTATTAAAAAAAGATACATATGGGACCAGCAGATGGTGTAATGGCTATGTCACTGAACTCCCATATAGTCGACCGTGGTGCCTTAAACTCACGGAAGGTGCGTGTGCGTGCATGCCCAAGGGATTGAGGCATGGCCATCCCCCCTGGTGGGGGGTGATTTCTGGCTTTCTGTTTCTCTGTTTCTCTCTGTCTTTCTGGCGAGTGCATGCGCCCTATAGCAAAAAAGTCCTCTCAAAAAAGAAAAAAAGATATATAACTAGGAGAGAAATTGAGTTGTAGGATTTGTGCATCTTTTTGTTTTTAGAGAGATTTTTGCTATAGGGTGTGTGCGCTCACTGGAGAGACAGAGACAGAAAGCAAGACATCATCCTCAGAGGGGATGCCATACCACAATCCCTTCTCCTCCATTCTCCTTTCTGGATTTTGGGCTTCCATGCACACGCACCTGGCATGAGTTTGAAGCCACCAGGTCCGGAACTTGAACTGTGGTTGACTGTGGGATCCCAGCAACGTAACCATTATGTCATCTGCTGGTCCCTGGGTACATGCATGCCAGAGGGAGTGAAATGATATCTAATTGTTTTAATTTGCCTTCCTTGATTACTAATGAGGTTAAGAATGAGTCCATACATTAATTCTATTTGCATTCTTTCCTGTGACTTGCCTATTCATAGGTTTTGCCATCTTTCCTCCACTTGAATGGCTTTTCTTTCATGTGTAGGTGTTCTGTATTAAGTCTGGGTGTTGATCTTTGGTGGGTGCACACATTGGAAGTGTCTCCTCCCAGTCTGTGGCTTCTTTCTACTTATTACTGTGTGCTTTGATGTGCTTTTTAAAACTTTGCTGTAGAGCCCATGTGCTCTTCTGAGAGAGACAAAGAGAAAGAATGGGAAAGTATTCCCCAAGGGAATTGTCATGCTGCAGCCCCTTCTCTGGTCTCCTCTTAGGGTTTTGAGTGTGTGTGCGCATGCACACACACACACACAAACACACACACGTTTCTTAAGCCCATGTCTGGCTGTTTGGGATCCATCTGCCTTAACCACCATGCCACTGGCTGACCCATGCATATTTTAACTTTAATGCAATCATTTATCTTTTCCTATAACGATTTATACACTTTGTGGCAAGATGTCCTTCTCTATCTAAAATGACATTAAGATAGTCTCCTAGAGACCAGCAGTAGGCGAAATGGCTATGTCACTCGACTCCCATGTAGTCGACTGCAGTTCGAGTCCCAGACCCGGTGGCTTAAACTCACACTGGGCACGTGTGTATGCGTGCCCAGGATCCTTAGAGGAGAATGGAGCAGAAGGGATTGCTGCGTGGCCATCCGCCCTGGGGGGTGATTTCTTGCTTTCTGTCTCTGCCTGGCGAGTGCACACGCCCGATAGCAAAAACCTCTTAAAAAAAAAAAAAGATAGTCTCCTAGATTTGTCTTTAAATAGTTCCAAGTTTTGCTGAGGGTCTTTAATTCACTGGAATTTATTTTTGTGTAAGGAGTGAAAGCTCTGTAGTCTTTTCATGTTACTATATGAGAATTAGCGCCACTTACAGATACCCATTCTTCCCCCTTGACCTGCCTATCTTAGTTTCCAGTAATGTTGGAGTCTATATCAAGGCTCTTCTGTTCTTTTTGCCCACTGATCTATCCCTACATCAATTCTTGTAACTTTATACTACGTTTTTTTCTTTCTTTCTTTCTTTTTTTTTTTAGAGAGAGATTTTTACTATGGGATGCATGTACTCACCAAAGAGCAGAGAGACAGAGACAGAGAGATAAAAAGCGAGAAATCACACACACACACACACACACACACACACACCCCGCCAGCGGGGATGGCCACACCATAGTTCTTTCTCCTCTGTTCTCCTCTCAGGATCTTGTGCACACATGCACGTGTGCCTGGTGTGAGTTTTAAGTTGCTGGGTATGAGACTAGAACCCTGGTCACCCCATCTGCTGATCCCTATACTAAGTTTTAATTTTTTTTTTCTTTTTTTGGAGAGGTTTTCACTATAGGGTGCGTGCGCTCACCAGAGAGAGAGAGACGGAGAGACAGAAAGCAAGAAATCACCCACGGGGGGGGATGGCCACACTGCAATCCCTTCTCCTCCATTCTCCTCTCAGGATCTTGGGCACGCACGCACACGCGCCTGGTGCGAGTTTAAGTCACCGGATCCGGGACTCAAACCGCGGTCGACTACATGGGAGTCCGGTGATAGAGCCATTACACTAACTGCTGGTCACCCCAAGTTTTAATATTTAATAGAGTATATTCACCCCACTTTATTCTTTTAGATCGTCTTAGCTATTCATGATCCTTTGAAATAGTTATTTTATTTATTTTTAATTTTGCCAGAGGACATGTGCACCTACTATATATGGGGGGGGAAGGAAAGTGAAAGTGAGAAAGCAACCCTCGTGGAGGATGGTCACACCCCAGTTCCTTCTCCATTTATCTTTCCTTTTGGGATTTCGGTCATGCCCAGCATGTTTTCAAGCCACCTAGTCCAGGACTTGAACCATGCCAGGACCCAAACCACTCAGCCTTGTAGGATCCAGCCACTTTAACCACCATGCCACCAGTTGGCTCTGAAATAGTGATTTTAAAAAATATTTTTCTGGGAGCCAGCAGATAGTGAAGTAGTTATACTTATATTGCTGGACTCCCATATGGCTGACTGCAGTTCAAGTCCTGGACCTGGTGGCTTGAAACACATGCTGGGCATGTGTGTGTGCATGCCCAAAATCCCAGAAGGAGAATGGAGGAGAAGGGTTTGTAGAGTGGCCATCCCTCTGGGGGGTGATTTCTTGCTTTCTGTCTCTCTCTTTCTCTGGCAAGCACACACACCCTATAGCAGAAATCTCTCCAAAAAAATAATTTTTGGGGGCAGGGGTGTTGGCAGGTGGCGTGGTGGTTGGAGTGCTGGACTCCCACATGGCTGACCGTGGTTCAATTCCTAGACCAAGTGGGTTCCTTTCTCACTTTCCCTTTCTCTCTTTATCTCTCTCTGGTCAAATTAAAATATAATAATGAATGTAATTAAATAATTTTATTATTTAACTTTATTTATATTTTAATTTATTTTTAATTTGACCAGTGTAAGAGAGAGAGAGAGAGAGAGGGAAAATGAAAAAGCAAGCCTCAAGGTTTGGGACTCAAACCACAGTTGGCCATGTGGGAGTCCAGCCCCTAACCACCACGTAACTTGCCAGCCCCAAATAAATAATTATTAGAAAAAATATTTGTATTAATTACCTGAGTAAACATATGCTTATAGTGAAAAATAGAAGTAAGTTTGGGGTAAAAAAAGAATTATAAACAGTAGTCTAACCTCACTACTCAGATTGTTCAGGGTGTGTGAGTGTTCGTGACACAGTTTAGTCACCTACTTTTTTTTTTCAGCAATTAAAAAAAAATTTATCACTTTCAGCAGCCATGCTTTACTCGGCTCAGTGGAACTCAAAATTCTGATGAGTAGAAGGTCTGGTGCCCACGATTGATATCTGCACATTTGTGGTAAAATGTGAGCCTATCGGGACCAGCAGTTAGCGTAATGGCTGTGTCGCTGGACTCCCATGTAGCCGACTGCGGTTCGAGTCCCGGACCCAGTGGCTTAAACTCATGCCCGGCGCATGTGCGTGTGTCC
The DNA here is from genome assembly GCA_026018925.1 of Tupaia tana. Lineage (NCBI taxonomy): Eukaryota > Metazoa > Chordata > Mammalia > Scandentia > Tupaiidae > Tupaia > Tupaia tana. The sequence goes on from JAKSZU010000013.1 coordinate 101,305,109, forward strand.
CCAAGATCCCGAGAGGAGAATGGAGTAGAAGGGATTGTGGCGTGACCATCCCCCATGGGGGGTGATTTCTCACTTTCTGTCTCTCTGTCTCTCTCTGTCTTTCTGGTGAGCGCAAGCACCCTACAGCAAAAACCTCTTAAAAAAATGTGGGACCAGCAGTTAGTGTAATGGCTATGTCGCTGAACTCCCATGTGGTCGACCACAGTTCAAGTCCCAGACCCGGTGGCTTAAACTCACGCCGGGCGCGTGTGCGTGCATGCCCAAGATTCCAAGAGGAGAATGGAGGAGAAGGGATTGCGGTGTGGCCATCCTCCCTGGGGGGTGATGGGGGGTGATTTCTCGCTTTCTGTCTCTCTCTGTCTGTCTGGTGAGTGCACGTGCCCTATAGCTAAAAAAAAAAAAAAAAAAAGGTGAACCTATCTTCCTTTGGTTGAGATACTAAAAAAAAAAAAAAAAAAAAAAAAAACCTTTCAAAAATTATCTCACTTTTTAGAAACTTGGTATGTATCATTTCTACACATGTAGGCTTTTCCATAAGTCATTGTGGTGATTGAATTTTGACCCTTTGGACAGAAAATAGATGATGTTAAACTAAACTATATGGCCTAGGTAGGCCTCCATGTGCAAATACTTGGGTCCTTATAAACAAATCACAACCTAACTTTGAAGTCTATTTCCATAACAAATAGCTGAGTCGTAGCCAATCACAGTTGGCCCATTGTTTAAACTGTTGGAACAATTAAAGCCAAGGTGTAACTATTAGATGACCCCCTAAATAGAGTTCACAAGATTGCCCCTCAGAAAGTGAGGAGAGAACCCTCTACTGGCAAAGAAAACTACAAAAATGTTTCAGACTGTGCACAGATGGGCCCATAAGGTCACAATGGCAAGTCCCCTAATCAAATGCTCTGCCATTCTTGTGGCTCTGCTTTCCCACCCTCCTGTATGAAGACACCACAGCTTCTCAGTAGGTGGACTGAAGCTTTCTCTTCATAACCTGCTGGCTGCTGCCCGGAATAGAGCCTTGCTTGAGAGTGGTCACTCCCTGAGTCCTTTGCCAAGTCTGACAGTAGCCAGTCCAGATGCTCCTGCCCATCACTGTCCTTTTCCTGTACATTGTTACCTGAGTGCTCAACTATCTGGAGTTAACCTCAGAGCCAGTTTTGGGGGGCTGCTCTGTTCACAAATTCTTGCTGAACTAAACTACTAAATTTGTCTCAAGTTTTTCCTTCAACAATGGCTTCCTAGGATGAGGGAGGAGCTGATTGCAAAGGGTATGAAGGCCTTTTGGGAGTGGTTCTATTCTGTATCTTGATAATGATAATGGTCACATTTGGCAAATCTCTTATTTAACAATGCATTTTACTGAATATAAATTTATACTCAGTAAATGTGACTTTAAAAATTCAAAAAAATTTCATTTATCATGATTATTATTGTTTTAAACTTGCTACAAGACATGTATACTCACTAGAAAGAGACAGAGAGAGAGAGAAAGTGAGAACGCAAGCTGCCAGGTCTGGGACTCGAACCATGGCCGATTAAGTGGGAGTCCAGCACCATATCTACCATGCCACCTGCTGACCCTTGGTCATCTACTTTTTGAATTTAACATACTTCAAACAAGATCTCATGTTCAGGTGTTTGTATCTAAGACTAACATGGTGAATTATCTGTGCCACCGTCTGGATCCCACCTTCTGCACAAGGCACCTGGGCTGAGCCTGACATGGCCCCTGTCTGGCAGAGCTCCCAGCTTCCCCCTTCCCCTGACTGGTGGTCCCTTGCTTCCCAAGCTGCACCTGGAAGAGGCCAGAGGTCTTCCATGTCACTGTTAACCCCTGACTTCTAGGGGCAGTCTGCAGCAGAAACCGATGTGTCTTTCCTGAAGAAAGAAAAATGGTGAGACGGGACCAGCAGTTGGCGTAACGGCTATGTCGCTGGACTCCCACGTAGTCGACCGCAGTTCGAGTCCCCGGACCCAGTGGCTTAAACTCATGCGGGGCGCGTGTGCATCCGTCTCGATCCCTAGAGGAGAATGGAAGAGAAGGAATTGTGGTGTGGCCACACCCCTGGGGGGCTTTCTGTTTCTATGTTTCTCTGTCTTTCTGGCAAGCACACACGCCCTATAGTAAAAAAAACTCTCCAAAAAAAGAGAAGAAAAATAGTGACGGGAGCTTGGAGGACAGCAATGCACACTTCTCTTGGTCCCTTCTCAGCTGCCCCAATTTCAGGCCTTTTCATCTTTGTCTTCTATTCGGGATCCTCTCCAAATTCTCCATGTCTTGGTGTAGAGACCTGCCCTGACCCGTCTTCCTATCATCTTCCAAAACCTCCCTCTTAAAACTGCAAACTCGGGGATCAGCAGTTAGCGTAATGGCTATGTCGCTGGACTCCCATGTAGTCGACTGTGGTTTGCATCCTGGACCCGGTGGCTTAAACTCACGCTGGGCGCGTGTGCGTGCGTGCCCAAGATCCCAAGAGGAGAATGGAGGAGAAGGGATTGCGGCGTGACCATCCCCCCTGGGGGGTGATTTCTCGCTTTCTCTCTCTATGTCTCTCTCTGTCTGTCTGGCGAGCACACGCACCCTATATAGTGAAAACCTCAAAAAAAAAAAAAAAAAAAAAACTGCAAACTCCACCAGGGGGCTGCTTTTGCTTTTTCTTAAGGTTGTATTTCTTTAACATCTATTATGATTAATTTTGGGAAAGAGATTTTTGCTATAGGGCACATGTGCTCACCAGAGAGACAGAGACAGAAAGTGAGAAATCACCCCCCAGTTCCTTCTCCTCTATTCTCCTCTCAGGACCTTGGGCACGCACACACACGGCTGGTGTGTTTCAAGCCCTGGGTCTGGCACTCAGGCTGCTCTTGGCTGTGTGGGAGTCCAGTGCCATAACCACTATGCCACCTGCTGGCCCCAACACCTATATTGTCTTTAATCACAAAGATAGTGTTTATTGATTGAAAATCAAAGTTTCTGCCTTAGACTCCCGCCTCCTGTCCTCACTCCGAGACGGGGCAGGCAATGCCTAGCACCCTGGGATTGTGTTTGCTTACTATTCTGGGTCTTGTTTTTGCCAAGAAAAAAAATTCATTGCACTAAAAAGGGCCTGTGATGTCCCAGTGGCTTCTTGAAGGTACCAGGATGTGCTTAACGTCCCTACTATGTGCCAGCCCCCCCCCCCCCCAGCTGTCTCTTTGCCAGGTGTCTGCTAGCCCTCCAGGAGATGCCTTCTGAACTCCTCCTCTCACTCTCCCGCTGTGTTCCTCATCCACTCGCTGAGTGTCTGTGAAGTCAAGACTGCTGGGGTGGGGCAACCCCAGTCTGATTGCGCCCTGCCTCCTGTCCACTCGCACCCCTGGGATCTGGCCCTCAGCCTCGCACAGGTGTGCGTTGAGCATCCAGGCCCCTGCTGCTCAATGGCTCTTAGACACAGGGCCTTGTTTTTTTTATTTTATTTCTTGAGAGGGACACACACAGACATACCCCAACAAGGTCCTGCCCTGCCACGACCCATTTCCAGCCGTGCCCATGGGCACACCAGGCGGGTTTAGGGCAGCCAGGGGTCCAAACTTCAGCCACTCCCGTATGGCTCCCGGGTCACGCAGTGGCACTTTACTGCCCACACCACCATCTTAGCCCCATGCCACAGGTATGGGAACCAGGGCTCAGAGAGGTGAAGTCGCTGCTAGAGCGCAGCACAGCCCAGACCAGCCCCAGCCTGTCCCTTTACCTGCGAGCTCACGTCCTCATCCCTGTGCGGGCCTTGCTGCTCACCTGCCCAAGGTCCCCAACAGGCGATCTGGGAAACCCTGTTTCTGCGATCTTCCTGTAGCCTGAGCTCAGCAGGACATTTGTCACCAGCCTTATGTTTTGGGTGGGGAAACCAAGGTGCTGAGCGGGGAAGGTGTCCTGGCTCCTGGACGGGCCTCTCCCTCTCTGCTCGCTGGAGGCAGGAGTGGTCAGGACGGGGTGTCTGGCGGTAGCAGTGGCTCTGGCCAGAGTGCTGCTGCCTGACCTGAGGGTGGGCTGCAGGTGGAGGGGAAGGAGGGACTCAGGCTGGGCCACATTTTGCACACATCTCTGACAGATCCTCTGCTCCCTGCCAGATGGGGAGACTGAGGCCCTGGGGCAGAAGCTGGGAGGCAGTGCCAGTTACAGAGGGCTACGCACGAGGAGGGGCAGGTGCACCGCCTGCAGGAGCTTGTGGAAAGGCCCCCACTGCCATGAGCCTGCCATTTCTGACTACAGCCAAGGGCCCTCAGGATGCCGTCAGGCACTGCTCCATGTGCTCGGCCACCGTGGGCCTCCTCTGCAGGTCTGGGCCGGCTCAGGTGCCTTCACTACAGGGACCCTGAAGTTGGGCCAACAGCTTCCCTCTGAGTCTCAGTTTCCCTATTTATAAAAGGGGCAAGAGGATTAAAGAGACTTCAAAAAGCTTATGGAAGATAGAATTAAAGTATGGGTATACTTCAGTGCAGAAACATTTGAAATCCATGTGTAGTGTTTTCAGAATAGGAATTGCTGCGGACTTTTTTGAAGACTGTGTGCATATTATGCAGCCTTTAAAAAAAAGACATTCTGACCCATGCTTTAGGGGGGTGAGCCTTGAACACATTATTCAGAGTGAAATGAACCAGTCACCAAAGGATGACCCCCATGTGGCTTCACTGACCCGAGGCTCTCAGAGCTGTCGGGGCTGGCAGGAGGGGCCAGGGAGCCGGCGTTTCTGTTTGGGAAGATGAAAGGTCTGGAGGTGGATGTGGTGGCAGTTGCAGGACAGCATGACTGCACTAATGCCATTGGGCTGTCCCCTTACGAACGGCCAGGGTGCTAAACGTCATGTGTATTTCACTCCAGCGTGAGAAAAGTCGGAGGAATGAAAAGGCACGAAGGCGGAGGGCACCCCCGGCTCGCGAGGCTCTGGGCTTGGCCCTGCCAGTCTCTGAGCAGCAGCTGTCCCTGCTGTGGGTGTCCAGTCACCTTCAGTCACCATACTCCCAGGAAGGCCCGCACTGGAGCCTCTGGGCTGGGGGTCCTGCTCTTTCCTCCCCCGGCCTAGCTGGGCAGGAAGAGGGTGGGCCCCAAACCTCGCTGCTGCAGCTTCCTCCCTCTGCCTCGCAGTTCCCACCCCACCCACATCCCCCGAAACGGCTGTCCTCCCCACGCCCTTCCTGGGCCCAGTCCCGCCCCTTTCAGGGGCCTCTGGGAGAAGCTCTGAGTTTATCGAGCACCTACTGTGTGCATAGGCTGTTATCCCTGGGGAGCATCAGGCCACACCCAGGTGGCGGGAGGCTAGGATAGGTGATAACCCAGCCAGACTGCCTGCCTGCTCTGCGCTGCGCTAAGCATCGTCAGAACCCTGAGGTCCAGGTCTGTCCCCGTGAGGCGTCACGCCATTGTACATGCCCAAGGTCCCACCCCCTGGCCCTGGCCTCCCTCCCTCCTCCTCGCACAGTCGTGTGAGCCGGGAGCTGCCCTTGCTCTGCCGGCCTGGCCGTCTCCTGCTGGGCCTGTTAATGGGGTACCGCTTCCCTGACACCTTGGGGACTGAAGCCTGGGTTTGGTGCTGTACCTTCTTTCCCAATCTCCCCAGAAACCCCTCAGAGAGGGGCAGCAATTTATCCAGGGTCACACAGCAAAAATAAGGAGGAAGTACGGGTAAAGCTGGGGGTGAGCACTCCAGGTGGGCCACCCTCGCAAGGACAGGCCTAGGCATTAGCCAGGTTAGGCGTGAGGGGACTCCAGTCCTGGCCCCTCTCAGCTCTGGGACTGGCCTGGGCTCTGCCTCTCTGAACTTCTCTTTCCTCCTGTTCGCTTGGCTCACTCTGGACTGAGAGGACCCTGAGTCACTTCTGTCCCCGCAGGACCTGGCCAAGGACTGAACGGAGTCCAGGATGTGATCTGAGACTGGGGGCAGTGTGGAGTGTGGGGAAGAGTCAGACGTGGAACAGGCTGCTTCCTGCCTCGGGCCTTCGCCTGCCGCTCTCTCGGTTCCCTCGCCTGGACGGCACAGCTGTGCACACTTCTCCCTCGGAGCCAGCAATCGGTGGCTGGGCTGGGGCAGCTCTTCCTGGCCGCCCGGGAGGCTGGGTGGCTCCAGAAGTCAAGGGAAGCGTGTGCCGTAGCCCTCACATCCTGCCGGTCACGCACCACCCCCATCTCAGACAGGGGCAGCCTCGTTCTGCCTGCGGGGAGCCTGCCTCCCGCCCTCGAGCCTCTCCCTTTGGTCCCCAGTCTTTGGGCCCTGCCCCGGATGAGGACTTGGGGAGACAGGAAGCAGGGACAGTGTCTGGGTGTGCAGCTGGAGGCCAGCTGTGTGATTCACAGCCCTTTCCTGAGTGCCGCTCTTCCCCAGAAGTGTGGGTGGCGTGTGGAGCCAGCCGGTCATTAGCGGGCCTGGGCCTTCCTGTGGGGTGGGCACTTGCCCGGCCTGTGAATGCTGGCCTTACCAGGAGGGCTGGAGTGGCAGGCCTAGGGTGCTGCTGTGTCTGCTGGCCCCGCATTGACCTGGACTCTGGGAACCCCAGGGGCATGGAAGCAAGTGGAGATAGAGCCCCACCAGCAGCGAGGACGGAGGCTGCAGTGGAGAGACGGGCCTGCTGGGCTTGTCTCAGCCCTGTTGATCTGTAGCAGGGCAATGCTGGGCAGGTGCACCATTTACAGAACGGGGTGGACCCCGAGGCATTGAAGGTATTCCACAAGAGCTTTTCTGGGAAGGGTTGGCCTGTGCCCAGCCATGCCCAGCCCTCACACTGCTAGACCATTGTCCCTTCCAGCAAGTGTCCCGATCCCACCTCTCTCGTTTAGGGTCCCGGTCTGTTTTCCTCCTGTCCTCCCACCCATCCCAGCATGCCCTAGAAGGAGTGGGAAGCACAGGCTGGCTCGGTGGTGCAGTGGTAACACACTGCTCAAGTGATGCCAGGTCCATACGGAAGATCATGAGTTCAGTTCCCAGGTCGACTGTTCACGCTGGGCACGTGATCCTGGGGGAGGGATTGCAGCGTGAGACCCTGTGGGGATGCATCCCTCTCCAACTCTCTTTCTCTTACTGTCTTTCTCACTCTCGTGAAAGAAAGAAATGAAATGAAAGAGATTGTGAGTGGGAAGCATTTGGCATTTACAGAGAGGCTCTGCTCACTAAATTAATTACTGGGGCCAGCGTGGTATGGTGGTTAAGGCACTAGACTCCCACATAGCTGACCACGGTTGGAATCCCAGATATGGAGGCTTGAAACTCATGCCAGGGAGACCAGCAGATGGTATAATGGTTATGTTGCTGGACTTCCACGGAGTCAACTGCAGTTCAAGTCCCGGACCCAGCGACTTAAAACTCATACAGGGTGCATGTGCATACGTGCCCAAAACCCCAAGAGGAGAATGGAGGAGAAGGGGTTGTGGCATGAGTGTTGCCCCTGGGGGTTGATGTCTCACTTTCTTCTCACTATCTCTGTCTCTCCCTAGTGAGTACATGCATCCTAGGGCAAAAACCTGAAAAAAAGAAAGGAGTTTATTACTGTTGATGTTATTAATATTACCAGCAATTGGGGCCAGCCGGTGGTGTGGTGCTTCAGGCAGTTGGATCCCGCATGGCCGACTGCATGGTTCAGTCCAAGTCCTGGACCTGGCAGCTTGAAAAACATGCCAGGTGCATGTGCGTGCATGCCCAAGATCCTGAGAGAAAAATGAAGGAGAAGGGATTGCGAAGGGGTCATCCCCACTGGAAGGTGATTTCTTTCTCTGTGTCTCTCTCCCTCTCCTTCCCTCTGTGGCTAGTGCATGTGTCTTATAGCAGAACTCGAAGAAATAAAAAACACTACCAGTAATCAAGAGAAACTGACCAGTTTGAAACAGGTATTTAAAAGTCTGTATAAAATCTACATTCTGGGTTAGGAAATAGCATGTAAAGTGAAAGTACAATTTTATTTTAAAAATATATAGGAAGGGTTGGAAGGTTTTTACTCAAGGTTAGCAGTGGGTAACCTTAGGTGTGTTTCTAAAGAGATTTCTAAGCTTTTTTGTTTTCTTTTTTTCCCTTGCAGGAGGGTGCGTGTACTTGCCAGGGAGAGGCGGAGAGACAGGGAGAGGAAGAAAGCAACCCCCAGTGGGATGTGTCATGCCTCAGTCCCTTCTCTGTCCTGTTAGGATACCAGACACACACACACTTGGTGTGCTTTTCAAGCTGCTGGGCCCACGTTAGAACTGCGCAGCTGGCATGTGAGATCCAGCTCCCTCTGCCACTAGGCCGCCAGGCCAGCCTAACTTTTTTACGGTTTTGCACAAGTTCTCAGTGACTACCTGATGCCTGTTTTCTGTTGCTGGTCATAGACCATTTTAAGAACAGCCTACATTGGTAGGGTGATCCTGGGTGGTAAGGACAGGATTCCTTCCCCATGCTTTTCTTTCTTTTTTTTTATTTAGAGACAGGGTCTTGCCACGTTTCCCACACTGGCCTTGAACCTGTGGCCCTCTTGCCTCAGCTTCCTGGGTCGCTGGCAGTAGGGATGCACACCAGCACGCCTGGCTTCCTGTGTTTATCTCCTTGCACCTCTCTAGGATGGCACAGGCCGGATTTCCCGAATGTGGCCTCTGAGCGTATGTTTCCCAAACTTGGCCATACTATGTTAGAAATCAGATTCCTAGTGACCAGCAGTTGGTGTAATGGCTATGTCGCTGGACTTCCATGTAGTTGACCTTAGTTTGAGTCCTGGACCTAGTGGCTTAAACTCAGGCTGGGCGTGTGTGCATGCGTGCCCAAGATCCCGAGAAGAGAATGGAGGAGAAGGGATTGCAGCATGGCCATCCCCCGGGGGGGGGGGGGGGGGGTGATTTCTCACTTTCAGTCTCTCTGTCTCTGTCATTCTGGCAAGCGCAGGCACCCTATAGCAAAAACCTCTCCAGAAAGAACGAGAGAGAGAGAGAGAGAGAGAGAGAGAGAAAGAAGAAAGAAAGAAAGAAAGAAAGAAAGAAAGAAAGAAAGAAAGAAAGAAAGAAAGAAAGAAAGAAGGAAGGAAGGAAGGAAGGAAGGAAGGAAAGGGAAAGGGAAAGAAAGAAATGAATAAATCAGATTCCTGGGCCAGCCAATGGTGTGGTGATTAAGGTGGCTAGATCCCAGGGCTGACTATGGTTTGAGTCCTAGATGTGGCAGCTTGGAAACACACCAGATGCATGTGTGTGTGGGTCCAAAATCCTGAAGGAAGGGAGAGATGGAAGAGAAGGGATTATAACAATGATTCCTCCATGTGAGGCACTTTCTCTCTTTCTCTCTCTGGTGAGCAATGCACTCTTTGGCAAAAGAAAAAAGAAAAAAGTCAGATTTCCCGGCTAGCCCCACAGCACAGTGGTTAAAGGCACCCACATGGCTGACCATAGTTCGGTCCCAGCCCTGGCTGCTTGAAGAATACTCTGGCCATGTATGCACGCTCCAAATCCTGATGGGATGCAGAATGGGGGAGGGGGATTGCAGTATGAACATACACCTTAGAGGGGTGCTTTCTCGCCCTGTCTTTCTGACAAGCACTCCCTCCTTCTGGCAAAATATAAAATAGAAAAAATATATACCCAAGACCAGCCAGATTGCACTCTCTAGGGGAGGGTCTGCTGTTGCTGCTTCATTCCTTTGTGCAGACCCTCTCCCCTCCCTCCCCCAAAGGATGATGGGACACAGCACAGGCCTGCGGGTGAGGCCAGGTCACCTGGTTGGGAGCAGAACCCCCTACCTCACCCTTGTCCTCTCTGTGTGGCCCTTCATCCAGGAGCCCATCAGCAAACCTACAGTGTGTGACCTTCCAGTCTTCCCCAAGTGCTCCTGGCACCCTGGGGCACACACATGGATAATGTAAAAATTTTGCTCCTGGGACCAGCAGATAGCGGAATGGTTATGTTGCTTGACTCCCATCTAGTGGATTGCAGTTCGAGTCCTGGACCTGGTTGCTTAAAACTCACACCAGGCTCAAGTGCATGCATACCCAAAATCCTGGGAGGAGAATGGAGGAGAAGGGATTGCAGCATGACCATCCCCCTGGGGGGTGATTTCTCGTTTTCTGTCTCTCTGTCTCTCTGGCATGCGTATGCGCCCTATAGCAAAAATCTCTACCAAAAAAAAATTGTTTGTTGCCCCTTGTCTTACAAAGGTGAGTTGTGTTAAGCCCTGTCTACCTTTCTCTTCCTTGCATTTTGCCGACGTCCCTTCTGATCACTGCTGCAACTTCATAGCAGCTGGTTCTGGGCAAATCTAGGGTTTTAAACAAGCCCCTCTGGCTGATCTGATCTTGACATGGGTGGATTCTAGGCAGGAATTCCCGAGTGCTCTTCCTGGAATGCAAGGGAAGGGGGTGGGGGCAGGGGCCAGGAGGGCGGTGGGGCTGTGTTAGGGATTGGTCAGCGTGAGCCCGACCCTCACAGTGCATTTTCCTGTCTGTTAAATGGGTCATTGCCCCCGCTTTCCCTGGCCGAGTTTCTGCAAAAGGGCCACTTGGTGGGCTTGCCTGGTGGGATGACCAGGCCAGCACCCCCAGCAGGACTTGAGGCGGGATTTTTGGATAATGGTGGAATTTTCTTTGTCCTCTTTCCCTGGGTCCCAGGAAAGCCAGGCCACCTGTGATAATCCCTCCTATGGTTCCCTTTCAGGTTGAACCATGATTCCGGTGACAGAGCTCCGCTACTTTGCGGACACACAGCCAGCATACCGGATCCTGAAGCCGTGGTGGGACGTGTTCACTGACTACATCTCTATCGTCATGCTGATGATCGCTGTCTTCGGGGGGACTCTGCAGGTCACCCAGGACAAGATGATCTGCCTGCCGTGTAAGTGGGTCACCAAGGATTCCTGCAATGACTCCTTCCGGGGCTGGGCGGCCCCTGGCCCAGAGCCCACCTACCCCAACTCCACGATCCTGCCAGCCTCAGACTCGGGCCCCACGGGCATCAAGTATGACCTGGACCGGCACCAGTACAACTACGTGGACGCCGTGTGCTACGAGAACCGGCTTCACTGGTTTGCCAAGTACTTCCCATACCTGGTGCTCCTACACACGCTCATCTTCCTGGCCTGCAGCAACTTCTGGTTCAAGTTCCCACGCACCAGCTCGAAGCTGGAGCACTTCGTGTCCATCCTGCTCAAGTGCTTCGATTCGCCTTGGACCACGAGGGCCCTGTCTGAAACGGTGGTGGAGGAGAGCGACCCCAAGCCGGCCTTCAGCAAGATGAACGGCTCCATGGACAAGAAGTCATCCACGGTCAGCGAGGACGTGGAGGCCACCGTGCCCATGCTGCAGCGCACCAAGTCGCGGATCGAGCAGGGCATCGTGGACCGCTCGGAAACGGGCGTATTGGACAAGAAGGAGGGGGAGCAGGCCAAGGCCCTGTTCGAGAAGGTGAAGAAGTTTCGGACCCATGTGGAGGAGGGGGACATCGTGTACCGCCTCTACATGCGGCAGACCATCATCAAGGTGATCAAGTTCATCCTCATCATCTGCTACACCGTCTACTACGTGCACAACATCAAGTTCGACGTGGACTGCACCGTGGACATCGAGAGCCTGACGGGTTACCGCACCTACCGCTGCGCGCACCCCCTGGCCACGCTCTTCAAGATCCTGGCGTCCTTCTACATCAGCCTGGTCATCTTCTATGGCCTCATCTGCATGTACACTCTGTGGTGGATGCTGCGGCGCTCCCTCAAGAAGTACTCGTTCGAGTCGATCCGCGAGGAGAGCAGCTACAGCGACATCCCCGACGTCAAGAACGACTTTGCCTTCATGCTGCACCTCATCGACCAGTACGACCCGCTCTACTCCAAGCGCTTCGCCGTCTTCCTGTCCGAGGTGAGTGAGAATAAGCTGCGGCAGCTGAACCTCAACAACGAGTGGACCCTGGACAAGCTCCGGCAGCGGCTCACCAAGAACGCGCAGGATAAGCTGGAGCTGCACCTGTTCATGCTCAGCGGCATCCCCGACACTGTGTTTGACCTGGGTGAGCTGGAGGTGCTGAAGCTCGAGCTGATCCCCGACGTGACCATCCCGCCCAGCATCGCCCAGCTCACGGGCCTCCGCGAGCTCTGGCTGTACCACACGGCCGCCAAGATCGAGGCCCCTGCCCTGGCCTTCCTGCGTGAGAACCTGCGGGCACTGCACATCAAGTTCACCGACATCAAGGAGATCCCGCTGTGGATCTACAGCCTGAAGACGCTGGAGGAGCTGCACCTGACGGGCAACCTGAGTGCCGAGAACAACCGCTACATAGTCATCGACGGGCTGCGGGAGCTCAAGCGCCTCAAGGTGCTGCGGCTCAAGAGCAACCTGAGCAAGCTGCCGCAGGTGGTCACGGACGTGGGTGTGCACCTGCAGAAGCTGTCCATCAACAACGAGGGCACCAAGCTCATCGTCCTCAATAGCCTCAAGAAGATGGTGAACCTGACCGAGCTGGAGCTGATCCGCTGCGACCTGGAGCGCATCCCCCACTCCATCTTCAGCCTCCACAACCTGCAGGAGATCGACCTGAAGGACAACAACCTCAAGACCATCGAGGAGATCATCAGCTTCCAGCACCTGCACCGCCTCACCTGCCTTAAGCTGTGGTACAACCACATCGCCTACATCCCCATCCAGATCGGCAACCTCACCAACCTCGAGCGCCTCTACCTGAACCGCAACAAGATCGAGAAGATCCCCACCCAGCTCTTCTACTGCCGCAAGCTGCGCTACCTGGACCTCAGCCACAACAACCTGACCTTCCTCCCCGCCGACATCGGCCTCCTGCAGAACCTCCAGAACCTGGCCGTCACGGCCAATCGGGTGAGTGGGCGGGGCACCGCTCTGCTGTAGGTCGACTAGCTGTGGCCCGTGGTGGGGTGCTCAGGGGGCTCAGTGTCTTGGGACACTCGCCTATGCTTGCTGGAACCCCCCAGGAGTAGCATGGACAGGACAGAGACTCCCAGACTCCGTCCCAGACCAGCCAAATCAGAATCTCTGGGCTGGGGAGCCTGTCTTTGCCACAGAATGCTGGGGAGTCCCCCTGCAGGAGAGATGGTGTGGTCAGACAGGCCTATCCTCAAGGGGACTTGGCAGGGAAGTGTGAGGTGCCAGACCAGAGGTGCTCTCTGACTGGGTGGTGGGAGGCAGGACATAGCCCGGAGCTTTTCTCCGACTGGATTTGGAGTCAAGGGACCAACCTGCGTCCGCCAGGGACAGAAAGCATGTGGGTGCTGGCTGAGGGGAAGCCTAAAGTCTTCAGCTCCTGGTGTCACTCAGCACCTCTCCCCTCTGCATTGGGGGTGGCGGAGGGCACAGTTGGGCTTAGCTGGGGCTGACCTGTCACCACCTGCCTCTCCGGAGAGGAAGTTGCAACAGCCATCCCAGCAGTAGTGCAGGAGGCCACACCCTTGACACTCTCCAGAGGGGGATGCCCCCATCCACGGCCTCAAGCAGGCAGGGTGGGGTCGAGGGCGGGGGACTCCTGTGGCTTTGTGGTCTGGCCTCCTCAACGGAAATGAAGCTGCTCTGAAGGGGGCCACTCTCCTCACCCGCCCCTCCTGGGCACCTGCAGGTCTTTCTGGCCTTCTTCCAGCTGGACATTCTGACAGTGAGGCAGAGGCTGAGGGGCTGGGGAGACAGTTCAGCCAGTCTGGTGCCCCCATCACACTGTGGTCCCCTGGCTCGTTGAGCACTTGCTCTGGGTCTGCCTGTGCTGGGCGAGTACCTGGTTCTCTTCCCAGTGACACTACCGAGTCCTCCCAGCAGGGGCCCTTCCCAGCAACCAGGAGCCAGGGAGGTGGCCCCTGAGACACCCCTGTCCATCCTGCTGCATCACACAGGCTGGGGCCTCCCTCCCCCTGCACGCTCACTGCAAGCCAGCCTCCTGCCTGTAGGGATTGTGACAGATCTTTCTCTGTCCCTGAGTATGTGCACCTGTGAGAGGGTATGGCAAGGTCACGTCTCAGGTTGTTTCACTTCTGCAGGGTCAGGGCAGGCCGACTGATAGGAAAACTGGAGAAGCCAAGTTCAGGAAGTACAAACAGACCCAGCCCCCGCCCCTTCTTCAGTACGTGGAGAGACCGAATGGCCCCCCTGCAGCTCAGGGTGAGGCCCCACTGTCCCCGCAGTGGGCTCAGACTTCCCTCCGTGACCTCTGTCAACTGCCCTGGCCCACGTGCCGTGTGTGCTGTGGAGGGCTATCCTGCAGCCTCCAGCCCAGCTCCTTGCACCAGGCTGGCCTGTGAGTGTTGTGCCTGCTGGCTGAGGTCACCCTCAGGAAAGGCGCGGGCGGCAGGCCTGCTGTCCCGGAGGAAGGAGCCCCTCTGGACACCCTGTATAGCATGCTGCTTAATCACGTCCTGTCCCGCCTCCAGAGCGCCGGAGGCCTTTATAGGGAAAAGAGTGCACTTGGCCTGTTCTGGGCAGGCCCTCCTTCCAGGCTGGGGGCCCGAGCCCCTCTCCTCACTCAGGCTCAAACCACCTCGGACTGTGTGGGCAGGAGGCGAGGGTGTGGCCCGTTCTCCCAGATCACACCTGTGCTGGTGAATACCTTGGCCGGGCAGGCTTTCATTCGTTCATCATTCGTTCGCTAACGTGGCAGATATGTTTTCAGTGCACCTGAGTCCAGCTGTGTGCAAGGTGCTGGGGACATGGTGGTGGACAGGGCCGCATAACAGCAGTCGGCGCTCAGTGCCACGAGGGAACACGAGGGTCTTAGGACACAGAGGAGTGGCCTTCTGGAGGGAGGGACAGAGGAAAGGGAGCGTCACGCAGGGAGCACCCGAGCTGGCGAGGGGCTGTGTGATGAGCTGCCCTGGGCCACGGACTTTCCCTGAAGGTGGGGCAGCCCGGGCTGGGGCTCATTTCAACCCTTGCAGCCCATCAGCTCTGCCAGCCAGCGACCTTGGCTCTTTTTCAGTGCCCAGTGAGTAGCAAGTGTTCCCTGGAATCCTTATTGCCTGAGTGGGTGAAGGAATGAGCCGACCTGCATTTTGGAGAGATTGTCTTGCTGCAAGGGGGGCCGTGGGTTGGAGAGGCAGGATGAGGGGGAGCTGTCAGGAGACCTGATGCGCCATCAGGTGACGACAGCGTGAGGCCTAACTGGCCCAGGCTGCTGGGGAGAGAAAGACCCCATGGGCTTGGGAGGGACTTAGGAGGTGGACTCAGCAGGACATGGGAGCTGGAGGAGGGAAGGGGGAAACACGACCCCTCACGTGGCTGGATGGAGGGTCTTTGAGACAGGATGCTGGAGGAGGCCCAGGCTTTCAGAGAGGTGGGTGTGTCCTGCCTCACGTCAGAAATGCTGAAGCCTGAGTCATCCTCTCCGGGCTCCTGGGGAAAAAGGGGTCCCTGGGGAACCAGCAGTTAGCGTAATGGCTATGTCGACCGGTGATTCGCGTCCCGGACCCGGTGGCTTAAACTCACACGGGGCACGTGTGCGTGCATGCCCAAGATCCTGAGAGGAGAATGGAGGAGAAGGGATTGCGGCGTGACCATCCCCCCTGGGGGGTGATTTCTCGCTTTCTGTCTCTCTGTCTCTCTCTGTCTGTCTGGCGAGCGCATGTGCCCTATAGCAAAAACCTCTCCAAAAATTAAAAAAAAAGGGGGTCCCTGATGTGATCACTGGGGAGAAGAGAGATGGAGAAGGACAGGTCTGACTTGAGCCTTTGGATAGACAGTGACAGAGGAAGGCCAGACCCGACTCCCGGCATGGGGAGGCAGCTGGGAATGCTTCAGGTCTGGTGGACCCGGAATGACGGAGTGACCGGGCCAGGTGTCAGGGGTGGGCAGGCCAGAAGCCAGGTTGCAGTCGGCTGAGAAGACAGAGAGCATCTTCCATGTGGTTGGTCAGGAAGCTGGGACCCATGGAGCAGCCCTAGAGGCTGCTGGTGGTCCCTGAGCAGGCAGGAGAGGGTGAGGCTGGAGGTGATGGACAGGGTTCCAGCCTTCAGTGGACAAGCGACACTTTGCAGGGGAGGACAGGCCCAGGGGCCAGGTGAGCCTTGGTGGGAGCTGAGCAGCTAAGTACCTGCAGCCTGCACTGTGGGGGGCAGGAGGAGAGCTGGGGCTGCGAGGGGCACTCTCAGGGAACTCCAGTGGTTATTTAGAAGTCTCCCCATCACTGGGGCTCCGGGCCCAAGTCTCTGGAGTCAGCCCTACTCCGTATAGACCCAGCTGTGGGTCCACATGTGACCCTCTCATGGGCGGAGGCTTTCCCACTGCCCCGACCACTGCCTAGGTCCGGGCAGGAGTGGCCCTGTCTGGGAAGGCTCACAGTATCCTGTGAGTCCCAGATACTGTGGAGCCCACTTCCCATCCTTCCTCTCGCCCTTACGTCCCTGCCTCCAGCCCTGCCCCATTCCCGACACTGGGCACAGTGTCTTTCATGGTGTGGCTTCTGCTCACTGGCCGGCAAGGCCACGGTACCCGCCAGGAACCGAGGTCCTCCTCCAGCCGCAGCCACAGAGGGCATGAGCCCACCAGGCTAGATCCAAGTCTGCAGAAAGGTTCTGCATCCGGCTGAGCTGTGGCTCCAGCTGTGCACTTCACAGGAGGGGAGACTGAGGCCTGGGGAGGGGAAGGGCCTTCCAGGGGTCTGCCGTCTCTGAGCGCCGCATTCGGCATCACGGGAATATGGGATAGGCCCTGAGTGGGAGGAAGCCAGGCCGTATAACCGCGGACACGTCGCTCCTCCCCAGGCTCAGCCGCCCCGCAGGACCTGGGACAGGGATGGAGAACCCCAGTGGTACTTAAAGGCCTCCGCAGCACTGGGGATCGGGGCCAAGGCTCCTGCCCATCATGTCAGAGGGAGGTAGTGTGAGGACTCCTGTCTGCAGGAGGAAGGGGAGCAGCTGGCCTTCCTGGGGCTCTTCCCGGGTGCGGGCAGCCATGGAATGGTCCCCTCTGGCCCCGCCACTCACTCCTTGCCCCGCCATTCACTCCTTGCTCCGGCAGCAATGTGGGCGGTTAGCATAGTAGGGGCTGTTGAACCAGGTTCAAATCCTGGCTCCACCACTTGCCGGCGGAACCTCTGGGCAAGTTAGTTTCCTCAGGCCCTCCATTACCCCATCTGTAAAATGGGAAGAGTGTCTACGGGTCGTTTTGGGGTCACGCGAGTTAATGATATCAGTGCTGAGTGAGCCTGTGGGGTGCTGCGTGAGCCTGTGGGGTGCTGAGCTGCATGTGGGTGTTGCCTGATACTCACAGTTGAGGAGGGGTTCGAATGCCCAGCACTGGGCTCTCTGCACTCATGCTTTCCCTGGGACTGGACAGCCGAGGAAACTGAGGCCCACGAAGGGGAACGGACACAGCTTGGCTTCTCGCCCTTCTCAGTGAACTCTCCCCAGTTCCAGGAAGAGTCACAGAGGTGGAATTTTCTCAGCGTGCTGTTCTGCTTTCATAAGTCGTTCTTGGGCCAGACAGGCCCCAGGGCTTGGCTCCTGGGGAGCCGTGGGATGTGGAAGGGGCGAAGCTGGCTGCAGCTGGCCTTGAGACACTTTGTAGGGTGCCAGGCACCAGAGATAGCAGAGAAGAGGCAGACCTAGTGCGTCTTAGAGCCCACAGTCCTGGGGTGACGAACAGAAGGGTCAGTGCTGGGGGGAATGCTAGGGTCCATGGGACCAGAAGGATGGGAAGGCTTCCTGGAGAAGGTGGCTGCAGAGCCAAGATCTCGGTCCAGGTGGGTGTGAGCCTGACTTTGGCCCAGCCTGTGTGGGGATTAGAAAAGGCATCGATAGAGAAGGGGGAAGCCCAGGGGCCTGGAGGTCCATACCACACCCGCCCCACTCACCCTCCGCCCCTTCTTCCAGATCGAGGCACTGCCCCCAGAGCTCTTCCAGTGCCGGAAGCTGCGGGCCCTGCACCTGGGCAACAACGTGCTGCAGTCGCTGCCCTCGCGGGTGGGCGAGCTGACCAACCTGACGCAGATCGAGCTGCGCGGCAACCGGCTGGAGTGCCTGCCCGTGGAGCTGGGCGAGTGTCCGCTGCTCAAGCGCAGCGGCCTGGTGGTGGAGGAGGACCTGTTCAACACCTTGCCGCCCGAGGTGAAGGAGCGACTCTGGAGGGCCGACAAGGAGCAGGCCTGAGCGGCCGGCCGGAGCAGCCAGCGGCAGGACCACCAAGGGAAGCCTCGAGCCAGGAGGGCCAGGCCTGCTCCTCCCAGACCCCCGGACGACCGATGGGAGCCGGGCCAGGGCGAGAGGACAGCATCCGAGGGGCTGGCCCCTTTCCTCCCTCTGAGACACACCCCCCAGGGCAGGCGCCTGTCGGGGATCCCAGAGACCTAGTCCACCTCGGAGTGCAGTGTTTGGACAATCAGGGTCTCCCCGCTGGGGCCGTCTCTGCCCCGGAGGCCGAGCTGATGCCAGAGGTCCAGGGACACCTACTTTGCTCTTGGTATTTATTGTCCACCTCCCACCTCTTCCCTCCGGATAACTTATACATTCCCAAGCAAGTTCAGCTCCAATAGGAAGCACTGAAGGAAGAGTGGGCTGTTTCCCCTTCTTTGTAGTGATGCCATGGGTATTTCGCACCCCCAGACTTGAGCAGAGCGGTCCGGGGCCAGACAGCTGCGGGCCGGTCATCCCAGCGGGGCCGGGCTGGGCCCTGGTAGCATGGCCCGTGGCCGAGCAGGCACCAGGTGGAAAGGCCAGGCCTGGGGCTTGCCTCATCTGTTTTTGTGGCAGTTTTAGATTTTTTTATTTTAAAATCAAAAATTTTTTTTTAAGCTTTGAAAATGGATGGTTTAGGTATTAAAAAGAAAAAAAAAGCTAAAAAAAAAAATAGACACTAAAGGCCAGTGGGTTGGAGTCTCAGGGCAGGGTGGTAGTTTCCTTTGAGCAAAGCAACAAGAATTGTATTTCCTTTCCCTGGGGTGTGGCTCGGGCGTCTTCCGAGCCTGCTGTGACCTTGGTCCAGTTCTATTTGTCCTCCCCTCTCGGGGCAGGGAGTTTTTGTTTGTTTGTTTTGGGGTTTTTGGTGTCTTGCTTTCTTTCTCCTCCATATGTCTTGGCAGGACCTCACTTCTGTGGCCCTCTGCCAAAGGGAATGTTCTGGAGTTGCCAGGAAGGGAGGAGACTCGGGCTGGCTAGTCCCGGACGACGGTGCTCGGTCCTCCCTGCCCCGCCCTCCCCTTCACCGCACAGTGTTCAGGAGCTGAGAGGCTGCCGCGCCCGCACTGTTCCCCACCTCCAGGGCCACCACTAGCCTCTGCCGCTTGCGTCACCTCCGTCACCGCCTGGTCCTGTGTGAAGAGCAGACACTTAGCAGTGGAGCCGGGCCTGGGGGGGCCCAATGAGAGGGCAGGCTCCCCAGGTTTTGGCTCCCAGCCGGTTTCCGTCCCAGGCACCTGGCTGCACTGGCCCCAGTGAACGCCTGGTGTCGGGAAGCCACCCTGCTTTAGATCAAGTCACTCGGGTCCCCACCTTAGAAGGGTCCCCGCCTTAGATCAATCACGTGGACACTAAGGCACGTTTTAGCGTCTTGTCTTAACGATCATGTCCATCTGTCCGTCTGTCCATCTGTGTTTTCTGCGTCGCGTCATTGGCTGTCATCCTCAGAAATGATGCACACTAGCCTCAGCGACCATGAACCGTCCGTTAACATGGGTCTGACTTGTAGACTCAGTTCAAATATCAAATAAACCTGTAACAGAAAGGCGCCTCGGGGGTCTCCGTGTCTTAGGGGGACGCTCCCCCACCTCTCTGAAGCCTGCTGGGCCCTGTCAGCTGGTGTGTTGAGTGACCGTTTCTCAGGCACTGTCATAGTTTGTTATTGTGTTGCTACCAGAAATACCTGAATTTAAGAGAACAAAGGTTTAGGGCCAGCCAATGGCACGGTAGGTAAGGCACTGAATCCCATATGGCTGACTCCTTGGTTAGAATTCTGGACCTAGCAGCTTGAAAAACACGCTGAGCAGGTGTGCTTGGATGCCCAAGATCCTGAGAGGAGAACGGAGGAGAAGGGATTGCGGCGTGGCCATCCCTGAGGGGATGATTTCTCATTTTTTCTCTCTTTTTCTCTCTCTTGTGAGCACATGCATCCTATGACAAAAAAAATTTTAAAAAAAGAGAGACCAGTGGATGGCATAATGGACTCCCACATAGTTGATCGTGGTTCAAGTCTTGCTCCCAGTGGCTTAAAACTCATGCTGGGTGCATGTGCGTACGTGCCCAAAGTCCTGAGAGGAGAATGGAGGAGAAGGGATTGCAGCGTGGCCATCCTCCATGGGGAATGATTTCTCACTTTCTGTCTCTGTCTCTGGCGAATGCATGCACTTTATAGCAAAAAGTCTCTCTTAAAAAAAGAGAGAATAGAGGTTTGTTTTGACATGATTTGGATGGCTGTGCAGTCCGAATGCAGAAGCCCGGCGTGCGGCCCAGGACAGGCAGGACCCTGAGCAGAGCGCTGTCTGCCCATCTGTCCCATTTCCTCTGCCCGACCCTCACCAGAACCCAATTGTAGGGGCCCTGTCCCGGTGACCTCATCACCCCAAAGGCCCCGCTCAGGACACCACGCAGGGATTAGGTTTTCACTTAATCCCTTTATAATGCAACCAAGTCCCATCCTGTGCATTTCTAGGGACACACCTGCACCCAGGCCGTGACGCACCTGCAGGCTCGTTCCCTGTGCTGTATCTACCCTGAAGCCCGAGCTACTGGGAGGCAGTTACCAGAGATCGTGACCTGGACAGAGCACCACGGGGTGTCGCTAGGGCCCAGCACATTCTCCTGGTCCTGGTTGCCATCACAGGTCTTGACGGGTGGGGGCCGGGAGCATAGGGCGCTGTCCCAGCTCAGGCACCCCGAGCATGGAGTGGAGCCCCCGTACCCCGTCTGTACAGGGCACACTCTGTGCCCTCCAAGGTCCCTCGCAAGCCAACAGCAAGTCCTCAGATTCTGCAGAGGTAGGGTTGAGTGAGGAGGCCTGGCCCTTTGGGGGGCTGCCGGAGGTTCTGGGGTTGAGGTCCAAGGCTGGCGGCGGGTAGGCAGAGCTGCCTCAAGACCCCTGCTCTGGTGTGTATTTATGAGGGACTTCGGTTTCCTCATATGTCAAATTGGGGTGGTAGAGCAAGCTTGCAGGGCGTTCCAAGGAGCACAGATGTGCAGGTTGCTGGGTTTTGGTGGAGGGCCTGGCTTCCTGCGTCCTCCCGGACTGAGGGGCCTTGCTTAAAAGGCTGTCGTGGCTGACTGGCTGTGGTGCGACCTCATTCGCTGTTTGGGCACCTCCTCTGGATCAGTCTCCTGTCCTTTCTCCAGGAGACTCTGACCCTCAGGTGACCTCAGGCTAGAGCCAAACTCCTCCTCCTGTCCCTGTCGTGAGCTGACTGGGGGCTGAGAGCTGGCTGCGCCCCCCCTAAGACTCTCTCTCTCTCACTCTCTCTCTCTCACCTCCACGCTGGAGGGCTTCCCTCTGTCCCCTCCCCTGGCCCCCTCCCCCACCGCCCAAGCCAGCTCCTGCTGCCCAGCGCCTGGAGCAGGACTTTGGTCTGGAGCTGGTTAGCGTTTGGAAAAAACAGCAGTGTGGGAAGGCCGCCCACCCGCTTCCGGAGCCCAGAGGATGGACAAGCAGTGGGAGGCCGGGCTTCCAGGACCCCCTCAACCCACCCGCTGCGCTTTGCTCTGCTGGAGATGGTGGTGGTCTTTTCTCTGATTACAGCAGCAAGTTGGAAAATTTGACAAGCTCAAAAATGTTTCCGAAGAAGCATGTTCCACCCAGAATGGCCCCTGCTAACGTTTGAGCAGCCACAGAGGGTGGCCCTCACCATGTGCCAGGCCCCGTGCCAAACTCTTTATCAGAGAGACACAGTCTCTGTGCTTGCTGCTCACAGGGGTCCTGTTTCCCGAGTTACAGATGGGGACAGTAAGACCCGGATGTCTGGGCCGCCCCAGCCTGCCTCACTCACGGGGCCTCCATGGTGAGCATTTCGTGGGTTCCCAGAGGAGCTGCTGGTTCAGCAGGAGGGGACCTCACTGTCCTGGCACAGGGTGGGTGTCTGTTTTTGCTGGAGGTTGCAGCAGGAGGGGCTAGGACAGCTGGAACTGCGCCCCACCTTGGCACCCAGCCAACCCCTCTGACCCTCTTCCCCTAAACCTGGCCTGGCCCTCCTCCCCTGGGCCCCCCAGAGCCTGTGCGGCTTGGACAGAGCAATTCCCAGTGTAGTGACCTAGCAGGCTCTCAAGACTT
Source organism: Tupaia tana (assembly GCA_026018925.1). Taxonomy (NCBI): domain Eukaryota; kingdom Metazoa; phylum Chordata; class Mammalia; order Scandentia; family Tupaiidae; genus Tupaia; species Tupaia tana. The sequence continues at coordinate 101,327,270 of JAKSZU010000013.1, forward strand.
GACTCAGGGCCAAGCCTCTTGAGAGCTGAGCAGCGTCCCCGCTCTCCTGAGACACTCTGTCCCTTCGCCATTTAGAAAGCTTCATTTCGGGAAGGCCAGTGGCTGGTTTTTCAGAGTGTCCCTGTCGGTTCCTAAGCAGGGCAGGCTGGAAGGGCCCTGTGCCAGTGAACAGGAGGTGCCTCACGTCTGGCCCCTGCATGGGGAGCAGGGGCCATCTCCCATTCCCCTTCATTCTGAAGACCCTGGCCCCACTGTGGCCCCTTCCTCTTTCTAGGACAGTCCTCATGCCACCTGCCTCCGAGCTGCAGCTCAAGCCCTTAGCTCCCTCGCTAATCCCGCCAGGACCTGGAGGGTTCAGGGCAGAGGTGGGAGGGCCCTGACCACGAGTCTCCTCCCAGGACCTCTAAGCCTTCCGAATGCAGAACCCCTCAGAGCCAGTGCCCTCCAGATTCCGCCTGCGCCTGCTCTGAGTCCCACCCTACCCAGATGTTGAAGCCCGTGGTCCTCCTCTTTTGTGACCCAGAGAGGGTAGGCACCGGCCAAAGTCCCAGCCTGTGGTGAGACCTGGAGTGGAACCCAAGGGTCCTCCTGCCAGCCACGCTTCGCTTCAGGCACCTGGTAAGCAGCCAGCCAGGAGTGGTTTTTGGAAAGAAACTGGAGTGGCTAAAAACCGTGAAGGAGATGGGGGAGGGCTAATCCTGGATTAGCTGGGGGTGGGAGGGGCTGGGGCAGAGCCAAGGCCCTCAGCCAGGGTCAGGAGTGAGGGAGAGAGGGTTGGGCTTCGGCCCTGAGGAGGCGCAGTCAGGAGGGCCCAGGCTGGTCTGTGAGGCTGGGTTTTCTCCAGGTAGGGAAGGGTTAAGTCCTGGGCCTCGCAGTCTCCCCTGCTGAACTTTCTCCTCTCCAGGCCACACAGGCACAGCACCCAGCGTTGCCCCCATGGCCTGCCTGAGCCACTTGCAGCTCCAGAAGGTACTGGTGGGGCCTGCAGGGTGGTGACGGGAGGGTTAGGTCAGAGCTAGGGCCAGCAGGACCTGCTGGAGACTCAGCCTATCCCCTGCCATTTTGCAGAAGAGGAAACTGAAGCCCTTGGTAGTAGGTTCTCAGTTACAACCCCTGACTTCTGCAGGGACAGCTGGTGTGTCCGGGTCACCCACAGGACCCAGGTGGTGTGTATGTGCGTGTGCGTGTGCGTGTGCGACTGGAGCCAGAGTAAAGCATCCAATCAGCCAGCCAGCCAGGGAGGGTGTGGGGCCTATGGAGGTGAGCATTCTGCCGAGGG